>CM055907.1:36424390-36834390 GCA_029582155.1 Panopea generosa
TCACGTATTAATATAAACATTACATGCTGACAATATAATTTTCAAATGTAATAAGTGCTAAACAACAAAGTATCATAATGTCTTTCTAAGATGCACATATCCTAGTAAACTTTCTATATCGGCCCGATACAGATGTCAATATCAGCCCGATGTCGGCTGGGTATGTCGGGCCGATATTGATTTTGCAACATTTTGCGACAACGGTCCGATATCGTTTGTACGACCAAAATACGACATTGTACCGATCAAAAATATACAATCATACATAAGTCTTCCAGTAACGTTTGTCCTGTCAGACATTCTGTACATACAAGTAAAATACTTCGGTTTTAATTGTAAAACTTGTAAACGAACCAAACTAAACAGCATACACACGAACATTGAGAAATAGTTTTATCCACAAAAATGCATAACGGTTAAATTCAATGATCAAAAATAGTCTTTTGTTTCATTATGTAACAAATAAAATTAAATATAAATTATCCAGCATAAATTGAACTTTAGGTATACAATAAACAAAACAGTATATTAATTATGCAAATTACCGAAATGAGTAAATAACATCTTATTTCATCACATTTTATTCAACAATGGTCATTTAAATATAGCAACAGCTGCTTCGCAGTGAATATAATGCAGATACATTTTTTTTTTAATTTACTTTTTACATGTATTCCGTGGATGAAAGTTAACTTTCCAATTATTGTTGTTTTTAGTAAAAAAAAAAAAAAGAAAAAGAAATTCTGATATTGAAATATTTTTTTTGATAATGTTATAAATAGTTTTCATAAGTTTTTATTTGCTGCGAATTCATAGATGATAATATTGGGCCGATGTCGGGCCAGTGTCGGGCCGTTAATGATATTCTAGAAAAACATATTTCGGTAGAATAATTGAAAATTTTTCTTTTTTTATCATAACTATTCATAGAAAAATGTATTTGTTTGATATTTAATTATTATACTAAATTGAGGATTTTCAGTATTGGCCCGAAATAAGGCTGACATCGGGCCGATATAGTCATGTTTGCCGATATTTCGATATACAGCCGATATCGGGCCGATATAGGCATGTTTTCTGGGTATATAAGTATCTAAACAAAGTTTATACACTACATAAATATTTAACATATCATAGCTAAGATGATAAAAAAATTGTTCTAACATATTAATACAATTTAAGATATTTTTTCTATTGCTTTTGCTCTTTCACGGAGAACAAGGCAACACTAATCATTGTATTACAGTAACACTCTAAACGTCTAAAGAGAACCGAATTCATCGAGAGGATGTCTTCTAAACCGTAAACAGCTGTATTGTAAAACAGTTTTTAGTTTATCGCCGAAAGCTGTGTACTTGTGTTTTACTCACACGACCGCGGCTAATATTTACGACGTAAATATCAAGTTTTCCTCGCTGACAAAGGTTTGTTTATTTATTTAGTCATTCCCAATTTACATATTATTAACAGCTGGAATGGCCATACCAAAAACATAACGAATTTCTGTGTTCCTTTATTAGCATAATTTTATTTATATATGTGAACAATGTGTAGGCAAACACACGCACGCCATACATCACTGTCTGGACGTACGGAGTGAAATTCCTAACTTAATCATGTACCAGACAGTGAAACACTTAAAACTCTAACATTTACTGCCAGGGTAGTAAATATTTGTAACAGGAGTCAATCAATTTACAGTGCTACACTAGGCTTTCTGCTGATGGTGAATTACAATGCTACACTAGGTTTTCTGCTGATGGTAAATTATAATGCTACACTAGGCTATCTGCTGATGGTGAATTACAATGCTACACTAGGCTTTCTGCTGATGGTAAATTATAATGCTACACTAGGCTTTCTGCTGATGGTGAATTACAACGATACACTAGGCTATCTGCTAATGGTGAATTACAATGCTACACTAGGTTATCTGCTGATGGTGAATTACAATGCTACACTAGGCTATCTGCTGATGATGAATTACAATGCTACACTAGGTTATCTGCTGATGGTGAATAACAATGCTACACTAGGTTATATGCTGATGGTGAACTACAACCGCTACACTAGGCTTTCTGCTGATGGTGAATTAACACAGATTCGTGTGTATAGAGTGCATCTCCCTCGAATTTCAAATTTTTGGCATTTCGAATTGCATATAATAAACATTTTTTGGAGAAAACTTTTTTTGTCAATTAAATGAATTAACATTAATCTTGTTATAGCATGCACCATTATAACAAAAGCAAAGCATTGATGACTGAGAAATTTTGAAAAAAGGTGTTCTCTGATTTGAATCATGTATTGAATTATATAAAACCTTCCCCCAGAGCCATCTTGCGGCTATTATATAACAGTTGGTGCTCCAGAGCCATCATGCGGCTATTATATTGCAGATGGGGATTTAAAGCCAAATACTAGTATATGTTTCATTCTTAAAATTCTAGGGTACCATGACATGAGAGAACTATAAAGGACCAGGTTCACGACACCCCAATATCGGCATGTTAAATGCCTTTTTTAAAGACTTCTTTTTCAGCAAAGCTTGGTTGGTGTGTTTGTTTAAAATGTACTTTATTCTTTTTAAACATAAACATTTTGTCTTTAAATTGTATGTTTTTTTTTCTATTCATAAAATCACTCCAAAAAGCGTAAAATTAAGGAAAATGTTAAATGTTCACATTTTGTTTTTCTCTATTTTTTTGGCATTTAAATAGTTTTTAGACGAGGAAGGCATTCTTGCCACTCAAAGATATTTATTCCGATCATAATCTGGTTTACTCTAAGTAATATATGTAAATATTGTTTTGTAGCAAGGGTGTCTTCACTCTTACAAACATGATATATTTACCTAAATTGGCTTAAAATGTAGAAAAAATGTATTTTTATGTATGTGCACATTATGATGATATTGATTTAAGAGAAAAGTGTAAAATAGAAAAACAAAATTTATATTCCAAACAAAAAATTAAGTATAAATAAAATAAAAAACATTAAATTTTGCATAAAAATTAGGATTTCATTAGATTAAATTTTCAATGCCATTTTTTGGGGGGGGGGGGGGGGGGGGGGGTCGAGAACCTTGTCCTTTAAAGTGCATACTTGAAGATCATAACAATATGGTAATAAACGCATTATTGTGCCAGAAATTACTATTAGCGACCGTTGTAAGCAACGACCTCGCCAGAAGTATCCTCTCTTCAAGGTCCCATAGAACGAGTTTTTACTTACTTGTTACCATAAAATGATTTCCTTCAGTCTTGAGCAGCGCTTTAAGACTTTTTGTTCATATTCATATTTATATATGGGCTACCAATCAGCCACTGGCAAACTATCAACCCCGAGCCCTTTCTAGATTCATAACTCTCTTCCTATCTTTGGGAACAGACATAAGTGAAAGGTCAGTTTTATATAGAATATACACTTACCTTTTATATAGTCCCTATATTTGCCCTTTTCTGTTACTTTAACAACACAGAGTATACGTACCTGTGCAATCCCTATAAACTAATCAAATTGCAATGAAATTTGGTGATGATAATCAATGATTTTACACGTACTATCAAACACTGCTCTGTCTACTGAATCATGCAGAACACTAATTAAGGAACATTAGTTACACTACTTTTGTACATCTCTTGAATGCAATGTACATATTGGACTAATTTTAAACCCAAACCAACACTATTTGTTTTCTGAAGTTGTCAAAAATAACATTTTCAAAATGCGTGCTACGCAAAAATGTGAACTGATTTTGAAACAAAAAGCACGATGACTTGCACATTTCCGTACATTTTGAAAATCCTTACATAGGACCAAAGGAAAATGCAATTATTAGTTCAAGTATGTTGTTTTTTTTGCATGTTTTTCATTACATGTGGGTACAGTAAATGCAACGAATTGTGTTTGATATTGCGTAAGTGAACTACATGTATTTAGTACTTGGTGTATTTTTGTCAAAAATTAACATATGTCTTGTCATTTTATATTGTACTGCTCAATTTAGGATAATTTATATAATGTTGATAGCATGATAACTTAAATGCGACATTTGAAACGAAATTCACAAGATAACAAATATGACCTAGGTATACCTTAAAAAATCAAACTAATTTCAAAGGAGTGTGGCGGCGTACCCTTTTCGTGATAATTTTCAATTCACATAATTACATAAAGGGAAAACATGTAAAATAAAAACAATTGAGAAAATCAAAGTATAAAAAGTACTTATTTACGGGTTTTAATAAATATCCACACGTCTTCCTAATGTGTTTACTATTACATGTACTTCGAATATTCTTAGACTTGAGCTTGAAAATCCAAATTTTAAACTTTGATATCTAGTTTACCATGACAGATAGAACAACTGTGAAAGTTTATTTGACTGTATATAAGGTGTCGCTACATGCTTGCAAATTTTGATCTCATTTAATGGTCTGTAAGTGTGTTTTTAAAAAGTCATTCTTTAGTTCAAGTGTAAGAATATTCTTAAGAATGATTGGTGAATACCACCCCAGGACTAGCAAAAAAAAGACTATGTTTGTTCCCTGCTGTTTCTACTTGGAAATGAAAACCACATCTCCAAAGAAATACCTGTTGTTTTTTTGTATTGAACTTTTTCTTTTATTATACTGTTTAATTTATCATTGTAATTATAGTGTGTGACATATGAAAGAAAAATTCAGTGGCTTAAAAAATAGAAGTTTTATACAGGTTTTGTAGTTAAACTTTTCTAAATATTTATACAATCACATAGAGTAGACTCTTTTTTTTCACTCTATTTTTCCATAAATTATTATTATTATGAAATATGCTAATATTTAGTATTGAAAGAACATGAGAAAAACAGGCAGTTATAGCAGTTTCAGATGATGTTGATGTCTATAAATAAGTAAATATTACATAAATTCTTTAAATTAAAAATAGATAATGTTGCATAGTATTCTTTGAGATAATAAATATGATATGAGTATGTAACATACAACATATGATTATTATGTCTATGTTGAATACTTCAATGAAGTTTTCTTATTTAGTTTACAACGCACTGAGGGCTGTTTTTTTGTTTCACCAACACTTTCTCTGAATGACTGTCTTAACTGATTTAAGAATGGTGTTCGTCTATTCTGTAACCAGTGGGACTTAAATGTACTGCAATTCTACAGAATCCAGTGCAAAAACACAGTTACTTAGAATATAGTTCTGTAAACTGAGTACCAGTGCGAATGACCGAGTTAGTGTTGATGAGTCGTTAGCCTGCTCTCTGTTCATATGTGTTTTGTTTGTGAAGATCTTTTTCACGAACAGATTAAACTTTCGTTGTTAGTAAAAAAACATTTTTTTTAAAGTTAGTACAAACTGAAACACATTGGTTTGTACAGTCATTGTATAACTTACCGGTATTTGATACTAATAACAAAATTAAAAAAAAAAACAAAAAAAAAACTCAGAGTTAATAAATTTACTAAAGAAACTGGAAAGTTTGCCTCTTAATTTACAAATATGAAAATGTTATATCAGAAAATTTGCATATACTACATCATAATTTTGTAGCTTTTACATCTGATTTTGTTAAACTGTTACAATGAAATAAAAAAAAAATAAAAAAAAAGACTGGCCAAAATGGAGATATGTGTGATTAAAGATGTCTCGCCTATATCTTGTATATATTTAGGCATTGTAACAGCATATTTATATAAAAAATGATATGCTATATGGGATATGTTAATTAGCTTTTGATGTATAAATATGTCTCTGTCATGAACACGTTTCTCTGTTGACAAAATAATAAATCACGTATGTTTCTCCAGATAATGACTCTACTAAAACACTAACTAGTAAAGCCGAAGAAAATAAAATGAACAAAAAGTGAAACTGTTGACCTATTTAGTACACAATGCCCGTGTGGTTCCGGTTATGTAAATCACTGTCCATCTCTACAGAGGGGTAGGAATTCTCCCAATGGGTGTCATGCTCATTTTATCTTTTTTTTGTCCCGTTCATTATTGTGGCTAAATTACCAACCCATGTGTGGTTCCAGAGAGCCATATGAATGATGGCAATAATAGGATCACTGTGGCTCATGCATGTCGTAAGAAGCGGCAATTTGAGTAATACGATACAATTTGCTGAAACTCTGCAGATCTGTAGGTATCAATGTTTGAAGTTCATTCTGCATACTCATTTGTTGATGTGTGTTTTTTTTTATATCTGTATGTTAATTTCTTGTTGTTGTACATGTAGAGTGAACCTGGAATCGTCCTTCCTGTTGGCGTCGAATAACCTATAATATGTTGGTACGCCGTAAAACCCCATTCATTTATTCTATTACACAAGATTATCTAATTTGATGTAACCAGTCATTATGTTATACGGAGGTCTCTTCAAAAGCAAAATGCTTATATTGTTATATGTAGCGTTTGGAAATTTTACTCAGTACATATAACGACATTTAAACAGCTCATATTACTGGTAGCCTTGGTTGAATAGTACAACAATACCTCATCTGACGTTAGTACTGGTAGCCTTGGTTGAATAGTACAACAATACCTCATCTGACGTTAGTACTGGTAGCCTTGGTTGAATAGTACAACAATACCTCATCTGACGTTAGTACTGGTAGCCTTGGTTGAATAGTACAACAACACCTCATCTGACGTTAGTACTGGTAGCCTTGGTTGAATAGTACAACAATACCTCACCTGACGTTAGTACTGGTAGCCTTGGTTGAATAGTACAACAATACCTCACATGACGTTAGTACTGGTAGCCTTGGTTGAATAGTACAACAATACCTCATCTGACGTTAGTACTGGTAGCCTTGGTTGAATAGTACAACAATACCTCACCTGACGTTAGTACTGGTAGCCTTGGTTGAATAGTACAACAACACCTCATCTGACGTTAGTACTGGTAGCCTTGGTTGAATAGTACAACAATACCTCACCTGACGTTAGTACTGGTAGCCTTGGTTGAATAGTACAACAACACCTGTCCTGACGTTAGTACTGGTAGCCTTGGTTGAATAGTACAACAATACCTCACCTGACGTTAGAGGGGCAGACTTAGGGGCGCAACACAAAATCTGAAAGGGCACGCATGTTTTTAATGACAAATATAGTTGATCTTAATAAAACACGTTACACTAAACGCATGAATTACATATTAAATGATAACACAGTTGAAATCGGAACATATCTTTACTAACGGGCAAAAGAGAAACATGCACATTTGAAAATAACCAATATAAATGGAAAATAGCATTCCAAAAGTTTGAGTTGACGAAAATTTCAAGTTGATTTGTTTAGTGAAACTGGTACCAGATGGATTTATTCGTCTGATTAAAAATTCATAATGGAATTAATCTGAAAATTGATAGCAATGTCGAGGAAGCAAATAGTTGCACAACACCTGTTGGCTATCGGCACGGTTTTATCAATTTGGTTTGTGTTTTAAGCTGGGTATATCGCATGGATAACTGAAACATTGCAAAAGTTACATTTGACCAGGTTGAATTGTGTTTCAATGGGAGTTTATTCCTAAATATGCATAAAGCAAATTAAAATAAAAAAATTCCGCGGTATAGTGTATTAGTTTCTATTTATTCTGCAGGTGCGTATGCCAGTAGCACAATGGTCATTTGGCTGGCGATTTGCCTGTGTGGAGTAGTGTTGAATCATGCACATGCAAAACGTAAGTGGCTTTGTTTTTATATGCATTCAAACACAGTAGTGATTGGATTGAAGTATCTATATGAACTGCGGAGCAGTGATACCTTAACCGTAAGATCGAAATATTTGAAATATAGCGATTTATCTGAATATGAGCTAGTTCTATAGAAGTCTCGTTTGAGATGTTTTAAAGTAGAAACTCTTTTCAAAAGAAAAATTGCTAAATTTGCCTGTAGAACAATCAAGAATTTCAGTACTGTAATATTCGGTGTTAACATTCAACAACAGTTTTGCAGAGAAGCCGAAAAAAATTGCTTGACGGTCGACGCGCAGTTCAGAAGATCATGCCCGGGGGTCTTTTGTGGCCGAGCGGCCCGAGACATTCTCTCAAGATCGCTTACCCCAATAAAACGGGTTGCCGTATATAACTTGCAAATTGTTAAAGATGTGTTAAACTCCATTCAAAAGAACATGCCCAATAACACATTCTGCTTTCCTTTACCGGATAATATCTTTAATAATAGAATGATGCTGGGGCCGTTTATCTCGGCCGGTAACGCGTCTGACTATCATCCAGGGTTCTTGAGTGAGAATCCCCGCCCTGCCGCAGTCTCCGTGATTATTGATATACGACATTGTATCGCATTGTCATACGTCTCTTACCACCGATTCAGGTAAGAAAGTTAGCAGTTGGTTGCAGAAATGGGTGTCCTTCAGTACTGGTTAATCTCCAAAGATCCTAGGAAAGGGTACTTAGGTTTAACAGATCGTCTGTTAGCCCTCGATGGCCCAAACAGGACGATACATATTCAAACAAACATAAACAAACAAAAGATAGCATGCAAAAGGGTTGATACAGCCATTTTTATGTAAATTTGAGAAAAAATTTGTTTCTCTGTATGACTGTATTAATCGTTTTAAATGTGTCAATTATACGAGCATGCGTGTGTGCATAGCAGTAATTTCCCTCGCTGTTCCACACTTTACAATTTACGCAGCCCATTTTCGGAACAGATCTGTTTTTAATTACTCCTGCAGTGAATTTTCATCTGATAAATTACACAGTGTGTTTTATACATTCTGCTCTGGAATGTACGCTTGACTAAATGTATACGACTAAACACTTATTAGAATCATATCATAACGTACAATATTTTTATGAAAATGTATGTTTATGTTATGGTGAACGAGTTGTGGTTTTATATACAGGGGAAGTTTTAAATATGCGTAATATACCGAAAGTCGTTTGCTATAAGCAATGGCGGATCTACTCTTTTTAAAAAAAAAACGGAACATGCTTCCCCTAAAATACCATATTTTATAAAAAAAATCTACTATATTTCTACTTAAATCTATGTGTGCCCGTTCAGATTGTGTTGCGCCCCTTAGATGTGCCCCTTCTTAACTGAAATCCTGGATCCGCCCCTGATCCGCTTTTTTCTATTTCAAGTAATGACGAACCAATTCAAGGCCGTCATCAAAATGGTACTTAAGGTAGTTTTCAAAAAAGTCCCAAATAAAATGGTGCCTCTTTAAATCCACTTACAAAAACCATGTATGTTTGGAACAAATATATAAACACCAGCATGTTGAAATTTACACGAATTCATGTTCTAAATTCTCATACTCCAGCAGATTCTAATTACTGTACTGAACGGAACAGCTAACCCGCTACCTGACCTTTTATGTAAATGACACTTTATGTGTTTTCTCAAAAAGTATCAACGCAATTTCCTTGCAATTTGGACTTTACCATTGAGGCCATATAAAATCAAAATAGCAAAACTGTTGATGGCATACTTTAATTAAGCTACTCAATATATCGCCAATGATACTGAAAATACAAAAGTGGCGGGTTAGCTGTTCCTTTCAGTATATATAAACAAGGTAGAATGTACCTTTAAACACAATTTTTCAAAACTATGATAACATTTTGTTGTAAAAACAATAAATTTCAATAATATTTAATCTGAAAATCACATTTATAAATTTATTTTTTTTTTACAGATTATTTTTTTTTAAAATGTTAATTTGGGGCTCGAATTTGAAGTATAGACTCAAAAGAGAGTTGCATCTAGACCCACTTTAAATTATGAACACAAATTACGTTTCATTTTTTGTCATATGTCAAACAAATAGTGCTTAATGTGATACTAGTACTATACAAACTTTATGTTTATTACATTACAGCTCTCTCCCGTGCAGAATTGAAAAAAGTTCTTGGCCAATCGCCGCTTTTCTCACATCTCAGAGGTAATGTTATACCACAGAACGTACACCTTGTTGTACCGGCCGACGGAAGTATTCAAATTACTAATGTCGACCAAGACATCGCAGCAAAACGAGTCCCATCTCCAAATCAAAGACAAAAAAATACACCACAAAAAGCGGAAGGAATGGTGAAAACTGAACGCAAGGGTCAAATAAAGGCTGGTAGACCTTTGAGAGCCGGAAGACCTATTGGACAGAAGAGAGTGGTCCTTGGGAAAAAAGCCTCCGCTTCTGGGGGTATACAAATACGGAGAGCGAATTCTAAGCCAGCAGCTTCGATTGTTCCACGACGCCGACAACAACCATCAACCCCACAACATTCACACCCACGACCGTCGACTCCCAAGAGGAGTTCACAACAAAGAGTACCATCTTCTCGAAGATCGCAGTCTAGACAATCAGTTTCCTCGAGATCACAACCAAGGTCACCAGTTCCCCATAGGTCACAACCTCGGCCATCAGCTCAGGAGAGTCCACAACCTAGGCCGTCAGCACCCCGGGGTTCACCAGCCAGACAAGCCGTCCATGTTGTTCCAGAAAGGCGTTTACAAAGGCCAGTGACATCGACTGGTTCGCGGGGGGCATCAGCTGCTGCTGTAAGAACACAATCTGCAGTTGTATCAAACAACCGTTCTAAAGTGTCTCCTAAACGGCAAACATCAGCACGCAAGCCAATAATAAATGACAGAATGGCAAACAGCGCAAAGACAGTTCAGACATCAGGCAAAACTGGGTCAAAGTCGAGTAAAGGCAAGAAGAAAGAAACGTGTGATTTCAACATTCCAACATCGCTGCTCCCAACAGACCCAAACATTACCCAAACAGACTTTGAGCAACAGTACCTTCTTCCAGCTTTGGCGGCACAACTCCGGTCTAGCAAGCTGTGTCGGTCACGTGAATTAACCGTATATATAAACTTTCTTCTTCAGTACCGTCAACAAATGTTCAAAATATAACACACGTAACGCGTATAGACGATACCGTGACAGCACTGGTAATAATGTTAATGCGGCATTTGATCGTCACACTAAGAAGTACAGTTGATGTTAATGAGAACGTGATTAACCAAATGCTAGAGGATTTTGTTTAATAAAAATGTAGTTTTCTGGAACTACGCAATTAATATGATGAAAGCGATATTGTTTCATTCTTATTTACGTCGTGAATATCGATTGTTCATGAAATATTGACGTCTTTATAAAGCACTACACAGTTGAAATGTGTTCTTTGTTCTATATAAATTAAGGTCTCACTACACAGTTGAAATGTGTTCTTTGTTCTATATAAAATAAGGTCTCACTTCACAGTTGAATTATGTTCTTTGTTCTATATAAAATAAGGTCGTGGATTTACACGGTAAACAAAGAATTTTACTTAGAATTGTTTTTAAAGTATTTTTTCATAGCAGGAATGTATACCCACATAAAATGCATAATAACTGGTAGGTTGGCCAGCTTGTTTTTTTTTAAAGAGGATGCAGTGACAACCTTAGTTTTTTATTTTAAAAACGAAGTCCTCAAATGCTCATAAATACATGCATATGTTGAAATCCTATAAAAGTCACTTTTTAACACCAGTGATGTCTTATTGCAGTATATGCTATACCAAATTTTGCTCTACCCATCTGCAGCATGAAATGACCATTTTGAAAATATTTCAAAACCAAATTATATAGGCCTTTTTAAGTGTAAGAATCATGTTACCCAGATTCTTGTGCTTAAAAAAAAGTCCCCTGTAACATTTTAAAAAGGTTCATGAGGGCTGTGATGGCTTGCTACAGATGAGTAAAACAAAAACTGGTATAGCATACAGTCAAACCTGTGTAAGTGGTCACCTCTATCAGGCAGCCACTTTCTATGCTTTCAGAGTAAATCAACTAGTATTAAGCAACAACCTGTCTTAAAAGGCAACTTCTTATCCTTTCTTTGACTGGCTGCTTAAGACAGGTTGGGCTGTACTGCAATACGACAACGCTGGTGTTAAAAAGGGCAACTTGTATTGGATTTTAACAGATGCATGTATATGTGAGCATCTGGGGACTTGTTTTCTGTGTAGAGAGACCGTATATGTATCAATAAACTGAAAACAAATCCTAGTCAGTTAGTCAGGGCTGGACACACCTTATCCCTGTAATCCACTGACTACTTCCACACATATAAAAAGGTGGGCGGCTCACAGTCATTGAACAAAGTTTGTGACAGATCATTACAGAGACTGTGGCCAGGCAGGGGGGGGGGGGGGGGGGGGGGGGGTCAAACTCACCACCACTGGATTGACATTTAGATGTAAAACCAATTGAGCTAACCAGCCCAGCTCGTATTGTGTTTAAATAACAATGAACTGCCCAATTTAAATTGTTCAACAATTTCCTGAGTAACTATTACAGCAAGTAACATTTTTGCATACAATCTTCTCCCTTGTGGCAAGTATAACTAAATATTACCCTTCTACAATATTTTGTAAGCACAGAATGTCACCAAAAAAAAAACAAGAGGCCAAAGAGGGCCTGGATCACTCTACTTGCAAAATGTTTTTGTAAATTTCTCTTCAACAAATCTTTTACGAGACCACCAGTGACCCCTGTGGCTGCACCAAATTTGAACCCAGGGACCCCGACTTAAACAGATTTTTAGGGGACCTCCATGCAATGCTAGGCTGGTTCAGGAACTTGTATAAGATCTTGTGGTTATATAACTGCTGTAAGAATTTGGATAAGATTCAATGATAATGAAGGTACTATCTCGTCTACAACATTTTCCTATATAACTTAATGTAAAACAGTGACCCCTATGGCGGCACCAAATTTTAATCCTGGGACCCGACTTCAACAAATTTTTAGGGAACCTCCATGCAATGCTACATGTAAAATATCTAAGGTCTAGGCCTTAAACTTTCAAAGAAAATGTTTTTTAAAAGTTTTGCTTATAAGCCCTGTGGCTTGGACATTTGTGGTAAAATCCTGCTGATTCAGGAACTTGCCCGAGATCTTGTCATATAAAGGCTGTGCAAGTTTGTTTAAGATTCAATGAAAGTGCTACGAGTAAAAAGTTAATGGAAGGACGATGGACAGACGACAAACAATTTCCCATGTCATAAGCCCAGCTGGCCTTTGGCCAGTAGAGCTAAAAACATTTTACGAGTGATAGACTTATACACAACAGCCCTCGAGACACCAACTCTCAGGACCTCTCTACCATGTGCAGTTTCTATTTTCAACCAACACAATGAATGTGCTTAACGAGTTCACAGGACCAGAAAAACACAGAGTCGAAGTAAATCTTATACATGCTGCTACAAGTAAATGGGCAATAAACAAAGACAAATCATCTTTGTTTTGTGTGTTTTTTAGTTGATTTTATTCACATTTTTGTTGCATTTTTTAAATAAAATCATGATCAAACAAATTATATAAAAAAAAGTTCAATTGATTTTATTCATATTAATGTTGCATGTTTAAATACAATCATGATCATGCAAGTGACTTTACAATCATAACACATCTTCAAGTCATCACAAGTAAATATCAGTGTTTCTAGTATAATATTATTAATAAAGTGACTTCACTTTGACCCAGATATATTTGTCCAAGAATTGTCAAGTTGACTTAAACCAGACTGTTTTAGGACCAGCAACTTGGTCCAATTTGGTTCATACTCGCATAGTTCCAGCTCATATTGTTTCGGTCCAGATTGGTTCATACTGGCCCATTCCAGATCTATTTGCTTTTTTTTTTATATTGGCCCAGTTTGGTACAAAATGGCAAAATTCCAGTTCTGTTGGCCTTGTTTTTTCATATTGGCCCAGTTTGGTTCATATTGACCCAGTTTGGTTCATATTGGCCCAGTTTGGATCATATTGGTCCAGTTCACATAAGATTTTTCCTCATTAACAACAAGCAAATGCAATAGATATCAATAGTAACTGTACATATACCAAAAGAAACTATATCCCTATATTCCGCGCCTATTTTACGATAACTTTACTCAACAAATAACAATATAAGCTGTATTTTCACATTGTATAGGCATCCAATAAATACAATTATGTTGGTGTAGTTCTTTTTTATTCCCATGATGTTCACTCATTAATTGTATGTTTTAATTGAATATTTCCTTAGATTTCACTTCACATAAATATATTGTAGAATTCACAATATCAGTTTGCTGTCTGGTCTGTGCTGATCCATCCATTGTCGACTTATTTTTTGTGCTAACATATCCGAGTTTTACACATGGTGCCTACAATGCTTCATACCAACCAATATGTTTTGAGTTCCAGATTGGACATCTATAACTTGTACAACTTCTACACCATTATCAGATAATAGGCACGCGTATTATCCATATGTTTAGGTTGCAAGGTGTAAAGCATGTGCAAAAACAATAGTTTGTATATACAGAGATTGCACATCCAGATTACATTTTCTAGACAATTTCCTCTTCATGCTGTCCATTTCAAACACCTGCAAAAATACAACAAACAAAATACACCACATGTATTTATACTTATGAAATATAAAAATTGGCTTCTGAGCAGTCTAATCTACATTTTGGGTACATCAGGATTCTCTACTGGCAATTAAAGTACAGGGTTATTGTACAATGCATGTACTACATGAATACGAAGTATGACATCACATTATTCTCAAGAGTCTGGAAATCAACATGTTTTGTTTGAATATTTTTATGCCATTGAAGGCTAGAAGGCGATCAGTTAACTTAACCACTCGTTCCTGGGATCCTAAAAGGTAGAACAAGTACTCGAGCAAAAAAACTCTCCAATATAATCAGTGGTGAAAGATGGATGACAATGAAAAGCAATGTCATATTTCAATCATCACAGAGACTGTGTCAGGCAGGGATTCAAACTCATGACCCCTCGATTGATAGTCAAACATGCTACCAACTGAGCTAATCAGACCCAACTCAACATAGTAAAGAGAACAAGGTCAAACTTATATCCATAAGGCCATTATAAATTAATTGCTAGATTATCATCCAAATTTTTTCTTAAAAACGGGGAGGCCGGGAGGATTTTTTCTTTTAATTTTTGATATTTTTTTTTAATAAAAAATATATAGATCTCTATAAATATATATATTTTTAAATTTTTTTTTTATCAAGACAAAAAGGGTCAGAGCAGCATGAAAATAAGGGCAAGGGCTGGGGGATGATAATCTAGCAATTAATTTATTATGGCCTAAAGGTTCATTTTTATATTATAGTTTGTATCATTGTCATAAATAATTTATTATGAAACAAATATGACATCCTCTACCATAAGACGATTTATTATTAATAATATACACTGAAGTAAATATGTATATCAAAAAAGTTAATCAGTTTATCTCCATATTTCTGTATTAAATAATATATGCTCATTTGCAAAAGAAAGTGTGCACATTTTAAATTTCAATTTTTTAAAAAATCTTAATATCACATATGACATATTTTTTTTCATCTACACAACTAAAATTACAAAACTGTCAGCCAAATATTTAAACACAAAAACTTCAATGCACACTTCCTTTCCAAACTGAGTATAGATTAATAGTATGGAAAGTTGTACGATATACTGACCATGTGGCATTGTTTGTCCAAGTATATACAATGTAGCATTTACTTAAACATTGTCAGCTTGTCTAAGAAAAATGGCACTACATCCAATGGAAAGACATAGAATTATTTATTATGTATAATTATATATTGGGGGAATCAGAACTTAAATTGAAATGGGGCAGAATATTTGAACAAAAGAAAAGTAATTACAATACCTTGTATCTCTATGTGTACCCAGACATTTGATACTGCAGTACCTGGCCCCACACTGGACACATGTATAAGTAGATAAGAATGTTAAAACAGTTAAGGTTAAATACTGTACTAAATATTTTCTCCAAATAATGCAAAGGGTACAAGATCGTGCAATAAATACTAGCATAAAGTACTGATTTTTTTAACAGCTCTTTATGTATAACAAATTTTCATATCAAATTACAGGTATATTGCAGTGATTTTCAAAATTTGCATTAAAATCTTTTCTTCAGTAAAAAAACCAGTTATGTTAGTTTACATAAAATCAAGTACTGCAATATTTAGACACCAGATGAATTTAGTTTCTACATTACAAGCCTATGAAGTATGTACAACAGATGAATTCTTCATTTGAATATCACTGAGTAGGAGAAGGTCAAAGAACATAGAGGCTTCATTTGCATAATTAAGCCAATAAAAATGTCATTACCATAACCACGGTTGGTCATAATATCAATCAATTACAACTATGGTAAAGTGTCCTTGGTGGGGAAGTAAATATAAATATTTTAATTTATTCATTTGCACATCATAAAAGGATATCCACAAACTGCACAGAAATGTCTTGGTGGCAGTTTAGAGGGCGGTGCACACGCACTCACATAGTTTGGAGAATCTTTGTTACTCATGTGCTGAAAAAAATAAACAAATATCATATTTGAATATGTATAAAAATTATATCTGCTGAACTCCAATAAATAATATCAATCATAAATAATAAAAGCATATAAAAAATTAAGTTTATAGTCAATGGTGCACACATATATCAGGTCCTAGAAATCATTTTATTTTATTATTCAATAACAAATAATTACAGTACTTAACCAGTTATGAGTAATAGCACTAGTCAATTATGGATATTACAGTAACTAATTATAAGTAATTACAATAGCTGATACAAGTTCTTAATGTAGCCAATAACAAGTAATTACAGTAGCCAATTATGAGTACCTGCAATAGCCACTTATGATTTATACAGTTGCCATTTACAATTAATTAAAGAAGCCACTAACAAGTAATTGCAATAACAAATTATAAGTAATTAAAGTAGCCAGATATGAGTCATTACAGTAGCCAATTATTATTCATACAGTTGCAACTTACAAGTAATTAAAATAGCAAATTACGAGTAATTACAGTAGCCAATTATGAGTACTTGCAGTAGCCAATTATGATTCATACAGTTGCCACTTACAATTAATTAAAGTAGTCAATTACAAGTAATTAAAGTAGCCAATTACAAGTAATTAAAGTAGTTAATTACAAGTAATTAAAGTAGCCAATTACAAGTTATTAAAGTAGTTAATTACAAGTAATTAAAGTAGTCAATTACAAGTAATTAAAGTAGCCAATTACAAGTAATTAAAGTAGTGAATTACAAAAAATTACAGTAGACAATTATGAGTACTTGCAGTAGCCAATTATGATTCATACAGTTGCCTGTTACAAGTAATTAAAGTAGCCAATTACAAATAATTACAGTAGCCAATTACGAGTTCTTGCAGTAGCACATATGATTCAAACAGTTGCCACTTACAAGTAATTAAAGAAGTCAATTACACATAATTACAGTAGACATAACGAGTACTTACAGTAGCCACATGATTCAAGCAGTTGCTACTTACATGTAATTAAAGTAGTCAATTACACATAATTACAGTAGACATAACGAGTACTTACAGTAGCCACATATGATTCAAACAGTTGCCACTTATAAGTAATTACAGTAGCCAATTACACATAATTACAGTGGACATTACGAGTAATTACAGTAGCCAATTACACATAATTACAGTAGACATAACAAGTACTTACAGTAGCCAATTATGATTCATACAGTTGCCACTTACAAGTAATTAAAGTAGTCAATTACACATAATTACAGTAGACATAACGAGTACTTACAGTAGCCAATTACACATAATTACAGTAGACATAACGAGTACTTACAGTAGCCAATTATGATTCATACAGTTGCCACTTACAAGTAATTACAGTAGCCAATTACAAGTAATTATATAAACCATTTACATATAATTATATAAACCATCTACATGTGATTAAACTAGCCAATTACAAGTTATCACAATAGTCAATAATATTATAATAGCCAATTAAGAGTAATTTAAAGAATAACGTTTATACTTCAATTGAAAACATAGATGGAAAAAAATTTAAAATACTATGCAATAGACAGTTGTGGCAGCCCACACTAGAGGTTAGAGGTTCAATTGCTGGCTCAATTTGATGGCCTCTCATAAACACTTTTACTAGTTCTACTCTGGGAATAGAATAGAATGCAGTACATGAAATCAATATAAGCTCTGGGCTTGTTAAATAAAGTATGAAATCATTTTGAAATGTTATCAGCATCTGTCCGACAAAAAGCTTCCCTAAATGACCATTATCAGCACATAGGGTATAAAAAAGAACTTTGTCTTTGTCTCGTTTGAGTATATGTTTTATGGATATCCAAATGTTTATAAATCACAGTTATACCTATCTTCATTTTTAAGAGGGTTTACCACCATTTTAAACACATGACAGGTTATAAATGGTAGATCCTGGTTAAGTAGCAGAGAAAGACCTCAGAATAAATCTGAGTAGAAACACCATTTTCGAAAAATAACTGGCAAACTTTCTCACAAAAAGATTTTAGAGTAAGTTGGAGTCAAGCCAATGACCTCAACAGTTAGATAGAAAACAAAACCAGATATTTTATATGAAATTTGTACATAAATACATCACCATAACAACATTTTTACAACTCATAATATCATGTAAACTATATCATTAATAAGTACATCATTAGTACCGTCATATTTTCATTACCATTTGATATGTATATATACAGCAGAACTTCGATGGCTCAAACCTGACGGGACTGGACAAAATAGTTTGAGTTAAAGGTTGTTTGAGACAAGTAGTATTCAACATCATTCTATACATGTACATACATCAAAATAGGAATCTGCCAGGACCAGATGAGTGGTTTAAGCTATATGTGGTGTTCCAGCCATCTGTGTTCATATTAAACATCTCACTACACAGTTATGCCCCTTTTTCCCCACAGTAATGTGATTCTTACGCTTTAAAAACAAGGCCTATGTAATTTGGTTTTGAAATATTTTCAAAATGGTTCATAGTATTTGGGATTTTTTGCTGCAGATGAGTAGAGCAACAATTGGTATAGCATATACTGCAATAAGACATCACTGGTGTTAAAAAAGTGACTTTTATAGGATTTCAACATAATATGCATGTATTTATGAACATTTGAGGACTTTTTTTTCTCAAAAAATCTCAGGGCGTCACTGCACCCTCTTTTTAAAAAAAACACCAACGGGGTCAACCTATTGTGCATTTTTATGTGGGTTTACATTCCTGCTATGAACAAAAACTATTTCAAAAATTTTGTTAATATTGAATTCTTATTTTACCACGGAAATCCGTAATAAATATTTTATGTGAAACAAATTTAACTGTATAGTGAGACCAAAACATTTAAAATGATATTTTTTAATTTCAGCCACAACTATACCTATTATAAACTGGTACATAAATCAAAACAAGACTTTATCATAATCATTCAAGCAAGAAATTAAACAAATGATCAATGGTTATACTCCAATATAATCTTCCCCTGAATACAAATCGGCCATGATTAATGACATCTTAAATTATGACAAATGCCAATCAGTGCAAAATTGACATTTGCTTTTTATAAATATTTCAATTGCATACAATGTCATTATTACAAGACAGCCTAAAGGAAATATCAAAACAAAATCATGACATATAACCTGAGAAAACTTATTTTGCATAAAACAAAATTTGTTCTTAAAAATTTTCACTTTATTTCTGACAATTACATATCTACACAACACAAATATGAAACTAAAATACTGGGGAGAGTAAGTGTGCAGACACTTAATTCCATTTCTATTTTGTAATGGGGCATAACTCTTGTTCACGGTGAACAGGAACCATTTTGGCATAGTTGGCATGTACGCGGTCATATACATGAAAAAAAAACTTCATTTCAATCAGATTTGATCGGAGTTTTAGATAAAATTAAAAAAAAATATCAAATTGTATTTTTCAAATTATTTGTCATATTTTTTAAAAAAAAGTATAATTTCTGATTGTATTGTTTGGCGATTAATATTTACATATGGTTATACTAGAGGTGTAACCATTCATTGATGGATCATGATTCACTATTCCGCCGATGTGTGTATTGGGTGATAAATGAAAGTTCCAATACATAGCGATGCAATGCATTCTTTAGACTTCAATGCATCGATACGATCATCAGGTATCGTGCATTGCAATTCCATTTTGATGAAACATTAAAACTAGCTTATAAAAACTAACAAACAAAAAAGAACATTTTTTAAAAAAAACAAAACAAGATGAATTTTTGTGATATAAAACTGGCTAAACACTTGACAAATATTATGGACAGCATATAATTCTCATCTTCTCCTTCCCATCATGTGCTTTCCCACTATGTTTATATTACATTTCTCTCACAGTTATGCAGTGTGATAAGTATATTGGTGAATACTTATTTGCCCATTGACAATTGAGATGACAACGGTACAGTTAGTCAGTGATATTCATCAAGAGTTTATCTGTAGCAGATCTATTTCCTGTTTATGTTTAAGCCCACCAATGATTTTTTTTCTTTATTCTATAGTAAATAATAAAAGTTTGAAAATTGTCATTCATAGAGACCCAAATGAAAGAAGTGAAGCGTACATTTTACTGTTTGTCAACCAAATATGATGAAAAAAGTAGGGGTCATGTGTCATATAAGAGATTTTTTTCTGTTCAATGTGTACACTATCGACAAAGTAATAGCAGACATACAAAATCATGTAAACAGCATTCATACCCCGATTTCCAAGCACCATTTTTTTTCTTTCTAAATTCACAATTCAAACATGACAATGTTTTCAAAATGTTAAAAATATATCAATAGTGTCGTTCAAATAAAAGAGCACTAAAATAAGGAAAATGCATATTTAAAGAAGAAGAAACAAGGATTATTTATACCCTACAGAAGTGTTTCCTGTTTAATACTAATGGTTGTACTATGCCTTTTATCTTCTTAATTATTCCCTTTGAAATACTAGTAAATGTATACTGATTAGCCACATAGATCTACTCAATCCTTCTACCATGGATTTTCTCCAAGAAAAAGAAAAAATGCTCACCCATCATTAAACATCATTTTTTAGGTAGTGAAAAAGTGGCTTTTTTTTTAAATTGACCGTACTCGATGAGCAGAGGACATCACTGCTTGATAGCAAAGCATGTTGATAGGCTCCTTTTTATAAAAAGAACCCTGAAGTAGTCTATTAGTTTTCACTAGTTGATACTAGCTGACACAAGTTTCAGTTTAGATATTCACTGATAGATCTTAATTTTGAATATAAAGCAACTTCTTTTCATATAAAAAGAATATAAAGTTGATACATGTTTTAGTTCTGTAGTTCTCTATTAATAAAGATACGTTGCATACGAGCATAGGTATTGTACAAGGGGGGATCAGAAAGTTCATATACTTTTGCCATAACTTATCTATATCAATTATACAATGCACAATAGTGTTATGGTATTTGAAATAAATGTATATGGGACATGTTTTGAAAATTTTAGCATGATATGTCAACAACAGAAAAATCAAGAGCTATTCAAAGCATAGCAGATAGTTATGTCAGGTCAAAATGATGACATTATATTCAACAAAATCTGACTTCAATATTTCAAACAGGTGCTTTTGTATCTAATTTACTGAGTCGCTCCTTCTCAAAATACTCTCCTCCGTGGTCTATGAATTTTCGCCACCATTTACACCATTAAGTGAACAAGTTAATGAAATCTGAAAAACGGTATACTGGACACAAAATTCGGTAAAACATGCTTTAATTCCAATATGTCTTCAAATCGACTTCCCATTTGCTCTTTTTTAATGACTGATTCCCGGCCATCTAAAAAACATTAATTTTGTGACATTTAAACACTAGAGACTTTGAAACATTAGATTCACTGTACATACATTGTTTCTCTGTATGAGCAGATGTATTACCTAACACGGAGAAGAACTTTATGGAATTGCATTATTACGCATGCTTATCCATTTTCAAGTGCCCGGATGTCATTTTGTTTCAAACAAATTGGCATACCTTAACATCATAATATTGACGTCATTTTGAGATGTTCATAATTGGTACCATTTTTTGTAAAGGATGTAAACAAGCATACAATACAGAATACATTGATGTTTTGTATTTAAAAATAAAACCAGTTTGGCAAGCTACGCTTGTTTGAATAGTAGGGGTAGAAAAAAAGCAAAAACTGCCCTGACTCATCTTTTTTCCAAATCTATTACATAGGTCAAAGTCAGTGAAGTAAACTTTTTAAACTTGATGGTGATTAGTTTAAAAAATCAGTACTGTTACTGAAAAAATAAAATAGATTTAAAACTAGACCTATCACTGTAGTGATGAATACCCCCGAACACCGCCATGACAGAAATTGGTTAACCATTGTATGAAGTTTTATTAAATTATATCCAATAGTTTTAAAGTTATGCTTCAGACAAAAAAAATTCTTAATAAAAGAGAATGTCATGGATTGATTGCTTTGCTCAAACTCCATGTATTCATCAACTTGGTTCTTTCATGAACTTTATTAAACTGTTATCACTGATGGCTTTAAAAGTACTTTAAAAGTACTGCACCAGACAAGGGAAATATATCAAAGGGCAATAACTCTGTAATTAGCAAGAATAGAGTTATGTTTCTTGTACACTGCACTTCCTCTCATTATATTCTACCATTGTATGAAGTTTGATGAAATTCCATCCAGTACTTTAAAAGTAATGCTCCGGACAAGGGAAATATATCAAAGGGCAATAACTCTGTAATTAGCAAGAATAGAGTTATGTTTCCTGTACACTGCACTTCCTGTCATTATATTCTACCATTGTATGAAGTTTGATGAAATTCCATCCAGTACTTTAAAAGTAATGCTCCGGACAAGGGAAATATATCAAAGGGCAATAACTCTGTAATAAGCAAGAATAGAGTTATGTTTCTTGTACACTGCACTTCCTCTCATTAAATTCTACCATTGTATGAAGCTTGATGAAATTCCATCAGGTACTTTTCAAGTTATGCTCCGGACAAGAAAAAATATCAAAGGGCAATAACTCTGTAATTAGCAATAATAAAGTTATGTTTCTTGTACACTGCACTTCCTCTCATTATATTCTACCATTGTATGAAGTTTGATGAAATTCCATCCAGTACTTTAAAAGTAATGCTCCAGACAAGGGAAATATATCAAAGGGCAATAACTCTGTAATTAGCAAGAATAGAGTTATGTTTTTTGTACACTGCACTTCCTGTCATTATATTCTACCGTTGTATGAAGTTTGATTAAATTCCATCCAGTACTTTAAAAGCAATGCTCCGGACAAGGGAAATATATCAAAGGGCAATAACTCTGTAATTAGCAAGTTGAGTTACAATTCCTGTACACTGCACTTCTTCTCATTATATTCTACCATTGTATGAAGCTTGATGAAATTCCATCCGGTACTTTTCAAGTTATGCTCCGGACAAGAAAAATATCAAAGGGAAATATATCAAAGGGCAATAACTCTGTAATTAGCAAGAATAGAGTTATGTTTCCTGTACATTGCACTTCCTCTCATTATATTCTACCATTGTATGAAGCTTGATGAAATTCCATCCGGTACTTTTCAAGTTCAAGTCTACCAACTTTCTGATCCCCCCTTGTACACACCTTATTAAATAGTCATGGTGGTTGCATATAAGTGGCAGTTTAAAAGTCAGTATTGTGATGCGCATTGCATCGCAACTTAAATATTGCAATACGCGTTTTACTTTCACAGGTTATACTTATCATGATACACATCACTCTGCAAATGAACTATTGCGATATGCATCACAGACGAAAAAAATGTCAATGCACCGACCTAGGCTATACGTCTGATGCGTGATGCATGTCCTTTTAAATTAAACTTACTTCTTCCTCCATTAGAGCAGCAAAACTTTTTTTGAATCTGTACTTAAAATGATCACTTTTATATTTCTTCTTTTTCCTGTTGCCTGGCTGCGATGCTGTAAAGATAAGTATATATTCTAATTATAAATGAGCATGGAAGAATTTGTGGCAGCATAGTTACAATTAAACAAGTTTCTGTAAACAGTCAATACCAAACTAGCTTCCATTTTCTTATTACAATGTTTTATGTCTTTATGGTTTTAATTTTTTAACTTAATTTCCAGGTAGTTATAAAATGTCGTTCTAATTATCTAATATTACACCTGTTACCAACGGGTGTAGTGTTATTACACCTGTTACCATAGGTGTAGTATTACAGCAGATATGGTTGGCCCTTTACATCAGAGATTGCCAGTTTGATACCAGATCTGACCATTTGGCAGCCCCTCAAAATCAACTTCCAGTTCGATCCCGGAAATTGACCCAATAGTGGTTCATATGTTCAGCTCTGAGCTAATTCCACAATCAAGCTAAAATTACCTTTTTTTAATTGATGTTCACAGGCATAATATTTTTAGAACCTATTTGCAGGTGGTCAGTTATTTTTGACTTCCATCCATTTATCAGAAAAAAAGTATATAACTATAAAAGCTAGATACTGAAAGATACATTCACATGGACATTATTTTAAGAACAATCATTTTTTTAAGCAGTTCAGGCTCCTCTTTCATCAAGATATTCTTAATATTTATTTATATAGTTTTACTTAAAAACTATATAAAAACACACACATGATACATTGATAAAACAAAAAGTACATACATGTTTCCATGGATTCTTCAAATTTTGGTGCTTTCTTGCTCATTTTCAGGTCAGCGTGTGGGTCCTCCTGATAGTTATCATGTTCTAGCGCCTCCAAGGCCTTCCGCTGTCTCCGACGACGAGCAGCAGGGTCCAATTTCCGCCGCTCTTCATAATCTTTTATTCTACCTGTAAATTAAAGAAAATAATTGCTGGTTTCAGTGAAATGTGTGGGCACTGAAGTAGTTGTAAGAAAAATTGTTATATAGAAATAAATACATTTTTGGTAATTCAAAGAAAGAAATATTCCCACAAAGAAAAAAACCCATCTATTTGACTGAAACATCAAATCAATCTGTAACTAAGTTCTGTCTGCACACTGTAAAATGTTCCTCTACCTGATAAGCTGTCTTGAGAATTAGTGTGTGTTTTTTGGTAACTTGGGGAAAATAGAAGTTGGTTTTTTTTGCTTAAGTTATTACTGTACCCTTTTGATAGGCCAAAAATGCTCTGCAGTGCTTGTTAGTATCAACTCTTTATCATGGTTTATAACATAGAATTTACATTGTATTGAATTTGTTACGCTGCACTGCCATGTTTGATTTAAACATCAAAGTCAACAAAAGAAACAGCTTAATTAAATATATGATGATCATGTGTATTTGAATTTCATACATTTGCAGAACTTTAGGACTAAATTCATGAGTGTGGATGTTAAAACTTTTTCTTTGCTTCTCTAAAATTAAATTAATATCTATCTATCTTCCAATACTGTCAAACTGGGGACCTAGACAGAGTACATCTTACTGACAAGAATGTTACAGACTGAAAGATCAAGTATGTACATGTATAGTGTGTTAGATCACATTAAAGTAAAAAAACAAAACTGAAAGTTTATCATATTGCATTTCAACATGTTTAACACTGCAGATGGCCATGTTGAACAGTCCTAAATTGGGAATATCAGGTGACAATGCCTTCCTATGAAAGATAGAATACTGCAGGCACTCTACAGGCAGCTGTCGAAGCAGAAGGACGTGTTCACCTAAGCTCCAGCCTCCATTGTGGGTCAAATGATCTAATTTAATTTGCTTTATTATTCCTAATTTTTTTAACCAGACCGCTAGATCCTCATTGAAGTCACATCCACTTTACATGGATGGACCTTTAACACTATATGTCATGTTTTTAACGTGACCCTGGAAGGACTGTTTGGATGTGACCAACAGCGCACAAACCAACAGCGATGAACCAAGCATCAGTTTACACACCTTAAGTGATGACATATCAACTAATCAGCTGTTCCAGCCACTAGTGCAGCACAGGGAGAAGTAACAACCCTGACGATGCTGTCTACATAATCATTTGTTCATGCGCGCCAAAATGCTATATATGCAAAGTGCGAGGGTAAATAAATACTTCAACTGACTGAATACTGTAGGACAATATGTCATAGTCGTCGTGGCTTTGATAGGTCTACATAACGATGAATGAAAGTGTTGTCACTGACTATTTGTTAATGTCAATGTTTTATTATATACTATGCTCGAGTGACAATGTCAACTCTTGCAACAGTTTAAACTTATTTATTTTACTTTGATTGTAAAATATGTTATAACAACATGTTCAAAGTCTTCTTAGGCAGAACCAGTACTAAACAAATGAGTAAAAAGGGTCTTGCTCAAGGACACTTGACACATGCTTCACATAACTTTTACAATATATCTCTTGTATACTTAATACCACAATATACCTATTACCACGAATGCCAGTATGATAACAATATCCCAGACATGCGCAAATCTCCAACTCCCATTAGCGTTGGCATTTGATTACATTTCGTATGGGCAACTGTTTATTACACAGCTAAAGTAAGTAACTTTATTACTATTTATTACTGATGCCATTATTTACATTGTTGACAAAGTTTTAGACTTGCAGTAATTGGTAAGACCAGTATAAATCACTAAAGCATAACAACAAACTATTAAAGAACCTTTCCATAGTTCATTGTTTTAGGCATAGTACCACCATTGCAAAAAGGAAGTGCTTCCATGGGGTAGTCGCATAATGGCGGTTATAAGAAATCCTCATTTCTTCTTTTTTAAAAATGCATAAATTTTCCTTATTTCAATGCTCATTTTTTTTATTTGAATGGCATTATTGATGTATTTTGAACATTTTGATGGCATTATCATGTTTGAATTGTGAATTTAAAAAAAAATGATGCTTGGAAATTGGGGTATGAATACATGATTTCGGAAGTCTACTTTCACTTTGACAAAAATCAATGGTTGGTTTACACCTTTCGCATCGCCATCGACATATTTTGTAAGTTTAACATCGCAAACGCAGCAAAATAATAACTATTTTAGTATCATAATTTTGTCAAAAGAAACATATTTCACGAAAATCAATAAAAATATAGTATGTGTTTGATAACCTGCGGCAGAAAAACAAAAAACAATATAAAACACTAACCAGACTCTCTTTTATCGGCCATTTTGAAAGTTTTTTAAAATTGATCGTGTGAGCGCTCGGATTGGCTATACATTTAGTTATTCAAGCGTCTCTGTAACTAATACCAACTAAACTACGACACAACGACATATAACCGTTATTTCCCGGACCCTTAAAACAACCGGGCATGTGTTATACAGGAAATGTATAAAATGACAACTGATTTTGATAAGTTTGTTGTTGAATTAAAATAAGAGAATAACAGAAATTTTGTTACAACCCTCTTATTCATTGACAATCCGATTTTTACAGCGCGCGATTTGGGCGACCAATTGATATTAATCAAGTGTGTGCTGTTCCTCTTCGCAAAATATTCTATTTCCGTTATAATGCTCAGTGATATCCTTTACTGAAATTCATAATTTCATTAATATCTGTTGGTGTTGTTATTGGACACAGTGACGTCCGTTATTGAAGTTCCAAAGTTCATTGACATATGTTAATGTTGTTATAAGACTCAGTGATGTCCGTTACTGAATTTCCAAGTACCATTGATATAATTATGTTAATGTTGTTATAATGCTCAGTGATATCCATTACTGAAGTTCCAAAGTTCATTGATATAATTATATTAATGTTGTTATAAAGCTCACTGATGTCTATTACTAAAGTTCTAAAGCTCATTCACCCCGTCCAACGTTTACGTTACATAAACGGCAACTACGCCGCATTTACGGTGATAACTACACACGGTAAACCAGGGGTCGTATTCACCAACCATTCTTGAGAATTTTTTTAGACTTAAGCTTGAAAATCCAAATTTAAACTTTAGATATCTAGTTTACCATGACATATAGAATAAGTGTTAGAATGTATTTGACTATATATCAGGTGTCCCTACATGCTTGCAAATATTGGGCTCAAATAATTGTCTTTAAGTGTGTTTTTCAAAATTAATTCTTGAGATCAAGCCAAAGAATATTCTTAAGAATGGTTGGTGAATACGACCCCGGTACTTTCTGTTATATTTGTGCACGCGGTAAGGCAGTGAGGTGGGAAATCCCCTTTGATTTTCGTATTATTATTTCGTTTTTAAATCAAAGATATAGCCTATACGAATGGCATTATATTTAAGTTTCAAGCGAGCATATGCTTTTGAATGGGAACGTTTCCTCAAACATTCGAGAAAAGTGACGGAATGAACCACTTTGAGATTGAAAACACGTGATTTACAGATCCATTTATCACTCCGGGAGCAATTCTGGGACAATTTTATGTGTTTAATATTTGTTTAATATATCAATACACCAAGTTATATCGTTAAAAAATACAAGTTGATGTTATAAGGTTGCTAAACGCCAAAATTTGTTTAGTACATAGCATAAGTGGGTTCCTCGTACGCTACATAAATAAAGCCATTGTGTCATTCAGCAGTATTTTAATTACATAAAATACTACTTCTATCCAACTATTAGAAGGTTGTTATTCAGTTTTAATTATTTATAAACGCCATTATGCGACTACTCCACGGAAGTGCACCCTAATAGTGTATGAAAAACCAGTTATCAAATACGATATCCATATTAAATATAGACTCTGAAAACTGGTTTATTCAAACACAAGAACATAAAGTTATATTATAAGAAAGATAGAGAGAAGATAGTAAAAGGCTCTCAATCCTCCACGACCGGTGATTGTAGCAATTATTAGACAGCCACATGCCACTGGATGGGTTGACCTCAAATCAATGAGGATTTCAATATAAGGCTATTTCGCAGAACTAGCAAACCGCCGAAACGTATGGATACAACATACATATTTTGAGGTATTTTATATCACATGCAAAAACTGTTAGTCGGTTACAATGATTTGCATAACATAAAACATATATCAAACGTATGAATTAATTATAGTTGACGTCCCTTTAAAGATCTAACAGCTTTAAAAGGTGTTAATTCTTACACAATTATTAGGCACTAAAGTGATCTAATGGTGTACGCCTTTGACTGTCACTCAGGATGTCGTATGTTCAAACCGCACTCAGTGCTAAAATAATATTTTTATATTATAATATTTTATTCTTATTTTATCTTTTTATTGAAACTGTTACCGGTATTCAACTGACGCACTTGAAAAATATATCAACTTAAAGCAACGACAAAACCACAATATCTCTCGCATTATATGATGTAGAAGTATACATGTTGTGTTTGTATGAAAAGCGATAGTATTATGCTGAGGTATCAGACATGTTGAATTAGTTATTCTATTATTTTTTGCTATTTGATTTTACAGAAGACACACTCACAACTTTGCGATGTTGTCCAGGGTCATGCTGCCACGAAAGATATTTAGCTCGTGGCATGCATTTCCTGCATTTCCTGCATTTTCTGATATTTCAGAAATTTTAAGCAGTGCATTTCTATAACACAAACTACACTTTACACAATCGCCCATTTTTACACTATTACCTTCACCTTGAATACACACTGGTGGCTTTTTAGACCCGACATAACAGAACATATCAATTCTTAGTAATACACTCTAAGATAA
Organism: Panopea generosa; assembly: GCA_029582155.1. NCBI lineage: Eukaryota > Metazoa > Mollusca > Bivalvia > Adapedonta > Hiatellidae > Panopea > Panopea generosa. The sequence continues at coordinate 36,454,005 of CM055907.1, forward strand.
GTATTTGCTGGGTATTATGATGCATTCATACTGCATATATATCAGTTATATGTGAATGATATGTCATATTTGCAAGAATAATTCATATTTTGGAATTAATTTAACAAAAAAAAAATTAATAAACATGTGAATCTTCACAAATTCTACAGGAGGCAAACGCCTCTGTCTGCCTCGGTGTGGCTAATATATAATTATAATATTCGACCTTTTACAGCTAAAAGAAAGATTATTTGAACAATGTTTTTTTAATACCACTAAATGACACAATACACCGACTTCTGTAGTGTACACTATACGAGGCACCTACTTATGCTACGTACTATGAACATTTTGGCGTTTAGCAGTCTTTTAACATCAGCTCGTTATTATACTGATATAGTTTGGTATATTGATATATTAAAAAAATGTAAAACACATAAAGTAGTCCCTTAAATGCTTCCGAAGTAATAACTTTGTTTTCAATTAAAAAATGGTTCAATCCGTCACCTTTTCAAATGTTTGAGGAAACGGTCATGTTCCCATTCAATAACATAACATAACATAACATAACATAACATAACATAACATAACATAACATAACATAACATAACATAACATATATTTTATTATAGTCTCACCTCTATCACATTACAATCATAAATGTATAAAACATTGACAAATATAAAAAGCGAAGTTAAGAGCGGCTCTTTACAGAGCTATGAGAGACTAAGTGTTACTTTTCTACAAGTATACATTTAAAATCCACAAATATATATATATAAAAATAAAACCGAAACATCTTCTACATTCATTTAGGCTAAAAAAGAAAAGAGCAGAAAAAACAAAAACATAATAAAACATCATTTAGATTGACTATTAAAATTATATACAGTTTAAGTATATCTTTACATTTTATCAGATTTACAAATAAAAAAAGTAGAATTTTATTCTAAAATATATAAATAATTGTTAAAAAATCAATTATTACGAATTTAAATCAATTATATAAAATAGTTTTTCTATGTTTTAAAATATCGAAGCAGATTTTGGCAGATAATCTTATTACTTTTTCATCTTTACAGCTTAGCATATAATGTAATTTTTCTTGAATTGTTAAACTTCTAAACTCAGTATTCCCCATGCTTATTTTATCTAAATAGCTATTTCTAATATCCTCATATATTGGACAGGATAGTAATACATGTTCTTCATCTTCGATAGTGTTTATACAGTGGAAACACTTTCTCTCTTCAGCAGGTAATCTTTCATAACGGCCAGTTTCTATACGAATTGGAGCTACTCCGCATCGAAATTTTGAATAAGCACTGCGATGAGATCGAGGCATCAAACAATTAACATAACCTTCAACTTTATATTCAGTTTTAAAACATTTATATAGACGTAATTTATTTCTACCATTGCCTTGACGTGCATTTTCCCTATTAATGTCATTAATCCAATCACTTTTTAATTGTTCAGATTTAAATATAAACATTATGTCTTTTAAATAATTTATGTGTCCACGGTTGAGTAATTGGTAATTAATATTTGCTTCCTCAAACATCGAGTGAACTCTAAAGTTCCAGTTTTTACAATTTATCCCAGCATTTGTAGTTGACCATTGGTTAATTTTTGAATTAAGTCTATTTCCATCCATTAGAAACAATCTAGACCATTGGGTCACTGTAGTCCTCCATTGTTTCGCTAGTGATTGCTCCCAGCCTGTGTCACCGAGCACTCCGGCATTTGGCGTGTATCGCCCTACCCCGAGAAAGAATCTGGCTGCACGTAGCTGCACAGTTTTGATACAAGCGTGTTGCTTAATTCCCCATATGGCAGCCCCATAATTGATTGTGCTCCACACCATGGTATCGTATAGTTTCGTGTATGTTCCAAATGGTAAGCCTCCAAACGATTTATATCTATCAACTATTTGTAATAGTTTGTCGCCACAGTTGAACGCTTGCTCTGTTCTTGATTTTGCGTTTGGCCGGAAGTGAATAACGTTGGATTTTTCTTCATTTATTGTCATTTTGTTGACCTCGCACCATATATTAAGTTCATCAAGCATTATTTGTAGATCGTTTTCAGAAGAAGTCAGTATAATTAAATCGTCGGCGTACAGAAGAACGGACACTTTTTCATCGTTAACGTTAATACCTCTATTGAGAGCGTTTATCTTTTCAACAAGATCGTTGATATAAAGATTAAATAAAATAGTTGACAAAATAACACATGTCCACTTGAAACTTATATAAAATGCTGCTCGTATCGGCATTATCTTTGATTCAAAAACGAAATAAAAATATGTAAATACAGCGGTTTTCTTACCTCACTGTTCGATCGTGTGCACAAAAACAACATGAAGTACCGGTTTATCGTGTGTATTTATCACCGTAAATGCGACGTGGTTGCCGTTTATGTAACGTATACGTTGGACGGGGTGTCATAGATATATATGTAAATGTTGTTATCAAACTCAGTGATGTCTGTTACGGAAATTCCAAAGTTCATTGAAATTTGTAAATGTTGTAATCAAGCTCAGTGATGTCCGTTACTGAAGATGCAAGTCTCATTGATATATGCTAATGTAGTTATCAACCTCAGTGATGTCCGTGACTGAAGTTACAGGTCTCGTTGATATATGAAAATGTTATATGTAGCTCAGTGATGTCCGTTTCTGAAGTTACAAGTATCATTGATATATGTAAATGTCGTTATAAGACTCAGTGATGTCCGTTACTGAAGTTTCAAGTATCATTGATATATGTAAATGTTGTAATCAATCTCAGTGATGCCCGTTACTGAAGTAACAAGTACCATTGATATTTGTAAATGTTGTTATCAAGCTCACAGCGATTACCGTTTCTGAAATTCCATGTCTCATTGATAAATGTTAATGTTGTTATAAAGCTCAGTGATCCCCGTTACTGAAGTTCCAAAGTTCATTTATATATGTAAATGTTGTTATCAAGCTCAGTGATGTCCGTTACTGATATTCCAGAGTTCATTGATCAATATATGTTAAAGTTGTTATAAAGCTCAGTGATGTCTGTTACTGAAGTTCCCAAGTTCATTGATATATGCAAATGTTGTTATAAGATTCAGTGATGTCCGTTACTGAAGTTACAAGTATCATTGATATATGTAAATGTTGTTATAAGACTCAGTGATATCCGTTACTGAAGTTTCAAAGTTCATTAATATATGTTAATGTTTTTATAAGACTCAAGGATGTCCGTTACTGAAGTTACAAGTCTCATTGATATATGTTAATGTTGTTATCAAGCTCACAGTGATTTCCGTTTCTGAAATTCCATGTCTCATTGATATATGTTAATGTTGTTATCAAGCTCAGTGAAGCCCATTTCTGAAATTCTAAGTCTCATTGATATAAATAAATGTTGTAATCAAGCTTAGTGATGTCCGTTACTGAAGGTCTAAGTCTCTTTTATATGTAAATGTTGTTGTTATAAGACTCAGTAATGTCCGTTACTGAAGTAACAAGTCTCATTGATATGTGTTAATGTTGTTATCAAGCTCAGTGAAGCCCGTTACTGAAATTCCAAGTCTCGTGGATATATGTCAATGTTGCTATCAAGCTCAGTGATGTCCGTTACTGAAGTTACCAAGTGCATTGATATATGTAAATGTTGTTATAAAACTCAGTGGTGTCCGTTACTGAAGTTACAAGTATCATTGATATATGTTAATGTTGTTATAAAGCTCAGTGATCTCCGTTACTGAAGTTCCAAAGTTCATTTATATATGTTAATGTTGTTATCAAGCTCAGTGATGTCCGTTACTGATATTCCAGAGTTCATTGATCAATATATGTTAAAGTTGTTATAAAGCTCAGTGATGTCCGTTACTGAAGTTCCCAAGTTCATTGATATATGCAAATGTTGTTATAAGATTCAGTGATGTCCTTTACTGAAGTTACAAGTATCATTGATATATGTAAATGTTGTTATAAGACTCAGTGATATCCGTTAGTGAAGTTCCAAAGTTCATTAATATATGTTTATGTTGTTTTAAGATTCAATGATGTCCGTTACTGAAATTACAAGTCTCATTGATATATGTTTATGTTGTTATCAAGCTCAGTGATGTCCGTTACTGAAATTACACGTATCATTGATATATGTAAATGTTGTTATAAGACTCAGTGATATCTGTTACTGAAGTTACACGTATCATTGATATATGTAAATTTTGTTATAAAACTCAGTGATGTCCGTTACTGAAATTACACGTATCATTGATATATGTAAATGTTGTTATAAGGCTCAGTGATGTCCGTTACTAAAGTTACACGTATCATTGATATATGTAAATGTTGTTATAAAGCTCAGTGATGTCTGTTACTGAAGTTACAAGTATCATTGATATATGTAAATGTTGTTATACGAGTCAATGATGTCCGTTACTGAAGTTACACGTATCATTGGTATATGTAAATGTTGTTGTAAAGCTCAGTGACGTCCGTTACTGAAGTTACAAGTATCATTAATATATGTAAATGTTGTTATAAGACTCAGTGATGTCCGTTACTGAAGTTATAAGTGCCATTGGTATATGTAAATGTTGTTATAGAGCTCAGTTATTTCCGTTACTGAAGTTATAAGTTTCATTGGTATATGTAAATGTTGTTATAAAGCTCAGTGATGTCCGTTACTGAAGTTACACATATCATTGATATATGTAAATGTTGTTATAAGACTCAGTGATGTCCGTTACTGATATTACAAGTATAATTGATATATGTAAATGTTGTTATAAGTCTCAGTGATGTCTGTTACTGAAGTTACACGTATCATTGATATATGTAAATGTTGTTATAAGACTCAGTGATGTCCGTTACTGAAGTTACACGTATCATTGATAAATGTTAATGTTGTTATAAAGCTCAGTGATGTCCGTTACTGAAGTTACAAGTGTCATTGATATATGTACATGTTGTTATAAGACTCAGTGATGTCCGTTACTGAAGTTACAAGTGTCATTGATATATGTACATGTTGTTATAAGACTCAGTGATGTCCGTTACTGAAGTTACACGTATCATTGATATATGTAAATGCTTTTATAAAGCTCAGTGATGTCCGTTACTGAAGTTACAAGTATCATTGATATATGTAAATGTTGTTATAAGACTCAGTGATGTCCGTTACTGAAGTTCCAAAGTGCATTAATATATGTTAATGTTGTTATAAAGTTCAATGATATCCATAACTGAAGTTCCAAAGTTCAATGGTATATGTAAATGTTGTTATAAGACTCAGTGATGTTCGTTACTGAAGTTACCAGTGTCATTGGTATATGTAAATGTTGTTATAAGACTCAGTGATATCCATTACTATAGTTCCAAAGTTCATTAATATATGTACATGTTGTTATAAGACTCAGTGATGTCCGTTACTGAAATTACAAAGTGCATTGCTATATGTAAATGTTGTTATAAAGCTCAGTGATGTCCGTTACTGAAGTTACAAGTGTCATTGGTATATGTAATTTATGTTATAAGACTCAGTGACGTCCGTTACTGAAGTTACAAAGTGCATTGCTATATGTAAATGTTGGTATAAGACTCAGTGATGTCCGTTACTGAAGTTACAAGTGTCATTGGTATATGCAAATGTTGTTATAAGACTCAGTGATGTCCGTTACTGAAGTTACAAGTGATATTGGTATATGTAAATGTTGTTATAAGACTCAGTGATGTCCGTTACTGAAGTTACAAAGTACATTGCTATATGTTAATGTTGTTATAAGACTCAGTGATGTCCGTTACTGAAGGTACAAAGTGCATTGCTATATGTAAATGTTGTTATAAGACTCAGTGATGTCCGTTACTGAAGTTACAAGTATCATTGATATATGTAAATGTTGTTATAAGACTCGGTGGTGTCCATTACTGAAGTTACAAGTATCATTGATATATGTAAATGTTGTTTTAATCAGATTCAGTGATGTCCGTTACTGAAGTTACAAGTCTAATTAATATATGTTAATGTTATAATCAGACTCAGTGATGTCTGTTTCTAAGTTACAAGTCTCATTGGTATATGTTAATGTTATAATCTGACTCAGTGATGTCCGTTTCTAAGTTACAAGTATCATTGATATATGTAAATGTTGTTTTAATCAGATTCAGTGATGTCCGTTACTGAAGTTACAAGTCTCATTAATATATGTTAATGTTATAATCAGACTCAGTGATGTCTGTTTCTAAGTTACAAGTCTCATTGGTATATGTTAATGTTATAATCTGACTCAGTGATGTCCGTTACTGAAGTTTCAATGTTCTTCAAGGCATAAGTGCGGTGATCATAGTCCTTATATTTCTTCTCTAAAAAATACATTTTCATTATTTTAAATGACATTGTTGGTGCAATTAGAACATTTCAAAACCATTGTCATGTTTGAAATGTGATTTTAGAAGAAAAGAAAGTGATGAATGGAAATTCGGTTATGACTATATCATTTCTGTCTACTTTCACTTTGTTCGCAATGTACTCACAGAATAGGGAAAAAATCTCTTTGATGAAACATGATCCTTACTTTTTTTTATGATATTTTGGCCTTAATATTCTGCCAAACAATAAAATGTAAGTTCTTTAATTTGAATATTTTTAAGAATAACAAGCCTTTAACAATATTTCATTCATCAGTGAAATAAGAAAAAAAAATCACTGTTGGGCTTACACCTGTTAATCCGCCAGTGTATTATAGATACAGCTACAGACAGAAATCCATCCGCCAGTGTATTATAAATACAGCTACAGACAGAAATCCATCCGCCAGTGTATTATAAGTACAGCTACAGACAGAAATCCATCCACCAGTGTATTATAAATACAGCTACAGACAGAAATCCATCCGCCAGTGTATTATAAATACAGCTACAGACAGAAATCCATCATAAGTTTCTTCTGGTTCATTTAAGCATGTTTGGTTTAAAGTCCCATTTGAACAATAGTTAGTAGTTTTAATTGGCCAGCTGCGGGAGTCAAACCCATAGCCCCAAGACTAGAAGTCTCATGCTCTATAGACTGAGCTAATGGGTATCTATTACATACAAAAAAAGGCTCTTGGTACTGCAAAGGGGTCCCTTAGGGGTTAAAAGGGGGCACTAAGGACTACTAAGGAATTCAAAGTGGCCACTAAGAACCACTAAGGAGTTCAAAGGGGGCACTAAGGACCACTAAGGAGTTCAAAGGGGGCACTAAGGAGCCACAAAAGACCACTAAGGAGTTCAAAGGCGGCACTAAACACTACAAAGGGGTCATTAAGGGGTTTCATGTAAAGATTAAGATTGTCAGTTAGCTATTAAGGACACATTTTAAGTGATTTAAATTATGACACGTCATTTATCACCTGGATACGGATAGAAATCCATCATAAGTTTCTTCTGGTTCTATTTAGCATGCTTGGTGTATAGTACCATCACATGGGCCCTGGTTTAAAGTCTCATATGGACGATTGTTACTATTTTTAGTTGGCCAGCCCCTGCAGTCAAACCCGTAACCCCGAGACTAGAAGTCTCGTGCTCTATAGACTGAGCTAATGGGTACTTATTAAAGACAAAAAAAAGGCTCTAGGTACTGCAAAGGGGTCACTAAGGGGTTAAAAGGGGACACTAAGGAGTACTAAGGGGTTCAAAGGGGCCACTAAGGACTACTAAGGAGTCTCTTAGGGGTTAAAAGAGGGCATTAAGGACTATTAAGTAGTCTCTAAGGGGTAAAAGATGGCACTAAGGAGTTCAAAAGGTGTACCATCACATGGGCCCTTGGTTTAATTCCCATCAAGAGATGTTAATATTTTTAGTTGGCAAGCCCCTGGAGTCAAACCCAAAACCTCAAGACTAGAAGTCTCGTGCACTATAGACAGAGCTAATGGGACAGTTCCTATTACAGACAACTAAAAGACTCTAGGTATTGCAAAAGGGTCACTAAGGAGCCTCTAAGGAAAGAAGCCACTTATGGGTTAAAATGGGACACTAAGGGGTTCAAAGGACCACTAAAGAGTCACTTAGGCATTCAAAGGGTCATTAAGGAATACTAAGGGATCACTAACAAACTGTCTAAGTTATAGTGACTAAACTTCATAAACAAAATTATATTATGTTATACAATCAATGCATATGGCTAAGTTACCTAAATTTTTTTGTTTTGCCTGTTAATACCCTATTTTTTAATTTTTTTTAGATCTACATGTATTTTGTTTTTCAGTAATAAATATGGATTCTGCAAACTTTTTGATTTCTTTGGTTCAGAGACTTTTTAATCAGGCACCTGATTAAATTGATTAAAAATATTATTGAAATAGATGAAACAAGCATTTATAATTAAAAGCTGAAACAGTTCTTTGTTACAGCTTGATCAAAACTTTTGGTCATCTTGTAATTAGCAGGCTTTCTTAATTTGGGCTAAAACATCAAAGTTTAAAAGAATACTCAATAACAAGCTGTTTAGCATTTATCAACTTGATAACAAAAAAAAGTTGGCAGTAATTAACTACATGTAGGTGATATTTATCCATAAGTTGTCCTTAGTGCCTCCTTTGTGTCCCCATTGCAGTACTTAGTGCCCTTTTGCTGTCTCCAATAGTGACAGTACTATACTTCAAGCATAGTAAAAAGAACCAGAAGAACAAGGAGAAACTTATGATGGGTTCTATCTGCATCCTGATGTTAATGACGTGTCATCATTTAAATCACTTAACATGTGTCCTTTATAGCTAACTGACTATCTCAGTCTTAATATGAAACCCCTTAATGCCCCCTTTAAACTCTTTAGTAGTCCTTGGTGTCCCTTTGAACTCCTTAATGGCTCCTTAATGGTCCTTAGTGTCCCGTTAAACTCATAAGTGGCTCCTTAGCACCCCTTTAAACTCCTTAGAGGCTTCTTAGTGCCCCCTTTGAACCTCTTAGTGGCTCCTTAGTGCTCCTTTAAACACTTTAGAGGCTCCTTAGTGGTCCTTAGTGGCACTTTGAACTTATAAGTGGTTCCTTAGTGTCCCTTTGGACTCACTAGAAGCTCCTTGGTGGTCCTTAGTGGCACTTTGAACACCTTAATGGCTCATAAGTGCCCCTTTGAACACCTTAGGGGCTCCATAATGGCACTTTGAACTCCTTAGTAGTCCTTGGTGTCCCTTTGAACGTCTTAGAGACTCCTTAGTGGTCCTTAGTGCCCCGTTAAACTCATTAGTGGCTCCTTAGCGCCCCTTTAAATTCCTTAGAGGCTCCTTAGTGCCCCCTTTAAACCTCTTAGTGGCTTCTTAGTGTCCTTTTAAACACTTTAGAGGCTCCTTAGTGGTCCTTAGTGGCACTTTGAACTCATAAGTGGCTCCTTAGTGTCCCTTTGGACTCATTAGAAGCTCCTTAGTGGTCCTTAGTGGCACTTTGAACTCCTTAGTGGCTCATAAGTGCCCCTTTGAACACCTTAGGGGCTCCATAGTGGCACTTTGAACTCCTTAGTGGCTCCATAGTGACCCTTTTAACTCCTAAGAGGCCCCTTAGTGGTCCTTAGTGGCACTTTGAACTCCTTAATGGCTCCATAGTGCCCCTTTTAACTCCTAACAGGCTCCTTAGTGGTCCTTAGCGGCACTTTTGAACTAATAAGTGGCTCATTAGTGTCCCTTTGAACACTTTAGAGGCTCCTTAGTGGCACTTTGAACTCATTAGTGCCCCTTTGAACACTTTAAAGGCTCCTTAGTGGTACTTTTAACTCCTTAGTGGCTCATTAGTGCCCCTTTTAACTCCTAAGTGGTTCCTTAGTGGCATTTTGAACTCTTTAGTGGCTCCTTAGTGCCCCTTTTTACTCCTAAGAGGCTCCTTAGTGGCACTTTTGAACTCATAAGTGGCTCCTTAATGTCCCTTTGAACACTTTAGAGGCTCCTTAGTGGCACTTTGAACTCAATAGTGGCTCATTAGTGCCCTTTTTAACTCCTAAGAGGTTCCTTAGTGGTCCTTAGTGGCACTTTTGAACTCATAAGTGGCTCCTTAATGTCCCTTTGAACACTTTAGAGGCTCCTTAGTGGCACTTTGAACTCAATAGTAGCTCATTAGTGCCCTTTTTAACTCCTAAGAGGTTCCTTAGTGGCACTTTTGAACTCATTAGTGGCTCTTTAGTGTCCCTTTGAACTCCTTAGAGGCTCCTTAGTGGTTCTTAGTGCCCCTTTGAAGTCATAAGTGGCTCCTTAGTGCCCCTTTGAACTCCTTAGAGGCTCCTAAGTGGTTCTTAATGGCACTTTGAACTCATTAGTGGCTCCTTAGTGTCCCTTTGAACTCCTTAGAGTTCCTTAGTGGCACTTTGCACTACTTAGTGGCTCCTTATTGCCCATTTGAACTCCTTAGAGCCCGCTTTTAACTCCTTAGTGGTCCTAAGTGTCCCCTTTTTACCCCCTATGTAGTCCTTAGTACCCCTATTTAACCTCTTAGTGACCCTTTTGCAGTGCCTATTGCCTTTTTGTTGTCTGTAATAGGAACAGTCCAATAAGCTCAGTCTATAGAGCACAAGATTTCTAGTCTTGGAGTTGGGGGTTTGACTCCCGGGGCTGGCCAACTTAAAATACTTACTATCGTTTAGTATGGGACTTTAAACCAAGGGCCTTTATAGCTAACTGACAGTCTTAATATGAAACCCCTCAGTGTCCCCTTCGAACCTGTTAGTAGTCCTTAGTGCCCCCTTTGAACTCCTTAATGGTCCTTAGTGACTCCTTAGTAGTCCTTAGTGGTCCTTAGTAGTCTTTAGTGGTCCTTAGTGACATTCATTAGGACCATAAAAAAGTGTGCATGTCAGTGAGAAGAGTTTACACTTAACCTTGAATAAATAAGGAAGTGAGATAATAATGAAAATAATGTTGAAGATCGGTTAAAAAATTAGGATTCCCGACAAGGTGAATGTGTGATTGTCACGATACGTGAAGTTTACATGCATGTCCGTTGAACGGGAAATCACAAGACAGCCATTACGAAACGAATGTTGACAAAACAAACCAACAATTACTGGAAAACAAATCGCTTTTACCAAGGATGTATACATTCATATAAACCATATTTTGTTTCAGTAAGTTTCCGGAATCATATTAGATCGTAATGGTATGGTTTACTATATGAATGAATTGACGAAATACTTGTTAACAGGTTAATACTCGTATAGTAATTAGTATTTATTATGTAACGGATAAATTGCTGTTTTGTTATCTATTTTTGTCAGATTATTTACTTGCATTATAACAGTAAATTGTCTCAAATATGTGTACATTTTCACTAACATGGATAACGAGATTTTGGTATGTTCTTGTTAAACTAAATGTCATATTGCGCCCGTCATATTGCCATACATGTGATCAATGAAAATTCATATATACATGGGTGGCACGATTTACCCAATACTACCCAATACTACCCAATACTACCACATACTACCCAATACTACCACATACTATCGCAAACTAGCTATAAATACACTTAATTTAAGTGTGTTTGAGTTTATTCTTGCTTTATCTTTACAAAATTTCTTTGATAAAAGATTTGCCATACATTATTATTGACTTTTTTTTTTTTTATTTTATTCGGCAGATAAACGGTTATTCATACGAAATACTTATCAGTGATAATCACTCAATGTGCGTTGATTCATATCGCATTACATTTGTGTTCCAAAGTAACGATAATTAAGCTTTAAAAAATTTTCGCATGAATAGTATAAATAAGAATGGGATTAAGAAGGCTATAAATATAAAGATGTATCTCCTGTATTTTGTATTAAAAGCGATATATACCCGGGGATTTTTTCCAAAAAAAACAAACTTTTTTGTTTGCAATGAAATCATATTCTTTTATATTGGCAAAATTTTATATATTTTTTTAATTTTTTTAAAATGTTTTTTTTTTTATGAAAATAAAATGGGTCGGGGCGGCATGAAAATTAGGATGCAGGATTATAAACTAGCAATTGATTTATTATGGCCTGAACAAAAATTCTTATTGATAACCGATGGGTGCGTGCGTTCTTATAATTTCATATTTGATTTCATTAATTATTATGATTCCCGCTTTTCAAATTCAATTTACATGAATATGTGCGTGTGTGTTTGTGTGCGGACGTGTGTGCGAGCGTTCATGCGGATGTGTGCGTGCGCGTGTCTATTTATTTTTTCTTTAATAACACTTCGTCATTCATATTGCGTTAATGCAAAGTAAGAAGTATTTAACCATGTTAAATTGATCAAGCTTTTAGGGCTCGCAATTCCTTGTATAATCATAATACATTATATATGCATCTATGTTTATTTGTTGATATACTCAAGTATATATTTGACAAAGTGTTTTATTTATATTTGTCCAACCTCAGAAACTTGTAACAAATGTATGTATTTAAATAACGTAATATTTCAAATTTGATAGAATCTAACAAAATATTGATTTATTATCTGCGTGTCATGTGTTACATTTATTATTTGAATTTGTATGTAATTAGAAACATTGAATGAATTACTGAATTAAGAATTTTGAATCTTTGTTTTGTGAACAGAAAAGATACAAAATGGCATATCACAGATTGTGATATATGATAAAAATATAATTAAGGAATATTCCATCCGAGTATTAATTGTTAATGATTTTTAGGCGGAGAATCGTCAGCATTATACTAAATTCAAAAAGATTGACTTCCGTGATTTTTTGACGTTTGAAAAATATTTTGTATAAAAATGTTACCAACCAAAACAAAATAGTAACAATGATGAAAAAGCTTAGTGTGTGTGAAAGATGGCTGTGTTTGCTTTAATGCTTATTGCACATACACGTTAATAAACCCTTTGAACATTTACAGGGCACAATTTAAAACAGTCTAAGTATATCAAAGATTGGTAATTATACAAGGTGATGAGAAGTTTGTTTTTAATGCTAATTTGCTAATTGGAAATGAATAACACTGGATTATAATTAATCCTTTGAACATTTGCGGGGCACCAATTAGAATAATTGAACTCATTAAAAAAGCATAAAGGATTATTAAAAGTATTGCGAATGAGAAATATTTACACAAACATTTATAAAATAAATATCACAGAACGTTTAACGTGTATTCTGTATAACCTCGAAATTAGAACACCCAAGTTTGAATTTAGATTTTTCGTTTCTAATTTAAAGTGGACAACTCGCATTCATTTCCGTAAGTTTCCTTATATGGGCAGTGCAAACTCTTTGACGTCGCGTCAGAAGTTGAAGCTAATAAGTGTACAAGAAACTTTATTTTGTGTCGGATTTACAAATATAAAACACTAGCTGTTAGGCTATTTGCCGACAGAGTGAAACTACAAAAACGTCGTAAAATACGAACCTCAACCATATGTTAATTTTGATTTCCGTAAACACTTTATTTGATGTTTTATTGTACAATATAATAAATTGATAATAATAAATTGAGCCGATACTATTGGAGTCGTTACCAAAAAACAACTTCAACTAGTGTAGTCATATCAAAACTGACAAAATGATGTTAACCTAGTAATTTATGTGTACATATCTTAGCGATTTTATCTTATTAATTATATGATTCATTGGTAGCTTGATCATAAATATAATTTTTCTCTTAGCTCAGTCGGTTACGCGTCTGACTATCAATCCAGAGGTCGTAAGTTTGAATCCCCCTCCCGGCAACAGGCTCCGTGATGATTGATATACGACATTGTGTCGCATTATCGTTCGTCTCTCACCACTGATTCAAGTGGGGAAGTTATCAGTTACTTGCGGAGACGGGATGTGCTCGAGTACTGGTTAATCGCAGGAAACAGTGGTTAGGTTAACAGTTCGTCTGTTAGCCCTCGATGGCATAAAAATGATGCTAAATAATCAATAAATCAATCAATTAATCAATTTACATGTTTATATTATTATATAATGGTTATAATATCTAATAATCATTGAAATAGTAACGTAGTTCAAGTTGACTACGGTACTATATGGCAACTCCGTATTCACTACTCAGCATTGAGTACGGTTCTAGGGAATATATGGTTAGGAAATATCAGGATATTCATTATAGTTTTACACAAGACTACTAAATAAACATATAGTGACCAACCTCTGCTAATCACTTCTCGGCAGATCTGATCTGAGGGGATTCGGTTTTTTTACGATATTTTTTAATTATACCAGCAACAAACATGATATTATAAGGGTTTACGGCATACTCTAGTTTGTTGATATTCTTATATGTGTGAAAATATTTTTAACGCTTCTGCTTTATCTAATATGAATAATAAAATACTATCGGCGGAGAGATCATCCAAAAACACTACCGGAACAGGTTTTCACGCTATTTGGTTTTACCTGTGACAAGTGTGAATGTTGTATACATTGTTGCCCCGTCATTAATTAGGTGATAAGCCAATATTTACTTTACGTGATTGGCTTATATAAACTATGACTAATGGTTAAAAAATCATAAAGAAAAAAATATACTTTACCCTTTTTCCCTTGTTTTTCATTATTACTATTTTTAGTTTATAAATATTTAGAAAACAGTTACTATAAGTCGACTTCATAACTCTTGACGTGTCAGTGATCTTGTTTTCCCATTTCATATAACTAAATACACACTGCCTTTAAATTAATCAGTCGGTATTTTCCGTATATTTACAAACATGGTTATTACGTGGCAATCTGTTAATTATGTTTTGAATTATTTAAATTATGTTATAAAAACAAGTACTTGTATGCTTTTTTATTTTCAATGCTTTTGAACTACTACAGGGCTTGTTTTGAAAAGTTGTAAGGAATCTGAAAGAAATATATATATATACATTTGTACCTAGCGCGGCGGATTCTGTTTCACACCTTTCTCCCTTACTAAGGAAACCGTTTACCACTATCGCCCGATGGGCACAATTGTAGGTAAAATAATTGTTCAATTTCAACACTTCATAACTTCTTTATTTCTAATCTGATTTTAATTTTGTTTATAAGACATAAGACATTTTATTGACTTAAACTATATACAGTTTCTCGTCATCATATACTTTATATATATATATGACAAAAAACTATAAAACATCAGCATGCCAATCATGTAAATAAAATTTAAATGAAACTAAAAGGATTTTCCACCAGCAAAATATTAATTCGAAATAAATTTTCATTACCTACATTTAAATTTAATGACCAGCTCTTTTCGACTGTCTGTATCACATTCATTTGATTTTAATTATCTTTTCAGTTTAAGTAGTTATTCTATGCTTTATATGTACAAACATTTTTTAATCAGTTGATAAATAAAGAAGTAAGTATGCACCACCAGCTACTCTTTCTAAAAAAAAACAAATTTAACACAACCGCCAGAGTTTACACCTGTCCGTTTAATTTTATAGATGATACTTAGTCAAATGTAATTTTTTATTGATTTTAAAAATAGTAAAGTCTTTAATTGTTTTATTATATTGTATTTTCGGTCGTACATATTGAACAACAACAATAATAAAACAAATACACAAATGTTTACTTTCAATATCTTTTAAAACTTTAACATGGATTATTGAAACAGAGAAGATTGTTTCGTATCACTATTTTGGCATTTGCAAATTGCAAACGGAAGTCATTGAAGCATAACTAATACCTGCTGTCATAAACAGCAGGAAGCATGTAAGTGCGCCACATGTGGTATAGGTATATTATATTAATTAAGGATATGGCACGTGACGTAATCGACTGTTATTTAAACAATTACACATGTCATGTGTATACCATAGGTCGTAATTACATAAAAGCGTGTATTAATGTTATAATTCGCTACATTATATAACATATAACTATTTTAAACTATGTCTGTTTAGAGACAAAATCATTAATAATGAATAATGGTTCATCAAAGAGTTTATAAAAATACTTAAGCTTCAAATGAAATATCTAGTCAACAATTAAACGGACTAATGATAATCAAGCAAGCAATTACAATGGTGAAAAACGAACAATGTTTTTATCACTCTTTAATTTCCATATCAGTGGTCCATTTAATTATTACAATGACCTGGTTGAATTAAAAGCCAAATTATGTTGTAACACGTATCCTTGAAACATTTACAGTTATTTTGAAAAGTTTCCAATTTATAGATTGGAAGTGACAGTAATAATAATAATTTTAAATATTAATTCTATAAATAAGATTTATGATGCATGCCTCTTAGCTGACCGTCTGATATCCAGTTGTGTCACGCGCTCTCTGTGCATTATGGGAAGATTAAATTCCGGTGTCAAATACGGTTTAGCTCAAATTATGATTTTTAGTGTTTTAATGTTTTTAGCTGTAATTCTAGATACTATAGGCCAATATAAAACAATATGATTTCATTGCAAACAATTTTTTTTTTTAAAAAATCCTGGGTATATATCGCTTTTAATACAAAATACAGGAGATATATCTATATATTTGTAGCCTTTTTAATCCCATTCTTATTATACTATTCATGCGAAAACACAAAAGTAGTGAAATATGTATCAACGCACATTGAGTGATCATCACTGATAAGTATTTCGTATGAATAACCGTTTATCTGCCGAATAAAATAAGTAAAAGAAGTCAATAATAATGTATGTTAAATCTTTTATCAAAGACAATTTTTAAAGATAAAGCAAGAATAAACATAAACACACTTAAATTAAGTGTATTTATAGCTGGTTTGCGATAGTATGTGGTAGTATTGGGTAGTATGTGGTAGTATTGGGTAGTATTGGGTAAATCGTGCCGCCGTATATACATGTTTTATTTTGTAATTTTACCTTTTTAATCTATCTAAAACAGCACATGTATGAAGTCACTTGGTTTATATATAAAGTGTCAAAATCATCAACTCCTGTTCTTTTAATCGCACATCAAAAGTGTTTTACGATGAAATATACAAAAAACTCTTCTGAATTACTTTGCCATTGCCAGTTATGGATTAGTCCAAACTCACTGTCCATCGCAATCTGGGGTGATGCAGCTTGCATTCAAGAAATGGGATTATAAATCAAATTTGACATAGACAAGCTTGAGAGAATACACCAAAAGTTTGCCCGTTTCATCAATAAGGACTACAAGACAAGGACTCATGGCTCCTCCCAACCCATCAATGGAATGCCAGCAATGTTTAATTCGGTGTAACAAAACAGATACAGGCAAAATAAGTGATCATTATTATGTCAGAAGTTCTATTTCACAATCTAATAGCAGGTCAGAAGATACACAATGGAAGAAAGTATCTGAACCAATTATGATATTTAGGGCCGTGGACAAAAACTTCATTCTACTTTCTATTAAAAACCTCTGTTTAATATCTATGTACTTATTCAGCATTTGATATATTTCAGATGAGCAGTATATAATATCAACATGATGTTGGATGTACTACTGTATGGGTGGGTTGTGCTCGTGCTGGTCACATTAAGTGTACATGCAGATGTTATTGTGGTAAGATTTTACTTAAATTTCACCATTTATTCATAAA
Source organism: Panopea generosa (assembly GCA_029582155.1). NCBI lineage: Eukaryota > Metazoa > Mollusca > Bivalvia > Adapedonta > Hiatellidae > Panopea > Panopea generosa. The sequence continues at coordinate 36,471,477 of CM055907.1, forward strand.
ATTTAATTTGATTTACATGTTTGCAATAAAAAGTGTGCTGGGTACTTATTTTATAGTTGCCACTTTGTCAGTTCTTCAATCAATATTTCCCTGCACCATATGAAAGTTTCTTGGTGTGAAAAGAAACTGAAGCACTGAGGAAAAAATTATCAATGAAATAAATTGTTGAATATACGGGTAATTATTATTTATTTGGCCATAAACATCATAAATGATAATTAAAATAATTCTGTTATTTTATCTGTTTGAACAAAGAAGTAATACAAGTTTAACATAATAACTTTATACAAAATCTCAACCCAAAAAATACTGAACATCAAATAAATTTTTGCCAGTTGTTTTGTCTATTTGTTCAACTTTAATATTAACTATCTCTCAGTATCGATACATCTTTTGTTTTGAATGGATTAAAGCAGGGCTCACGCTGCTGGTCGCAAATGGCGCCAAATGTGATAAAAAAATGAAAGTGGCGCATGTCAGGGCCTCCGCTGGGATTCGCCAATGTCGCCAAATGCGAAGGAAATTTTTTATTTGCGAAAGATTTTCCTCTTTTGCGAAAGTGGTTGCGACAAGGAAATCAACAGCCAATTCTCGTATTCAAATTTTTCAAAAAAAAACTGACTGTAGAAATTATCTTGGCTAATCCATTTAACTGTCCCCTCATCCCAATCAACAACCATGACAATTAACAGATTAATCAGCACCCAGCTGTGATATCTCCCTCAGGCCTTTGCACTGTCACAGATTATAAATTTCAACACATGTGTAAGATTACCCTTAGCTAAAAATATCATATGCTAAAAATAGTCACGTGGTCGCGTAGTGACAACCGGCATATTCGTATTTTTAATTATTATATATATTTACATTTTTAAATCATATAGAAATTTGATATGTCTTAAAATACGCTAAACAGGTTTAGAAAAAATGTTTATGCCAATACACTGTCAACTATACTTTCTTGGGTAACCCCAATTTTTTTGTCAACAAACAGTTAGTTTCAAAATGGCGGCTTCCGAGATAAAAACATTAAATGACTGTAGATTTTGTTTGTAAAATAATTTTGTTTATAATGTCAGCGATGACTGTTGGTTGTTTGATATCAATACCAAGGTTTTACATTAAGTAGATCTGTTTGATCTATATGCTCTGTTGTTATAATGCTAATATTTACCATATTTATAGCGAGTCTGTAGTGACAAAGTGGGTGGGGTAATAAAGTTATTTAGAAACTGTTGTGGAATGTTTTAACCAACGGCAATTTCAGTCAGTACGCTAGCTGGAAATCCATAATTGGTGTATTATAATTTTAAAATAAATTGATATATATAGATTTTAAATGATTATAAAATACACTGTATGGGGTTTTGTGAGAATAACATGCTGTAGAAAAAATAAAAGCAAAAAAAAATAAGGCTCAAACAGCTGTTATTTATGTGCACAAACACACAAACATTGACAAAATCAAACAAGTACAGAAACATGACTGGGGCCGTTTTAGTTTTTGATTGCACTCCATTAAACTAATGCATCATTTGCAATATAAACCAACAACTTACTACCAATCATTGTTTCCCCTAATTATCGACTTCAGGCAATAATAACTCACAAGATAATAATAATTTTTTAAAAAGTATTGCAATATACATTAAAAATTTTATTCATAAAAAACGTGTTTAATTCAAATGCTAAAACAAGTAAAAGAAAACATACAGTAAGTTACTGTAACTAATGAGTGGTTTGATAATGATTTAAAGAATGTTGGTCGAGGTACGAAGTTTAGTTGGCTACAAAAATGGCTCTTAATTTGGCTCCATTTTTTTTAATTTGGCTCCAACTTTTCAAATATGGCGAAAGTAGTGGCGATAAGAAAAAAATAGCCAGAGGAGGCCCTGCATGTTTTTTCAGTTTGGCGAAAGTAATTGGCGCCAACAAAATATGCCAATATTTAGCTGTATGGCCATGATTTGTTCATGAAGAAACTCTTCATTGTCCTTAACTTTTGATCATAAAGTGTGTCTCCATGGATACCACCTGTCTGATAGTTGGTGGACATGCACTGAATGGCAAATTACCCATGCGGTTGTTTATGACACCTAATTGCGTTTTCCTAATCTGTTTATTGTTCGTATCTCGAGGTGTTATCATTTTATGATTAGTGGTAGCAACAGTGTATTAACTTATACATAGATTAGGCACAGATAAGTCTGTATTCTGTTTGTTAAGGTCCCGAAAAATTTAAACTTCACAAGATTCGCTCCAAGATAAACATATATTTTTTTTATGAATTAGGCAACTTTGGTCAATTGTGTTTTATTATGTGCATTTTCCCTCATTTCAATCAATTTAATACGACTAATAGAATGATCAAAATGTTTTGACAAGCTAGCCACCAGTGAAATATAACAGAATATTTCGTTGATAGGAAAATGTAATTTATCCAAAATTCAACCATTTATTTTGTATTGATGGCGCATACGCAATTTGAAAATGAATATGCACACTCTTAATTTTATAGCAAGTGATTGGTTGCTTTGTTCATGATGATGTAACTTGTCTAACCAAACACTGAAAATTTGTTCAAGGTAATATCATGGACATTCCAAAAGTAAATAAAACAAATATTTAGGAAACAATATCTTATGAGAAAACATCAAAGAATTAATGAATGAAAACACAGTTAAAATGGTTTATTTGCGTATACAAAACCATTTCCTCCTTTGTTTTGTTTCATCAAATTGCCAGGATGTTGTGTTGCACTAAAAGTCGGCACCTTTCTTTTCGGAGTGTGGCTCTGTTAATATTTCTTGCAATAACGGGACGTTTTAGTGTTTACTAATAATTTAGTGTGAAAGTGTGTTTTTTAAATCAATTATAACTTTAAATGACGCAAAAGATAAAACATATATTATTCAACAAAATTTTAGAAATATAGTTAATTTTTTTCAATGTTGTTGTTAAGAATACAATTAAAAATATATTTATATTTATTTTAAGGTAATATTCTTCTTTAGAAATCTATATTTTGAAATGTATGATATTATATAAAGACAGGAAGTACTGAGCGGACAAAAAAATCGACCTAAATCTAATTGATTGATTGATTGAATATTTAGCGTCATTTTTATGCCATCGAGGGCTAACAGACAATCAGTTAACCTAACCACTGTTTCCTGGGATTAACCAGTACTCGAGCACACCCCGTCTCCACAAGTAACTGATAACTTTCCCACTTGAATCAGTGGTGAGAGACGAATGATAATGAGACGCAATGTCGTATATCAATCATCACGGAGACTGTTGCCGGGCAGGGGATTCGAACTCACGACCCCTGGATTGATAGTCAGACGCGTAACCGACTGAGCTAATCGGGCCCGGCTCCTAAATCTAAAAAAAAGAGAAAGATTGAAACTTAGAGCCAATGAAGCCAAGTTGGCTCCAAAATCTTAAATTTGGCTCCAACTTTTTCTCAATTGGCAAATGTGTTGGTGACAAGATTTTTTTCAGCCAGAGTAGGCCTTGTTAAAGATTGTCACAATTAAAGCTGACAAAAATCGATAACTAGACAACTACATGTCAATGTGAATTTTAATTATGAAATAAATCTTCCTTAATTTCTTGTTATTCTTCAAATGTCCTCCTTGGACAATTGATTTACAGCCCCATCTCAAGATCACTTGCCTGTCACTACTGAGCAAGTGGGTTCAAGCCCATCTTGGTTCAACAACTGAAAGTGAAAAAAAGCCATTTACTTGGGAGTTAGACAGTTGTTCTATTCAGATGAATAGTTCTTTTTCCAATAAAACTTGATGCTATATAATTATAAACTGTGATGTTTTGCACGGTGTTTTAACACCCTCTGTTCTGCTTTGATATATCGTCCAATGTATCACATTGATGTATTGTTGCCCTATCTGATGTAACCAGATCTTGGACATTGACCTTTTCAGAAAACACAAAATGAGACGTTGACCTACTTTATAGATGAGATGGCAACATTTGGGCCATCGGTACCCGATGAAGGAATAACAGTGAGTAAACTTTAGCATGCAGGAACTAAAACAATTTGTGTATCAGTGATATACCTACATGTAGATACAGTACATTGTCATTTCTATATGATTATTGGTGTGAATAGACTGATTAATTTTGTATTTAGATTTTTACATTCTCCGTCAAAAGAAAATAACCTACAAACTGACTTAGGCCATCCTTAAAAAAATATTTGTTTGCTGTGCTCCGACCCAGTATTTTTCATGTGGGTAGTTGGCCTTATGGACACATGATTTGGAAAAAGCAAACAGATATCTGTGTAATGATAGCCTAAGGTATTTTTTTTTTTAAGTTATCAAATTCTGTAGTTGGTCATTACTGAAACTGAGTTATAAAGTATTTGTTTCATTTTTCGGCAGTTTCTTGGGCCTAAATTAAACCCAATTCCCAATGCCAAAAATTAACTTTTCCCACAACTTATAAACAATTTCATTTTTTTTATAAACATTTACAGAAAGTCTTTTGACATGTATGTCCAGATGAAAAACCATATTGTTTTTTTCTTCACTGGATTTAAAATAAGGTCACTGTGACTGAATCATCGGTTTGCAAAAAAAAAAAAAGAAATTAAGCTGTACTACCATTTTATCAAATTTTAGTAATGCTATCCTATAAAATACAGTACTTGCTGTCACCTACTTTTCATAAGAAAACCTTTGTAATCATATCCCCTGTTAGGCAGTGATCATTACGATGTATATTTTCCATGTTATATGTAAGTTTATTTTCTATTATTATAACATGTACCAGTATGTCATTTTCAAATTTTGAAATACAGGTACATGTATAAAACTGATATTAATATGCAGGTACTTTTGAAAATATTAATGTATGAATATCTTTCCTTTATTGTAGGGCTTTGTATGGAATGTACAGCCAAGCAATGCCTGTAGTGAGGTGGCTCCACCACCAGACAACACATCTGTTTGGATAGCTCTCATTGCCAGAAACAACTGTACATTTGTAGAAAAGGTAACATACTTTAGGGTTTTGATTAATTTTATTGTTTGAGCCTTAACATTGAGGAAAATGCTCTGACATCTTGTATGATGTGAACTGGACCACTATAATAAACAAGACCTATATGAACTGAAGCTCGGCCAAAATGACTTCTGCTTGTTGTTGATTCGTAAAATTGTCACTTAGTAAATGTTCATTATGTTCATTTTTCACTGTAAAATTAAGTGGAAAAAAAGCATATAGGTCTAAAGGTTTTGGTAATTAATGGCTAATGACCCATTAATTCCAACTCTACCTACCACTAGTTAGAAATAATAATCGTCCAAAATATTATGTTTCTTATTTGATTGACCGACATGAACCAAACACGCTTTTTTACCTATATCCGTGAATCATCATGGCATAATACGCTGGATACATACTCATTTCACATCACTTTTCATTTACATACACTCTTTTACAAAGAAGATGGTCACATTTTTTTGAGAAGTTTTTTGGAAAGGAAATGTTTTTTTATTATTTGTATTTCTCTATTTCTAATGCATTTCCTTAAAGTATTTTACCAGAAATTAACTCTTACTATGACATTCACAGGTAAACGGTACTGCTGTAAGACTAGAATAACATGACTTAAAGTGGTTTCGTTTTGGTGCAGCCGAATCATTAGACTCTTTATAAATCATGACTAACTGGTGCACGTTATACTGGGGAATGTATAAGATTGCTCTTCCGAGCATAAACTTTGCTGTTTGACAGTTCACTGTTCATGACTAAGTGGTGCACGTTATACTGGGGAATGTATAAGATTGCTCTTCCGAGCATAAACTTTGCTGTTTGACAGTTCACTGTTCATGACTAAGTGGTGCACGTTATACTGGGGAATGTATAAGATTGCTCTTCCGAGCATAAACTTTGCTGTTTGACAGTTCACTGTTCATGACTAAGTGGTGCACGTTATACTGGGGAATGTATAAGATTGCTCTTCCAAGCATAAACTTTGCTGTTTGACAGTTCACTGTTCATGACTAAGTGGTGCACGTTATACTGGGGAATGTATAAGATTGCTCTTCCGAGCATAAACTTTGCTGTTTGACAGTTCACTGTTCATGACTAACTGGTGCACATTATACTGGAAAATGTATAAGATTGCCCTTCCAAGAATAAACTTTACTGTTTGACAGTCCACTGTTTATGACCAACTGGTGCATGTTATACTGGGAAATGTATAAGATTGCCCTTCCAAGCATAAACTTTACTGTTTGACAGTTCACTGTTCATGACCAACTGGTGCATGTTATACTGGGAAATGTATAAGATTGCCCTTCCAAGCATAAACTTTACTGTTTGACAGTCCACTGTTTATGACCAACTGGTGCATATTATACTGGGAAATGTATAAGATTGCCCTTCCAAGCATAAACTTTACTGTTTGACAGTTCACTGTTCATGACCAACTGGTGCATGTTATACTGGGAAATGTATAAGATTGCCCTTCCAAGCATAAACTTTACTGTTTGACAGTCCACTGTTTATGACCAACTGGTGCATATTATACTGGGAAATGTATAAGATTGCCCTTCCAAGCATAAACTTTACTGTTTGACAGTCCACTGTTTATGACCAACTGGTGCATATTATACTGGGAAATGTATAAGATTGCACTTCCAAGCATAAACTTTACTGTTTGACAGTTCACTGTTCATGACCAACTGGTGCACGTTATACTGGGAAATGTATAAGATTGCCCTTCCGAGCATAAACTTTACTGTTTGACAGTCCACTGTTCATGACCAACTGGTGCACGTTATACTGGGAAATGTATAAGATTGCCCTTCCAAGCATAAACTTTACTGTTTGACAGTCCACTGTTCATGACCAACTGGTGCACGTTATACTGGGAAATGTATAAGATTGCCCTTCCAAGCATAAACTTTACTGTTTGACAGTCCACTGTTTATGACCAAATGGTGCATATTATACTGGGAAATGTATAAGATTGCCCTTCCAAGCATAAACTTTACTGTTTGACAGTTCACTGTTCATGACCAACTGGTGCACATTATACTGGAAAATGTATAAGATTGCCCTTCCAAGCATAAACTTTACTGTTTGACAGTCCACTGTTTATGACCAACTGGTGCATGTTATACTGGGAAATGTATAAGATTGACCTTCTGAGCATAAACTTTACTGTTTGACAGTCCACTGTTCATGACCAACTGGTGCATGTTATACTGGGAAATGTATAATATTGCCCCTCCGAGCATAAACTTTACTGTTTGACAGGTCATTGTTCATGACCAACTGGTGCACGTTATACCATTCCAAGCATAAACTTTACTGTTTGACAGTCCACTGTTTATGACCAACTGGTGCATGTTATACTGGAAAATGTATAAGATTGCCCTTCCGAGCATAAACTTTACTGTTTGACAGTCCACTGTTCATGACCAACTGGTGCATGTTATACTGGGAAATGTATAAGATTGCCCTTCCGAGCATAAACTTTACTATGTAACAGTCCACTGTTCAGAATGTTTTCACAGACAGCACTTTTTTCTTGCAAGTGTCATTTTAAAACAACAAAGTCTTACAACTTACACAAATCATGCTCGAAATCTTCCTAGTTAAAACCAGAACTAGGCATATGCGGATAAATTGCTTTGCTCAAGGACACGCAGTCTTGGCAGGGGATCAGTCCCGCAAACCCCAGATCCTGGGGGTTCAATGCTCTACCACTGAACCACAATTCACAAATATTTCTCCCAAAGAGGACCATTTTCAGGAATATTTTAAGGCAAAAATATGATTAAAAAACTCTGGCAAAGAAGCATGAAAAAAATTGGCCAAGACTCATTGTTCATATATTGACAAAGGTATTTCTTTAATGGAAAAAGTGTAGTCTACATAGCTTGAGATTGCTTTTGAAGTAAATCTGATCACAGTCAAAAAGGCAGCTAAAAATTTACAACATAAACTATAACAAAATAAAGCGAAAAGCCACAAACTCGTAATGAACATCATTCTTCTTTAAACAATAACCATGTCACTGCTCTCATATATTTTTCTGAAATTTTATAATCTTAATAAGTTGCATCAAGAATATTCTTTGTATATTGGTAATTTTAACAGCTTAATAATTCAATACAGCTGACTACCACTACTGTATAGTTTAGCAGAGGCAGATGTTTAAAATTTTACTTGATTTGACCTTCATTTTTGTAGGCTTCCAGATGCAACTGTCTGTAGATAAACATGTAGGCCTCTTGCTCCAAAAACTTTTATCTTAATTCAGTCTGAAGAGTTTATTTTGAGATGATTATTATTACAGATAACAAATTATCTGAACCCAGTTGTTCGAAGTTCTTTTAGCTAAATGTTCTATTCAGTGGAATAATCTTTGTAAGAAAAATGTTCGCTTGCCAACTTTGAGGATATAGTCTAGTTTCTAATACCTGTTTGTATTGGTATTGGCATAAAAAACTGAAAACATACAAAATAATGAATTTATAAATTCCACTTGACGAAGTATTTAGCTAACTTGACTTAAAACAACTGGTCTCAGGATATACAACTTATGACAAAAGGTTGTAAGTAATTAACAGAACACTTTTTATTAATCTAAAAGTGAGTGAATGTATTATGGTTATATGTGCGGCAGTTTATTCCAATTGCATAAAAGAAAAAGAGAAGATTAACTGGTTTGATTTAATCATGGTAGGTTCGTAATGCTCAAGCATCCAGATATAAGTTGGCTATAGTTTACAACAGTGAGGACGACCCACACAGAGATGCTGTAATGAGAATGTCCGGCGGTAGGAAATCTTATGCTGTTACCTAGCAACTATGCATTGCCACTAGGCCTCAATTAAAATATTGTTTGTTTGTGGCTTCTGGCCGACCCAAAACAATCTGTAGGTCAGGAAATGTTTTTGGGGGTAACTTACGGGGGTCCAAAAAAAGTCATTTTAAATTTATTTTTTTTGTTCTTTATTCAAATATTCTCGTTCATTACATGTCCTTAAAAAGATTCTCCATTTGATAACAAACCTTTTTAAAAAAAATTACCTACTTACCCACCTCTAATGAGTCGGAAGTGGCAAACAAGCAATTTTTAAGAGTGGTCCCAGCAACCAAATATCACTGTAATCCATATTTGGTCATGTGTACACTCTTACCTCATGTCTGATCAGTGTGTACATGTAGGCACTCCTACACTAGTATTTACTGTAAAAGTCTGTTATAAATGCATATTTTAAAAAAAGGTTGACGTAAAACTGATTTTGACCTGACGCTGGCTGGCAATCAAACAAGTCGATACTCCAATCAGCGATGCTACATTATATTTACTTTTACAGACGATGCCACATGGCCAGTTGGTGGAGTGATAGTCACTTTTGGGTCAGGTCAATCGATTGCTTAGGACTTCTCTAGTGATGGGAAAAACTTTTTATCTTTATATATTTTTGACTTCCTGGCTCAAGTTGATGAACAAATAATTATATCTATAAACGGTTGGAAGGTTCAAAATGTGCACCTTTCTCAGTTCACATATAGAAAAATACTGATCCATACATATTATGCAGTTATTTACAGACTTTTTCTTTTTTGAACAATGTCTTGCTCTTTAGGGTTTCTGTATACAATCAAACCTGTCTTAAGCAGCAAGTCAAGGGAAGGCGCAAAAATAGCCTTTAAGACAGGTTGTTTCATAATACAGGTTAATTTACTCTGAAAGCATAGAAATGGGAAATAGAAAATGTGGCTGCTCAAGATAGGGTGTACTTTTCCTCCTAACATCCCTACATGTAGACTGAGAACTGCCTTAATAGAGGTGACCGCTTACACAAGTTTGACTTACTTGGTGTACTTTTCCTCCTAACATCCCTACATGTAGACTGAGAACTGCCTTAATAGAGGTGAACGCTTACACAAGTTTGACTTACTTGGTGTACTTTTCCTCCTAACATCCCTACATGTAGACTGAGAACTGCCTTAATAGAGGTGACCGCTTAAACAAGTTTGACTAACTCGGTGTACTTTTCCTCCTAACATCCCTACATGTAGACTGAGAACTGCCTTAATAGAGGTGATCGCTTACACAAGTTTGACTAACTCGGTGTACTTTTCCTCCTAACATCCCTACATGTAGACTGAGAACTGCCTTAATAGAGGTGCCCTCTTACACAAGTTTGACTAACTTGGTGTACTTTTCCTCCTAACATCCCTACATGTAGACTAAGAACTGCCTTAATAGAGGTGACCGCTTAAACAAGTTTGACTAACTTGGTGTACTTTTCCTCCTAACATCCCTACATGTAGACTGAGAACTGCCTTAATAGAGGTGACTGCTAACACAAGTTTGACTAACTTGGTGTACTTTTCCTCCTAACATCCCTACATGTAGACTGAGAACTGCCTTAATAGAGGTGACTGCTAACACAAGTTTGACTAACTTGGTGTACTTTTCCTCCTAACTCCCCTACATGTAGACTGAGAACTGCCTTAATAGAGGTGACTGCTAACACAAGTTTGACTAACTTGGTGTACTTTTCCTCCTAACATCCCTACATGTAGACTGAGAACTGCCTTAATAGAGGTGACAGCTTACACAAGTTTGACTAACTTGGTGTACTTTTCCTCCTAACTCCCCTACATGTAGACTGAGAACTGCCTTAATAGAGGTGACTGCTAACACAAGTTTGACTAACTTGGTGTACTTTTCCTCCTAACTCCCCTACATGTAGACTGAGAACTGCCTTAATAGAGGTGACAGCTTACACAAGTTTGACTAACTTGGTGTATTTTTTCTCCTAACATCCCTACATGTAGACTGAGAACTGCCTTAATAGAGGTGACTGCTAACACAAGTTTGACTAACTTGGTGTACTTTTCCTCCTAACATCCCTACATGTAGACTGAGAACTGCCTTAATAGAGGTGAACGCTTACACAAGTTTGACTTACTTGGTGTACTTTTCCTCCTAACTCCCCTACATGTAGACTGAGAACTGCCTTAATAGAGGTGACAGCTTACACAAGTTTGACTAACTTGGTGTATTTTTTCTCCTAACATCCCTACATGTAGACTGAGAACTGCCTTAATAGAGGTGACTGCTAACACAAGTTTGACTAACTTGGTGTACTTTTCCTCCTAACATCCCTACATGTAGACTGAGAACTGCCTAAATAGAGGTGAACGCTTACACAAGTTTGACTTACTTGGTGTACTTTTCCTCCTAACTCCCCTACATGTAGACTGAGAACTGCCTTAATAGAGGTGACCGCTTACACAAGTTTGCCTAACTTGGTGTACTTTTCCTCCTAACATCCCTACATGTAGACTGAGAACTGCCTTAATAGAGGTGATCGCTTACACAAGTTTGACTTACTTGGTGTACTTTTCCTCCTAACATCCCTACATGTAGACTGAGAACTGCCTTAATAGAGGTGAACGCTTACACAAGTTTGACTAACTTGGTGTACTTTTCCTCCTAACATCCCTACATGTAGACTGAGAACTGCCTTAATAGAGGTGAACGCTTACACAAGTTTGACTTACTTGGTGTACTTTTCCTCCTAACATCCCTACATGTAGACTGAGAACTGCCTTAATAGAGGTGAACGCTTACACAAGTTTGACTAACTTGGTGTACTTTTCCTCCTAACATCCCTACATGTAGACTGAGAACTGCCTTAATAGAGGTGACAGCTTACACAAGTTTGACTTACTTGGTGTACTTTTCCTCCTAACTCCCCTACATGTAGACTGAGAACTGCCTTAATAGAGGTGACCGCTTACACAAATTTGCCTAACTTGGTGTACTTTTCCTCCTAACATCCCTACATGTAGACTGAGAACTGCCTTAATAGAGGTGAACGCTTACACAAGTTTGACTTACTTGGTGTACTTTTCCTCCTAACATTCCTACATGTAGACTGAGAACTGCCTTAATAGAGGTGACTGCTTACACAAGTTTGACTTACTTGGTGTACTTTTTCTCCTAACTCCCCTACATGTAGACTGAGAACTGCCTTAATAGAGGTGAACGCTTACACAAGTTTGACTTACTTGGTGTACTTTTCCTCCTAACTTCCCTACATGTAGACTGAGAACTGCCTTTATAGCGGTGACTGCTTACACAAGTTTGACTTACTTGGTGTACTTTTCTTCCTAACTTCCCTACTTGTAGTCTGAGAACTGCCTTGATAGAGGTGACTGCTTACACAAGTTTTGACTAACTTGGTGTACTTTTCCTCCTAACTTCCCTACATGTAGACTGAGAACTGCCTTAATAGAGGAGCTGTTTACACAAGTTTGACTAACTTGGTGTACTTTTCTTCCTAACTTCCCTACATGTAGACTGAGAACTGCTTTAATAGAGGGGACCGCTTACACAAGTTTGACCAACTTGGTGTACTTTTCGTCCTAACATCCCTACATGTAGACTGAGAACTGTCTTAATAGAGGTGACCGTTTACACAAGTTTGACTAACTTGGTGTACTTTTCCTCCTAACTCCCCTACATGTAGACTGAAAACTGCCTTTATAGAGGTGAACGCTTACACAAGTTTGACTTACTTGGTGTACTTTTCCTCCTAACTCCCCTACATGTAGACTGAAAACTGCCTTTATAGAGGTGAACGCTTACACAAGTTTGACTTACTTGGTGTACTTTTCCTCCTAACGCCCCTACTTGTAGACTGAAAACTGCCTTTATAGAGGTGAACGCTTACACAAGTTTGACTTACTTGGTGTACTTTTCCTCCTAACGCCCCTACATGTAGACTGAGAACTGCCTGAGCTGACAGCTTAAGTTATGTCTGTTATCAGTTCAGTTGTCTTTGACATAAAAGTTAAAACAACATACACATTGGATTAATAAAATAATAAGTGCAGGATACAAATTATTAAGTTTGCTCAAAATGCATGAATGGGATACAACATAATATGAAGTTCATATTGGAGTAACTCTGTTTTCTGTGGAGTAACTTTGTTTTCTGTGGAGTAACTCGATTTTCTGTGGAATAACTCTGTTTGCTGTGGAGTTACTCTGTTTTCTATCTGTTTTCTGCAAAGTAACTCTGTTTTCTGTGCATCTCCATATGGGCTGTTTTTTATTTATGCAAAACTACTTTTGGTGACTGATCTATTTTTGCCAGTTGTAATCTTTTTTAACAAATTATCTGTAGATATAAATAGTGTTCAAAACAACAGGTCATCAATAATGATGCATAGAGGTACTCCCATGAATGTTCATTTAAGATTGAATTTATTAAACAAGTTGGCAAAAATATATGTTGTAATGCTATTCCTGAGCAAAGTATATTTATTGTCAATCATTTTCAAAAATTTTATATTGAGCACAAATGTAAGATACTTTTTATCACATAACACAGAAAAATAGTGCATTAACATCATGTCATTTCTATAAGGAACCAGAACAAAATTGGCTGTATTTAATAACTTTGACATTACAATTAATTTTAAAAAAGGAAATAAAGTAAAAAATCTATATAAAAAAAGCAGAAACTTACACCAATATATTTCTTACCTATTACAAATTTATTGGCTATATTCACCTGATATAACACAAGTATCTGATGCCACACAATTCATGGAGTGTGTTGTGTCCTTCCTGTTTAGAACAATTTTATCCCCCCCCCCCCGTATTCCCATTTCCTTACCTTACCTACCCATGCAAAGGGACCCCTACCCCTAGCCAAAATATTCAAAGGTTATTTTCTAAAAAAATATATTTTTCTTTAGATTTTTTTTTGTATTCATAATTCTTAAGGGCATTATTAATTAATTGCTAGATTAGCATCCAATTTTTTCTTAAAAAGGAGGAGGTGGGATTTTCATTTTATTTATAATATTTTTTTATGAAAAAAAAGGGTTGGGGCGGCATGAAAATTAAGGAGGGGGGATGATAATCTAGCAATTAGTTTATAATGGCCTAACAAATATTTGGAATGTTAAGTTTAGAGGAATGAGTGAACAGAGACCTTTTTTTTAGGATGGCCTTATAATACTGCTTTGCCTTGCTTATCTAGGTGGCTAATGTACAGAAGTGGTTTGCCGCGGCCATTGTTTACAACAGCAAAAACAAGGATGAGCTTCAACGCATGCATGGTGGCAAGTATTTGATATTGATAAAGTGGCCGGGTGAAGTGACCATGTTGTCGTAATATGTGCCATATTGACGAACATTGTGACATCAATCACTTCTTTTGTTATTTTTTGTTGCATGTATTTTTACGTGTTTATGAAATGGCCATGGAAATTACTTTAGAATGTTGCCATATGATCATCGTTGACATTCATCAATATTTTTGTTGTTGCATGAATGTTTGTTTGACTTTGATACGATTATTACATATAGCTTTATACTTATTTGGTGAAATGGCATTTGTTCTTCTTCACTTACTAAGTGGTGCTTTTTTCTTCCTGAGTTGTTTTTAGTTTGTTAAATTTTACTATGGAATTATGTTAAAATGCCAGAAAAAGATTGTTATAAATAATAGCAAAGAAAATGCCTTTTCCATTTTGTTTTTTAATAGTAAATGTTAAACACAAGCAATTAAAATTTCATTATATGACATGCTGCCTTTAATTTGCACTCCATTATATGATATGTTGCACATTGATAACAAGATGAGAACAGCGATCTTGGTTTCTCTATCTTATCTTTTGTTTTTGTGTTAAAATTGCTATTACACCCAACTTCTTCCTACTGTTCACCATAAAACCTTTATAACACGTAGCTTGTCTTTTGTATATATGTATTTAGAATGTATATTAGCTCTCCTGAGATGAGACTTAAAACGTTCACATTAGTTATATGTATATCTACACTTAGATTTCAAATTATTGAAGGTCTTTCCCAATGGGTAGAGTTACTTTTATAACTTAAATTCTTTGTAGCCATTAAAATGTACCGAGTTCAAGTTATAATAAAGGAAAAATGAGAAAAGTCACCACTAGTGATGTTTAACAAAATTGGCCTCTGATGGTTGATTTTCATAAATAATGATACATTTTCTAAACCAATCGTATATAAGCTTGAATGTTTACCATTAAGTAGAAACACTCACATGATTGTATTTTTATTTATATACATGCGTTGCGAAATCGATGAGAGTTTTTCGAATTCATGACGAGGTGAAATTACCCAATGACGTTACACTGACTTGTTAATATCATCACATCTTATGATTTTTGTGATGCCGACGCACTCCGACACAATCTGACGATTACATGTACCAGTGTCCGACGTGCTCTGACACAATCTGTTGATTACATGTACCAGTGTTTAACCACTAAAAAAGTCGATTTGTTCATATGAAATTTTTACATATCTGTTTCAACAGTAACTGTTGGAATATTACTTTTGATGAACAGGAGAGAAAAAAGCTATGTAGCGTGTATAAAATCTTAGTATACAGTAATCTAGATTAATCGTTGAACGTGTATGGCAGCATTACTCTGTAACATGATCAGTCAAAACATTGTCTAGTAAATTACTGTGATCATGGCGTCTGAGGCAACACTTATTGTAAAGAGGGTGAAACTCAAGTCAGCTTTCAAGGGCTAACATGTAACTTGTGCCTAGGTACAATTTATGGAAAAGAAACCTACAGACTGGCTCGACCCTTGTCATGTACTAGGTCAGTGCTTAAAGACTGAAATGTCATTGACTATGTCGTCTTTTGATTCATGGTGAGAACTCGAAACTCTCTGCTGTTTTGCAACGCGTCGTATTTTAAAACTGGTGTTAAAAAAAACTTTTTTTTTATTTTAATTTTGGTAGAGCCCTTCATGTTACTTTTCTATTTTTATTGATAAATGTATGTATTTAGCTTGAAAAAGTAATATGAAATTAATGAAGTCATTAATATAATTATATTGGTTTAAACATATTTTATTGCTGTTTAATAACAAGCAAAATGGATTGTGCCATAAATTCTAAAACTAATATTGATGGCCCTTTGCTTAATATGTATAATAAATGAATGTGATGGGATTGCATGACATGAATTGAAACTATGTTTTTAAATTATATTTATTTTGTTAGATGGTAAAGACATAAAAATCTCCTCAGTGTTTATTGGATGGTCAGATGGAGTTGTGTTGTCCAAGAACTACTGCTACAACTGTACTGACCTTGGAAGTGACAAAGGATAGTAAGTTGCCATGTTTGGTCATGTACGTAGTTTAGCTGTGATGTCTCGGGCGTCGTCTCAAGATAACTACATCATTGCCATAGTGGTGATAGTTTTACACAGAGATATATTACATGTTTTGAAAAATTCATTTTGTCCACAACTGAATGGCACATAGCTTTGAATGTAGCATCAGTTTAAAGCACTTTTAAAGATTTGTGAAAGAAGAAAAAATGCAAATGGGTTCAAGTCTGGTGTTTATTATGTTTGTTGTAGCAGGTGGATTTCGTTTCGGCACAATGTCATTAAAATCACAGACCATAAACTTAATTGTCAATGTTAGCTCAGTCGGTAGCACGTCTGACTATCCCAACCCGGCCACAGTCTCTGTGATTATTGATATTTTTGTCTCTCATTTCTGATTCAAGTGGGAAAGTTATCAGTTACTAGGAAGATGGGTGTGCTCGAGTTTGCCTTCCAGAATCCCAGGAAAGAGTGGTTAGGTTAACTGATTGCCTGTTAGCCCTGGATGGCATAAACATGATGCTAAATATTCAAACAAACAAATCAATGTTACACTAAATCATAGTGATTGTAAAACAAACTCCCATACTTTGATACCAATCACCTTCAACTTCTTGTTGAGTGGAACCAGCACACGCATAATGTAGATAAAGTGTCTCAAGATTTAAAGTGTTTCTGGGATGATTTCACAAATGATGAGCACGTCTGACTCATTTAAAGGGTCGTTAATCCCCTCCCAGCCACAGCCTCCGTAATCAGTGATATATGACATTTCGTCTCTTTGTCATCCATCTCTCACTGCTGATTCAATTGGTCAAGTTTTCAGTTACTTGCGGAAATGGGGTGTGGTCAAGTACTGGTCAACGTTCTGGGATCCCAGTGGTTCGGTTGATTTATCTGTCTATTAGCTCTCAATGGCATAAGATTGATGCTCAAAATTCAAATGAACAAAAATGTTAAATAAACGAAATGTAAGCTTGGTTGTGCTATAATCCATCCTTGTTATACGACAGCTACCAGGTGACGGTGGACAGTAAGGAGTTGAGCTATAACCCATACTTACTCTGGCCGTTCGCTATAGTGGTGGGCACATGCTTCGTATTGATGTTAGTCTTCATGGTAAGTACTAAGAATTCATCTGTTATGTGTCTTTTAATCACAATGTTTTCCCTCACACTTTTAAATTGGGGGTCATTTGTCCCTCAAATGATGTGACTTTATAGGCAAATTTCAGAATTTAAGGGTCATTTGATTAAACTGAGAGTAAAGGAAAAACCTGTTGTCATAACGATAGTATATACGTGTATATAGGTTGTACTTTTTTTTACTACTATGGCAAGATTTATAAACAAACACATGGTTTTACAAATAGTACTTCTAATTTTAGCAACAGACAGCAAGTGGCTAGCGACAGATCCCAAGTGCTGTCTCTATCCGAGACTCTCTCTCTCCGAGACTCGTGTCCAGCCAAATCTCCAGTTTATAAACCTTCCCACATCACGTTAACAATATTTCATTGTGACTTTAATCAAGTTCCTAATTTATCAAGTTTTTATTATCTCCCTGAAAAGTATGCATGAACCTTATGTCTGGCCATTTCATTGGGTACTTTAAGTATGACTCAGTTTTGACCTGTGCCTCTAAAGGTTATTGAGAGAGCACCACCAAACAACCCTCGTAACTATTCAAAGGTATACATGAAGTGTTTAAGTCAAGTCACTCTTTAGTAACAGATGTATGGTATGGCCAGTGAAGGTGACACAACCATTTTTGTCTCGCCGCGACGAAGGAGAGACGGAGAGAAGGAGAGACGAGATTATGATGTTTCTTTTCCGTTGACGGCAGGGGCGGCATCAAACATTTATATTTAGCTTCAACTTTAAGTTTTCGTTTTTACAATATTTCTTAACTCATACATGGATCATAGTTACAACTTTCACCCTGTTTTCTTTTTACACTATTTCTCAACAAGTTCAAGTGCTAGGACACTCATACTTGGATCATAGTTACAACTAACACCCTGCATCACATTATATACTGCAGATGCTGAATGTTACTTACATTTCATGGTCCATTGACATTGTTTGATGCTGAATTTTGCATTTACCTCAAACATTAAGTTTTTATTTTTACACTATTTCTCAATAAGTACTAGTACTTGGACACTCATACTTGGATCATTGTTACAACTAACACTCTGCATTATATAATGCAGATGCTGAGTACTTTTAAATTATTTTATTTTATTTTATTTTATTTTTTTTTTTTTTTTTTTTTTTTTTTTTTTTTTTTTTTTTTTTTTTTTTTTTTTTTTTTTTTTTAAATATGTTTTACTAAGAAAAACTGGTTAAAGTTTTGTGTGCAACTTCCATCAAGTCAATATCTCAAAAGGCACTTAATGTATTCGATCAAAACTACACACAATACTTCTTACAATATTTCTTAGTCATTAAACCTATTACATTAACCAAGTTATGTCTCTTGCATGAACATAATATTTTATTTTTTTCTCTCCCATGTATGTATAAACAGTCAAAGCGGACACAGCGAGACATATCATTCCGTGGAATTCTTGTTACCTATATGAACTATAATTGCACTGTGGCCATAATTCAGTACACAATAGTAAACTGGTTAATTGATATTGACACATATATATGTACCTCATGGCCAATTATCTGGGTCACTGAATGCCTCATGATCACTTACATCTCATCACTGAGATCCGTGTTTTAGCACAAGTTTGTCAAACACTTTGTGTACTGGCTTTCAGGTTCTACTCAGGTAGTACTTCTATACAGATATTTTGTCTGTTATGTGTGTAAAAGGCATTAGATCCTATTCTTATTTATTTTATTTGACATCATTGTTGTAGTTTAAGACGTTTTTACGCAGACATAATATCAACTATAATCCCAGCGTAAGGTTTCAATCCAACATGTATTTTCGAGTGTTTTTTTACTGCCAATTTATTTATAGGGGAACACATGTTGTGTCATGTTCTGCAGGTTGTAAAATGTTGGATAATGTCACTTTATATACACCACAGGTTGTAAAATGGTGCAGAGATTGTCGAAGGAAACGAAAGTCAAGATTGTCTTCTAAGCATCTCAAGAAAATCCCCACTAAGAAATTCAAAAAAGGTATACTACATTGTTGTGTTTTATGTGTATGTAGTATTTATGTTTCAATTAAACTAAATTTGATATATACTGAACCAAAAAAGAAACTTTGCTATGTTTGAATGTAAATATTTTGTTAACATTTAACTAAATTTTGCTGAAATCTTCTGTTTGTTGTATAATTATGTCTTATAAATCAACTGAAATAGCTAAATTGGACAGAAATTATCAATTTAATTGTTTGATATGAATATAAAACAGGAAGGGATGGATTTCAAAATCGGGTTATCCGTAGCGTGTTTGACCGTTGCGTGGGATGATGACTGCTTGACAGCGAGTTGCATTGAAAGCACAAGCTTGTTTTTGTCAGCCTGTGGGATAGTATCCCACTCTTCAAGCAGTGCTGCTCTTATCTCATTCACATTGTCTGTAGGGTTTGGACGTTTGCGTACGCATCAGTCAAGATTATCCAATAGATGTTCTATGTGGGTTTCCAATCCGGGCTTTTCAAGTGCAAATCTTGATTCATCGCTAAAAAAATGTCTGCCAGCGCTGTCTTGTCCAATTTATGTGTCCCCGAGCCCACTGCTCTCTGTTATCGTGATGATGGCACGTTAAAATTGTTCCAACGTACAGATGATGTCCATGCAACTGTTATCGGTTAAATGATTTCGCATAGTCCTGGCGAAAATCCTGGCGTTCTGGGTACTGGGTGTAACGGCAGATGTAGCTGTTGCGGTGGGAAATCGATCACAAAGGTGCTTGTTCAAGATATAGCAGACTTCGGCTGAGTTGTGATATGTGGTCTGCCACTATGTGGTAAGTCCGCAGGATTTCCGATCTGCACAAATTGCCTTTGGAGGTTCCTCACCGCCTGCAGAGATGACCCAACTCGTGCTGCAGCCTCTGCAGACGGAACCCCAGTCTCCAGCATGCCAATGACTATACCATAAATTTTGCCGAATTCGTTGCATTGAAATTCCGATTAAAAACCTTCAATTTGAAAATTTTTGATATTTTTCCGTATGTTTTCGACTAATGCAATATTTTGAAGTGAACAAATATCCAACACGTGGACCAGATATACCCATCCCACTTAATTTTTAAGTTTGTTGAAAATGCTTAAAATGGTCATATTGTTTTGTACAGCTTTCAGTATCAAGGAGTGCTTGAAAAATGAGAGAAAACAGAAATGAATGTTTGTAACGGAGACTTGAATAGACAGACAGATACACAGGCTGATGGGCCATTCATTTACTACATGCTCCCATAATCTTTTTCATGTCTTGAAAAGAAAAATACTTACAATCTGTCATCAACCAGAATGTCTGGTAATTAATTTGCTTAATATAACACCCCTGTACTTAAATGAAAAGTTGTACAAAGGTAGCTTATATCAAGACGAAGGTTGAGATTGCATTTCAGGTTTGGGTCACTGTTACTAAAAATGGAAAAAAAATACTTTTGATAGGAAAGAGCTATTTAAATAAAACTTTATACAAAAGTTGTGCCATACTGAGATGAAGGCTGGGATTGTAAATGAGATCATTGGGGTCAAGGTCACTGCTTCTTAAAAAAAAAAAAAGAAGGTTTTCGCTTGTTATGAGATGTTAAAATGAAACTTGGTGCATAGGCTCATGTAGCTTATATTGAGGCAAAGGTTGTTACCGCTAATGTCTAGTTAATTGTTACTAAAAATGGCACAATGGTTTCCAATCAATAACATTAGATAACATAATAAAATGTTTCTTTTTATGCCCCTACAATTCAAAGAACAATGAATTGTTACCTCTGTTTATCTGTTCATACACATGTGCTTCTGTCCAATCAGTATTGTATGAAAGTGTCTATGTATTTAAATGATATTTGGTATGTAGTGGTATTATTAAAAATCAGGTCAAGTTCAGGCATCAGTCAATGTTTAGAGGAGTTATGGCATCTTTTTTACTTAATTTTTGTTTCACCGTCAATGGCGGCGTCAAACATTTATATTTAGCTCAAACTTTAAGTTTTTCGTTTTTACACTATTTCTCAACAAGTACAAGCGCTAGGACACTCATACTTGGATCATAGTTACAACTACTACGCTGCATCACATTATATACTGCATCACATTATATACTGCAGATGCTGAATGTGATCTACATTTCATGGTCCATTGGCATTGTTTGATGCTGAATTTTGCATTTACCTCCAACGTTAAGTTTTCATTTTTACACTATTTCTCAACAAGTACAAGCGCTAGGACACTCATACTTGGATCATAGTTACAACTAACACCCTGCATCACATTATATACTGCATCACATTATATACTGCAGATGCTGAATGTGACCTACATTTCATGGTCCATTGGCATTGTTTGATGCTGAATTTTGCATTTAAACTCCAATGTTAAGTTTTCGTTTTTACACTATTTCTCAACAAGTACAAGTGCTAGGACACTCATACTTGGATCATAGTTACAACTAAAACCCAGCATCACGTTATATACTGCATCACATTATATACTGCAGATGCTGAGTGTTACCTACATTTCATAGTCCATTGACATTATTTGATGCTGAATTTTGCATTAACCTCCAACATTAAGTTTTCGTTTTTACACTATTTTTCAACAAGTACAAGTGCTAGGACACTCATACTTGGATCATAGTTACAACTAACACCCTTCATCACATTATATACTGCAGATGCTGAGTGTTACCTACATTTCATAGTCAATTGACATTATTTGATGCTGAATTTTGCATTAACCTCCAACATTAAGTTTTCGTTTTTACACTATTTTTCAACAAGTACAAGTGCTAGGACACTCATACTTGGATCATAGTTACAACTAACAACCTGCATTATATAATGCAGATGATGAGTACTTTTCTCTTTTTTTATGCCCCCCCCCAATAATTTTTGGGTGGCATATAGTAATCGCAGCGTCCGTCCATCCATCCGTCTGTCCGGGCACACAAATGGGTAGTTAAGTGTCTAGGGTTTAGGGTTAGTAATTTTTATCGACAGTTGAAAAGCTGTTGAAAAATAATTACATGGCTGTTGAAAAATAATTACATGGCTGTTTCTAGACACTTAAAAACAGCTTTTATGTGGCTTTTTTTCTTTTATGTGGCTAAAATTGTCCGTCCTTCCGTTTCCGGCCTGTAACTTTGTCATGCATATATGGATTTTGTTGATACTTACTACAAATGATCAACATAACATATCATATATTTTTATTTTTCACAGACCATTTGGGGGTCATGTGACACTTAACAGTGACATTTCTTGTTTTATTTATTTAAAAAAAAAAATTCTTTTTTTATTTTTAATTTTTTTTTTTTTTTTTCAATATTTTTTAATTTTTTTTGTAATAAATATGTTTTACTTAGAAATACTGGTTTTGTGTGCAACTACCATCAAGTTCATATCTCAAAAATCATTTAATGTTTTTGATCAAAACTTCACACAATACTTCCTACAATATTTCTTAGTCATTAAACCTACTACATTAAACAAGTTAGGTCTCTTGCATGAATATAGTATTTTATTTTTTTTCTCTCGCATGTGTGTATTAACGGTCAAAGCGGACACAGCGAGACATACAATTCCACGGAATTCTTGTTGGTAAAATATACTGATATAAAGCAGCAATATTTCTTGTAGTTAATAATTTTCATTCAGTTTAAAATTGAGTACTTTTTTCTTTCTTTTTATATATGTTTGCTGTGCCCTGGTAAATGTATTTCACATTTTGGAAAAAATGATTTTCATGGAATATCCATGTCTGTTTTTTTCATTCATTCATTATTACTGGTAGTTCATTTATGCAATCATTGTCATATGAATATTTGTATATTTCAGGGGATGACTACGATGTTTGTGCGATCTGTCTGGATGATTATGAGGAAGGAGACAAACTACGGTTGTTACCGTGTAGTCATGGTAACAACTTGTTTTATTGTTATATTGAGGTTGAGGATGGGCAGACAGAGGATGGGTCGGGGGTCAGGGTCAGGGTACATGTTGCAGGCATATCTCTCACGGTGTTGGTTTTTTAGCAAAGAAGCAAGAGGAGATTAAATGATATCTATTATCATGCCACTTTCCTGATAAATTGATAAATATTTGCATAACCAATAAAAATGAATACAAGAACAGACTGTAATGAGAAATAAATGAATAATGCGTTATTGCGAAATTTACATTAACAATAAAGAGGATATAAACGTTTAATGAAATTAAACATATTGTTGCAAACAAGAAGACATGTCATTTTGTCATAATGAATAAAAATCAGATTAAAAATAATGCGTTTATCTTTTACAAGAATGATAGTTCTGTTGAGATTCGTGTATTTGTTTCTGAGGTCTTCTTCCAGCTATAGATGGGGCCGAGTTAGCTCTGTCAGTAGCACCTCTGACTATCAGTTGAGGGTCATGTGTTCAAATCCCCACACAGCCACATTCTCTGTAATGATTGATATATATCATTGTATTTCATTGTCATTCATCTCTCATCGCTGATTTAAGTGGGACAGTTATTAGTTCCTTGTGGAGATGGGTTTGCTAAGGTTCTGGTTAACCTTCCAGGATCCCACGAAAGGGTGATTGGGTTACCTGATGTTCTATTAGCCCTTGATGGCATATAAATGATGCTAATTATTAAATCAATGAATCAGTAAATCCTCCTTTAGTAAACTAGTTGCTGTAAGATTATAACAATATTGTACTGGAACTAGAGTTAAATCTTCTTACAAAATACATGAAGTGTAAAAATAAGAAAAAGATACGCAAGTCTTATTTTTCTGTGAAAAATATGCAGCCAGTCCGTGACTCGAAACCAGTACCCTTTGCTTACAGGGTGATTGCTCTACCGACTGAGCTAACCAAACTGCTTACATGAATTCCTCTCCTAGTAGGTTACGTACACATTGTGACATATGTTGTGTAACTATTGTGTAACTGTTTCAGTTTATCACACCAAGTGTATAGACCCCTGGTTGACCAAGAACAAGAGAAGTTGTCCTATCTGCAAACGGAAGGTTATCCCAGGCTCGGATCCTGATGACTCTGACAGTGATTCATCAGATGACGAGGGACCCGCACCCTCCGAGAGGACCCCACTTTTAGGGGGCAGCAGTAACAGTGGGTCTAACGGTAGACGGTCAACGTTCGACAACTCAGGTGTGTGTCTTAGATCTGAAGTGATATTGTAAATAACTTGA
The DNA here is from genome assembly GCA_029582155.1 of Panopea generosa. Lineage (NCBI taxonomy): Eukaryota > Metazoa > Mollusca > Bivalvia > Adapedonta > Hiatellidae > Panopea > Panopea generosa. The sequence continues at coordinate 36,496,019 of CM055907.1, forward strand.
AAATATGTGTGAAGTTCTTTTTCCATCCTTTAGTTAGCCAGGTATCGGATATTCCATTTAAAATAGCAAAACAAATTATTCAAGATTAATGTTTGGTGACCAATTTAATACAATCATAAAATTCGATTCAGTTATATATATTCAACGCAGTGTTCATATGTTTATTATGAGAAGAGCATGGCACTTTAACATTAATATATATATATATATATATTATACTGTTGAAACTCGTTATATGGATATCGCTTGTGTTGATATTTTTTGACATCCCCAACTGTTCCTCTTCTTTGTGTATGTAAATATATTCATTTTTACTTGATATTGTCTACATGTATGTTGCTATTTTGGATATCTCGATTCCAGTTTTAGTTCCTGATTGATCATTTCACACCTTTAATTGAATAATTAATTAATATAATAATTGTTGACATAATATTGTTTATTTTTCCATGTTGTCTGAAAACCATGCATGCTGTTTGTCACAGTTTGTTTAAGACGTGTCTTTAAGTACCTGTCTACGGCAAAGGTGTCAGTTTTAATGACTGGCAGAATGTTGCAAACTGAACAAATGCAAATAAAAACTCAATTTTGAAGTCCCTCCAATATCAAGAAAATGAGTTTCGACTGTAGTAGCAAAATTTCATTTATAATTTCTGAGACCTATTTCCCCCCATATGTTTTCAAATGTAATAAATATTAATATATTTATATGATAATTACACGTTTGATGGAGAAGTTTAACAGAAACAATGAATGTCTATCTACACAGGTATCAAGGTTCTAGGTTCATTCTGCATATTCATTTATTGATGTGATTTTTTTTTATTTGTATGTTAATTTGATGCTTTTGTATGTGTAGAGTGAACCTTGAATTTTCCTTCCTGTTGATGTCAAATAACCTACAATGTGGTGGTATGCCATAAAATTCCATTCATTCATTCATTCATTCATTCATTCATTCATTAATTATATTGACATTTTGTTTAAATGTTTGTAGGACTTCCAGAAACTGTAAGAGAACCTCAAGTTACCAATGTGAATGAAGTTGATACAGTTGACACAGATTCTGGACAGTCTGATTCAGAGATTGGCGCAGTAGGGGGTGTTCCCCACTTAAAATTGGCCAAGGAAAATCAAATGGTTTCTCTTCGTGGCTCCTCCGTTGAGGCAGAGGAGGCGACCTCGAGTGAGGAAAGGGTGACAAATGTGTTGGTCAATACAAGTGCAGAAGATGCAGTTGTCATAGAAGCAAATCAAGGGACAGAAAACTCAGGGTTTGTTGTTGATGGAGAGGACGATGAAACAGATGAAGATGCTGATGACGGTGCCTATCATTATCCTGATGATGATGTCGTATTTAGTGAGACCGGAAAGAAAGATGAAAAGAAGTTCAGTCGCGTTATTTGAAGTTCCTGTGATATTACGGAAAGTCATTTTAATAACATTATGTTCTATGCCAGCAGTCATGACAGGTAGAGGTTTTGAGAAATATAAAACATACAATCTGTCACAGTTTGACCGTTTTGTTGTCTATAGTCAAGTGAGAGTATTCGAAGTTTTCATGGTTATTAGGATTAAATGACATGGATATTTACCAATGTTGTTTTGTGGATGAAGAAAGCAGGGAAAAATGTAGACATTTTATTTGAAGTAAGGGAAAATTTGATTAAATTGAAAAGTCAGGGAATTTTATAGTTACTAAGAAATAATTACTTTTAACTGCTTTATGTAGCCTCTACTAATGTATGAAGTATGTAACCTCTGAATGTTAAACAAACTATGTTGATTCAGTAACATAGTTTTTTTCTTTAACTTTAAGGTGTGTTTATCTGAGAAGTCTTTAAATGGAATAGTGTACAGTAATTGTTTAGGGCTGTTCAAGGAAAAATCTCAGGGGGTTCGGAACTGGAATTATTTTTTACAGTACCTTCAGGGCTTTTCCAGAATTAAATGTATGGGGGGGTCGGACGGCACTTTTTTTTTTTACCCACAGAGCATAAAATTTAATTGTGATATATACCACCATGCATAAAATTTTAATTAGATAAAATACCACCATGCACAAAATAAAAATAAAAAAAGAAGCTAAAATCCCCTTTCTAATGTTTTTGTTACTGTAACGCTTCCAAAATTACCAGTCTGGACGGTTGCCTACTTTCTTTGAAGTACGCCGACGTTACACTTTGATCTAATGCCGATATGCAAGTGATTACGTCACAAATTACCTCAGGTCGAGAATTAAATAAAGGGGCACTATAGATAACAAACGAGAAAAAAACAACAACATAATAATAATTAAAGGTTAGTGTTTGTTTGTAACTAGTTGTCTTCTAAAATGTTTATTTTCAGTAAACTAATTTCTTAAAAAAGAATTACTATTAAATTGATAAGATCCGTAAAGAGAGTTATGCTACACATGCCTAAATTTATGCACAGAATGAACACGCTGTCCCTTTCATTAACGCCTTGTGCCAATGTCCGATGACGTCACTCTGACAGTGAAACAAACATTATTATGACACATGTTATTTACTCCCTACTATCGATAAAGGTTTAATCTAATTTGACCTCATTTCGCACACCCGATGGCAAACAATCCGGTTTTGGATGCTCAAAGACAATTTCACAGTCCAATTTATGTTTTTGTACGACCGTTAAGAAACATCTGCTTTTCGCCATGATTTTTTCAGACACTGGGGCAAGAATGAGGCGTATAGGGTGTGGGATGACATATCTGAGAATGTTGATTATATTTTCACTGCTAACGCAATGTCTTAATTTAGATTTGTTGTCACAATAGACTTTGCATTTCTTGGGGTTTCTTTTTGTGTCGAATAAATTAGTGTTTTACACTATCTGACAAACAGCGCGGATATGCATATAATTATAGCAATGCCGCCGTAGAGTTGAATCGAAGTTTTTGCGGAATTTAATAATATACACGTCTGTATATTCATATCCGTATTGGAGTATTTGTAAACATATCCGATACGTCAAATATTGATATATAATTCGTAAAATTTACTTGAGGAGATAATTTTGTGACACGGCATCTCGGCATCAATTTAATAAAGTAGACGTGGTTACGGCCCGCTACGAGTGTATTCCGCCATCTGATTAGCTCGTACATTTCCGTGTTAATAATTTATTCACGACTAAGAGTATGTTTCTTGTCCCTTTTCGGGAAGTCCGAAGGTAGATAATTATACTTTATTTCAAACAAACAAATTAAATCATATGTTGTTGTCGGGTGATGTAATTATATTACGGCGGTCTTAACAAAAAAGATCAATCAGTTTGAGATGAAAAAGTTAATTGAAGACAATTTCTAATATTAACATCACCAGTGTACTGTGTGTCAAACTGTGTAGTCGCGTAAAACGTTCACTTGGTCATCATCTGGAGGTTGTGTATTACAATCGTTACAACACGCGCGTCAGTGGCAAACATAAAGGTCAAATCAAGGTAAATTTAAAAGACCTGCAGTTTCTGCTGCGATAAAGATAAGACGCTCGCCGAAATCTAGACGCTGCGGGATGTTGACTCGTGCGGTACATGGGGAAGGACAATTTTATGTTTTTGTATACGACGGGAGGAAATATTTGGGCAGAAAATGTATAAAATTTCGAGAAGAAAAACGGTGTTGAAGAAAAAATTCGGTTCAGAGACGGAAATACCGGCAAGGCATAAAATTTTAATAAGCTTTTACCCCGCAAGGCATCATTTTTTTTTATGAAAACACCCACCAGGCATAAAATTTTAATTATACTGCCGTCCGACCCCCCCCATACATTTAATTCTGGAAAAGCCCTCACCAGAATTTCAATTAGTTTTGATATGTATCACCACCAGAATATTACATCACTTATCAGCCTCCACCACCAGAATAAAAAAATATATATATGTGAGCCTTATCCGGGATTTTGTACACAATAACCTCTGTCATTTTTGTTTCACTCCAACACTGAGTGAAAAAGCATGCTTAATATATTCTGTGTGTAAAGTTTAGTTTTGATACAGTGTAACATATTTTTTAAAAATATTATTAGTGAGATGCATTTATTTTTGTAGATCATATAAACAGTGACTTAATTCCATATGAGATAAATTAAAATCATATTTTTTTAAATTAATCTTTCTGCTGATAAAATTTGGACAAAAAGACCCCATACCAAGATAATTTTTATTAAAATATACCCACACCCACCAGAATTTACCACCACCAGTAAAAAAAGAAATGTACAGTTCCGTCCCCATGAGATTTTTCCTGGAATAGCCCTTAGGAGTGTTAAAATAAGTTAGTGGCAAGAGATGACTGTTAGAGAGTTTGGAAGCTGTGAAGTATGTTCCATTTGCTGGATTTTTGTATATAAATAATCAGAAAAAGTCAGGAAAAAGTTGAATTTGGATTTCAGTGGTAACCATGCAATGATTTTTTGCACGTATCTTGTGCTGAAGTGCGGATTTATTATCTACAGTCCATTGTCATTTTAAATTTATTTTCTTCGCTTCAAATCTCTTAAGTTAGTTTAAATATTCAGTTGGAAATATTGGTTTGATAATAGTTTAATTGAGCTGTGCGTTGGTCTGACGGTATAATAATGACCTCTAACATTGGGGGGTAGGGGATGAAGGGGGTATTCCACGGATGAGGGTTGTAAAAAGTGCTCTTTTTATAATCTGATGCCCAATAACTGCTCAAAGCTGGCATTTAGCCTTTAATTGACTAACTTTCCTGACTAAATGGAGAAATTGATAATCCATAAGGGGTCAGCAGGGGCCCAGTTAGGATAAAAAAATTAAAAAAGCAATCTACAAATTGGATTTATTTGATTTTGGTTTATATCTCTATAAATATGTTTTTTATGTTTGTTCAAGTAAAGGGGCTACAATCCATTTTGGCCCAGTAAGGGGACTTTGATTTTTACAAAGGAATGCTATGGGAGGGAAAACAGAATTTTTTTTTTTTTTCATCCATTAGTAAAAAAACTTAATAAATCTTCTCGTCTGAACCTGCTGACCAGATTTCAATATAATTTGGCAGAAGATTTTGTTATGTATCCCAATTACAAGATTTTTCAAATTGTTGTGATCATCAAAAAATTTGGGCACTTGGGGCTGGTCTGGTTTTGGCTATATGGCTATAGTGAAAATTTAAAAAATCTTTTCGGCATAAACTGCTGGTCAGATTGCAGTATAATTTGATAAAAATGTTTCTTAAGTGATACTCTAAGACCAACAATTACATTTATTATCTCATTATATTTACATGTAAAAATAAGGAAAAGCTACAAATATTTTAACAGGAAGTGTTAATCAATTGGCTTATCCGCTCCTATCACATCCAGTGTATATTCAGTCCAGTCTGTGCATGACAGTCAATGACAATTGTCATTAGACTCTGGCAGTGTAGCCAGGTACTTATACCACTGTGTCTCTGGCTTAAACCATGCACAGATTGCTCTGGACACACACTGGACAGACACTGGCAGAAAACATGGTGTGGTAGACTCAGATATTATCACTATTATTTTAAATTAAAGCATCTTAAATCTTGTACTCTAAGTTTCATGTTGCCTGTTGACTCACGTGAGCAATAGGGCTATAGGGCGCTCTTGTTTATGTTTTTCTGATAATGTATCATTAAAAACGTTGTTTTTATAGGAACATGTTCATTCTTTGCAAAGTTGTTTTTAATGCAAGTTACAAAATTTCAGATTTTGAAGTTGGGAGCTTTTGACTCCACACCTTGATGAAGTAAGGACCTGCTATGTCTTGACTTCTGGCATACTACATAAAATTTAAAGGCCAGGATTTGCTTACTTGACTTTATGCAGGATGCCCAATTGAGCATTTATACATAATTTGATTCCTTGTGTATGTAAGTTGATTAGTGCTATATACAATTTTATAATAAATCAAAACAATCTAAACAATCATCAACTGACTAGACTAAAGCTGCAACAATGCTTAATTGGATAACTTGGGCTCAGTCTGTTTATTCAACATTGAGTCACATGATTAAACATATGAGTTAATAAAAAGAAAAGTATCAGTAAAACTAGAGGGAAAAGTATATCCCAGGGCAGGAGGAATTGGGCTGAATTTCACCCCTGAAAACTGCCAAACAAGGGTTAACAAAGCAAACCTGTGTTCTGACTGAATATGGAAGAGGTTTAAAAAGTGTCGCACATTGTATATACCATATGCTTTGACGGTGATGTAATTGAACATTTTATGGCAGACAACAAACATTCGTGATATATGGCTCCAAACTTTGAAGACTAACTCCACATACAAGAGCTACCCAGAATATCCATATAAAACATTAACTGCTTGGGTATATTAATATTAAATATTTGATAAACAGTTTTGTTTTTTAAGTACTTGGTGTATATTAAAATCAGTGATTAACCTTAAGTTTGAACTTATCCTGGTCTTTAGATGTGCTAGATTATATAATCAAATTTATGTATGTTTACAACATCTGTATATAAACTCATCTGTTACCATTTTTGTATGACATATTGATAATTATTGTGATAGTGATTTACTTTTTAATATAATAATAATATAATAATATAATATTATAATCTTTATATTAGAGACCGGTGTAAATATGCTTGTAGGCAAATTGGACAGTTGTTTATAATGAATGAATTTATTAATTTTATTAATACGGTCCTACCAGTTTTAAGCAACCAGTCAAAGGATGGCACAAACATGGCCTCTTAAGACAGGTTGTTGCTTAATACAGGTTAATTTGATCTGAAACATAGAAAAGGGAAATAATGAATGTGGCTGCTTAATAGAGGTGACCACTTGCACAGGTTGACTGTATTTGATTCTAGTTTTTAGTTTTAATTTACTAAAGTTAAGAAGTGCTTATGTGAGGGTGCATTGTCAGCTATTAGCAGCTTTCCTCTGAATCCAATATGCCAATTGTACAACTTCACGGGAATGTTCCTTATATATGCCAGACATTATATTTCAATCTAAAATTCAAGATGGCAGCCAATACTAAAAATAAGTACTTCTCATGAACTGCCCAAAAGATAATGAAAATATTTGATATAAACATTTTATATAAATGTTAACCAAATATTAGTTTTATTAGATTTGTATAATTTTGTCCTTAAGAATAAAAATGACCTTGCCCTTTGGACTCAATATGTGGGCACATGTTTATAATAGAGATAATATGTTTTTTTAAAAATGAAACTGATTTTGTCTAAAATTTCAAAGAAACATTGTCGGGTCAAGGATATTCAGATTTGTTAAAATAACTCTCTTTCACTGCCTTAATGGGCAAGGAGGAACCCAAGATCTGTAAAAATTTAGAATTTCAAAAAATATTTTTCTAAGAGCGGGTTTGTCAAATTTGTTCATACAGTCAAACTTGCAGTAGTGACCACTTGTTATAAGCGACCCCCTGATGTAAGCAACCACATTAAATCACCCCCAAGTATTTCATTCATAATTATACATGCAATAAGCGACCACTTGCTCTCTGCGACCAGCAGCCACTTAAAATCCATCAAATTTCAACAAATATCTTTTACCATATGACCATGAATACACGAAGTATGAAATTTCAGCATCATGCTCTGTGTACGTGACAAATGTGTAAGTGTAAAATTGTCGATCACCGAGGTAACGTGCTAAAAATAACCCGAGGCCAAATACTGTAGTGTCTCGTGGTAAAAGCCGATAATTGTTCGATAACAAGTTATAGAGTTAAAACACTTTAACCCCAATTATATATCAACGTTTGATCATTGTTTGGGTGGAATAAATTGAAATGTTTGCTATTTGTTTTATTACGATTAAAGGATCGTCAATTACTTAAATAAAATTGGAATTAAAGATTGGACAGTTTGAGGTTTGTTTGTTGTTTGTTTTATTACGACAAAAAATATTAAATAGGTTTGATCAGACTTTTTGATCTGGTTAAATTAGAAAATTGAGATTGGACTGTGTGCCTTTTGTTTTCATATTTTTTTATTATGATTAAAAATTATTATTACGTTTGATTATTTGATCGGCTTTTTGATTAAATTAAATTGGAAACTAAAGACAAGACAGTTTGTCAGTGTTTTCATGGACGGTTTGAAAGTTTGTCACGACAAAAATGAGCAAACGTAAGACAATGAATATCAAGGTTTATTTGACTGGGTTTCAGTATGGTGGTTTCATACTGTGATATTCTATCAACATTGCCATGTCTTCAGCAGAGAAAATGTCTAACATTAGAACAGCGGGTGAAAGCCCTAAAAATGATGGAAACATACATGCATTATATATAAGAATAAGAGACCACCTGCCTTAAGATACCACTTTTCGGATTTCCCTTTAGTGGTCTCTTAATACAGGTTTGACTGTATTTAATATAAAATATCCCTATTTTTAGTAAATCTTATTCAAACCCAAGAGGGTGTCTTGTTGTGTGGTTGTGGAGTGTTTATTTTTCAAGTTAAAAGTTGGTTGAAACAAGCATTATTTTATTTATATTAGATTCCACTATAAAATAGGAATCCTTTTCACCTTGTGCTTTGCTATATTGCCATAATGCAAAATGAAATATTTTATACAAATATATTTTTAAACCTGACAAGAGTCTGCATGCAGCACAGTGGCTTTAAAAAAGAAATATAGAGATAACATTTAAATTTAGGGTAAAAAATGACTTTGTATGCAAAACTACAAAGATTTATCTGTTTAAAATATGGAAACCTCTGGTGATTGGCTGTTTTAATCACAGGCTTTTGATAACTTTTTTTTATGGGCTTTCTGCATATTCATTTGTGATGATTTTTTTTCTGAAATCTGTATGTTAATTTGTACATGAAGAGTTAGCCTGGAATTTCCATTCCTGTTGGCATTGTTTAACCTTTCTGTGTAAATGTTACAGCATAAAACCTGAATTCAGTGATACTTGTCATTCCAGATAAACAGCATTGTGGATACTTGCTTGCATGTTTGAATATTGTACATCTGACCCTCTCGGTTGAATGACGGGGGATGGGTTTTGCCCTTGAGATTGCTATAATTGATTTTATTAATATACATGTATAATATTTTTAGGGGAGAGGTGTGTATTTAATTGAATTTATTTGTCCTATATAGAAAGGAAGAAGTGCTCTGCTTTTGGTCAGGTCTTCTTTTATCAATGATGGAGAGGTGCTATGTTTTGGTTGGATGTATACAATATTCAACTTATCTTTTTTTATTTGTATTTATATACTCGAAAAATGCTTCAACTTGTGCTAGATTAAAAAGATGATTTTTAGAAGATTGTTTATTTTCAACATTTAATTTGCCATGCTGAGCTATAGTTCTCTTTTATTTTTCACTATTCCTCATACATGTGAGAATGCAATCTTGTCATAGAATGCACAATGCATGCTAAGGTACATTTTCGTATGTGTGAGAATGCACTCTAGTCATAGAATGCACAATGCATGCTAAGGTGCATTTTCATACATGTGAGAATGCACTCTTGTCATAGAATGCACAATGCATGCTAAGGTGCATTTTCATACATGTGAGAATGCACTCTTGTCATAGGATACACAATGCATGCTAAGGTACAATTTCATACATGTGAGAATGCACTCTTGTCATAGAATGCACAATGCATGCTATAGTACATTTTCATATGACTGTGTGAGTATGCACTCTTGGCATAGAATGCACAATGCATGCTTAGGTACATTTTCATATGTGAGTATGCACTCTTTTCATAGATTGCACTCTTGGCATAAAATGCACAATGCATGCTTAGGTACATTTTCATATGTGAGTATGCACTCTTGTCATAGAATGCACAATGCATGCTAAGGTACATTTTCATATGTGAGTATGCACTCTTGGCATAGAATGCACAATGCATGCTTAGGTACATTTTCATATGTGAGTATGCACTCTTTTCATAGATTGCACTCTTGGCATAAAATGCACAATGCATGCTTAGGTACATTTTCATATGTGAGAATGCACTCTTGTCATAGAATGCACAATGCATGCTAAGGTACATTTTCATACATGTGAGTATGCACTCTTGTCATAGGATACACAGTGCATGCTAAGGTACAATTTCATACATGTGAGAATGCACTCTTGTCATAGAATGCACAATGCATGCTATAGTACATTTTCATATGACTGTGTGAGTATGCACTCTTGGCATAGAATGCACAATGCATGCTTAGGTACATTTTCATATGTGAGTATGCACTCTTTTCATAGATTGCACTCTTGGCATAAAATGCACAATGCATGCTTAGGTACATTTTCATATGTGAGTATGCACTCTTGTCATAGATTGCACTCTTGGCATAGAATGCACAATGCATGCTTAGGTACATTTTCATATGTGATTATGCACTCTTGTCATAGATTGCACTCTTGGCATAGAATGCACAATGCATGCTAAGGTACATTTTCATACACGTGAGAATATACTTTGTTAGAATCTATACATTCTGTGTAAACATATTGTCCAACATTCTGTCAAAGTAACAATTTTAAATGTTTGTGTTGGTGTGCTTTAATAACAATCTAATATTTTAATCCACTTGTTTAACCAAAAAGATTTTAATAATACACTGCGGTCCCGTTATAACGCGGTCTGATATAACGCGAATTCCGTTATAACGCGGTTTTTGCTTGGCTCCCATTTTTTCGGCGGGGCGGAAAAGTCTTGATATAAAACTTGAAAATCTGCGCGAATGATCAAATGACAACCAAACAATAGATCCTCGCCATGTTTTGATTTGATAACCGCTCATCTTCTACTCAACAATTAGCCTTGATTATAACAAACTATTACAACCATTACCTCATGGTTGTTTAAAGGATAGTTTAAGTGATTGATTCATGCCAGCATTGACAATTAACAGTAATAATCCCGAGTGCTTCAGTCAATGCTGTCACGCGCCAAACACGGACGCCATATGCAAACTTTGTTTTTATCGAGTGATCACGTGATCAAGCAACGAAGCAGTTGACAGGTATTAATATATGCGAGTATCTTGTCGGATCGTGAACACAAACTTATTTTTATTATTTTATTGTTGTTAATACTGTCTTCAGATATACATTTTTAATATTTTAACACTAACAGCGTTGAGTTTAAATTGAAGCACGTTTTTTTATATAGACACCGTTTTTTCTCCTTCTGGGTTTAACGGAAATTGCTGCCAATTTTAGAATAATCAAAACACGAAAACGTTTTTCTTTCTTTTCTTTTTTTTTTTGTATTAATTTTATACATATCTAAGTGTATCTGTTGTAACCAAATATGCGTTGTATCATATTACAATGCCAATAATATCATTTAGAGTCGGACAGCTCGATAGGTGTGAAAAACCGACATTGATTTTTTTTTCGAGGTAATTATCGTAAAACGCGGTCCGCTTACAACGCGGTTTCGTTTTGTGGACCCCAAAAACCGCGTTATAAAGGGACCCGAGTGTTTTTATATTTGAGTGTTATGTAAAATTTTGATGATATGTTACTGGTTAATTTCATAAACAATAAACATCTACATGTAGGATACATTGGCTTTAATGTGAAAAAGAACAGTTAAATTATTTCACATGAAAATTAAATTGTTAGCCATTAAATGATTTTTATTTGAAAAGTTGCTTGAAAATTTAATGTCAAATTTATATGATATTTATGTTACTGCTCCCTTTCATGTCTATGTTTTCTATCCCCCCCTCCCCCTTCAATTCTATAATTCCATAATTGTATTAATTATACTTATATGAAATTCTCAAAAAAATCCTTGTGAAAATTATGTTGCTGCATTAATAGTAACCATTAGATAAATTAACTAAAACTTTTTCACCAGACTTGCAATCTTGTTTGTTTAGAGAAATATTTCCTAACTGGTATCTTAAAATTAAAGGGAGTGTATCACGAAAAAATAAATAATTATTAAAATGGAGAAAAAGCATATCATTATCATTAAAAAATATAATTTGAATGGTTTCATATGTCAAGTCGAGCAAAACGGGGTAAAAATTGATATTTGAATTGGAATTGTAAACTTGAAATGAAATCCTTATTCTAAAATAGACAGCATTTGAATACTGTTTGATGACCTTTGCATTGTTACTCAGACTCTTTTTTTTTTTAATAAAAAACAATTTTTACTTGTATGATGGATCAAACTGAAATCAAAATGAAATTACACGACTCATTTTATATGTCACAAAATATGTTATAAATTTAAGCGGGAAATCTATTTTAGTCTAACCTCGGTACATAGCTCAAAGTAGGCAATTCCTTTTCAATATATTATTTTGGTTTGTTTAAATACATATCCTTTTGACAATATGGGGTCAGTGAGAATATGTTGACATGATATATAGAAAAAAATATTTTTAGCCAATTTTAAAAGTTTGAAAGTCCAGATATATTCCCTTTAAAGAATACATTTTTTTCCAAAAATATGCACAGGTTTTCCTTGGTACTTTTATTTTTAACTGGTACTTTTTATGCCCCTGTCATTTAAAGAAGTGTTAACTCTATCCATCTGTCGTTTCGTTCATTTGATATTTGTCAATGTTGGTCAAATTTTACAGGAGTTATGAACCCTTTTTGACTTTATTTCAGTAAGATAATATAGCAGGGACATCAGTGTCCGTAAAAAGTGCACATAAATTTTTCTTGGCACCTTTGTTACAACTATTTTGTTTGAAAAAGTTTTTAAATGTTATTATTATTTTGAATATATATATTGTAAATGCCAGTGCATTGTTTTCAAATAATGTTTGATAATATATGGACACCTGTAAATTATTTGAATTTTTTCATTTATAGGATGTAAGCTTGTTAAAGGTTGCTGTAATACGTTATTTGATAATTGTATATTTGATATTGACTTGTGCTATTTGAATTGTCGCAATTTAATAATACAGAAACAATGATTTTTTGTTTTACATTTTTGTTGATGGCAACAGAAGGTCACACCTCAACAGCTATTAGTGTTTGTTTAATCATTAGGACAATGACAGACCAAACTGACATGTGTTCCGTTTGTATTATATCAAATGATCCTTAAACCTTTACTTCATATAGACGCCTTTGGACACCTCTAATATAGATGCTTTTTGACACCTCTAATATAGAAAGCTTTTGAATTATTTGGTGAATTATGTTTATATTAACTGAATGAGTGGAAAACAGTGCAGGAAGTGTTCAGATTGCTCATTACGAGCATTCAGAACTCTTCCTGCACTGTTTTCAAAGGCCTTCTGTGATTGGTATCTATGGAGTAAAGGGTTAATATCTTACAGCTGCAACAAAACTATCTAATTTTGGCAAGACATTTATTTGATATCATAGAATTCATGTTTTACTTTCACAGAGTTTTAAGGAATTTTCCTTCATTTGAGGTCCAGTTATTTAGCAAAGTTAATGAAGCATGTATTTTACCTGAGATTAAAATATTTTGATTTATCGATAATAGCACAGCTCAATATAAAACCTACCATAGTAAAATACATGTATGTACATAATTGTATTATTATTCTATCATTATACAAAACATACATTGTACTTATATACTGTTTTGTGCAATACATAAAGCATTCAAGAAAATATGTGTATATTTTATCTGACATTTCCAACTGGTGCTTGTCTTTAACTCGTGTAGTGCCCCAGAAAAAAAGGACTTGGAACAGGATATAGAACTACAAAACCCAGCACATTGGTTTAAGTGTTAAAAATACATAGAAAATACTAGAAATACATTGAAAATACTAGAAATACATAAAAGAAATATGAATACCCGGTATTTACGCTTAACTTGTAACAATATCAAAACTTATTTATTGTCGTATAAAAAGGAGAAAAGAGAAAAGATATCAAAAACCAACATACCTTGTTTGTCTTACACAGTGGCCCAACACAAGAAAAGTCACAAATAGATTTGTACAAGTAAATTTAGAAACCCACACTTCCATGTTTTAAATCTGATACTAAGGTTCATTGTATTTTCTCGAGTTACATCTTTTCATTTAAACTAGAAAAGTTGCTAAATTTTGTTGTAAATCTTTTATTTAAGTATTTCGGTTAGTTGGACTTTTATTGAGAAGGATAGGAAACTTGCAACTCCTTACTAGATATTAATATAAGACTGTACGTGGAGGATTAATAATTTGACATTTTAATCATTCAGACACACACACACCTGTTTATTAAGTCACCTTAGACTCCTAAAGGACCTTTTGTGATCATCTTTTGTCTGTTGTGCGTCCGAAAACAATTGACACTTTCAACTTCTTCTCAAAAACCATAAGGCCAATCATAATGAAATGTGTGCAGCTTTGGTACCTAAGGATGAATAAAAATTGTGCCAAACTTAAAGAAAGCTTTGATCATCTACTTACTATAGGAAGCACTGGGAAACAAATGGTGAGCATGGTTATGAAAGTATATGGGTTCTTCAGGAAAATTGTGAATTGCATGTCCCTTGGCCTAATTTACTAAATCTATATAAGAGACAATGACTAAAAAACATAATATCTGATGACTGAATAGACTCATTTGAATGATTTTTGGTGTGATTTGTTTTTGCTGACATGACGGTAAATGCTTATGTTTTATTGACAAAAGTTGAAAAATAGATTCATATAGCTTTATGTCATCGAGGATAATCAAGTGACTGAAAAGGCCCATTGACCTTTTGATGTACATGAATTGTAATTTGTGTGTAACCCCTTATATGTTTTTGGGCGTTTTGATTGGACTTGCAAAATGATCTTGCAGTTGAAGTAAAATTTTAAGTAATTTTGCTGATTTTTAGCTTATGCGATGGCGCAATGTCGGTTGTCTGTCATCTGTCATCTGTCGTCCGTTAGCAGCACTTTCTCTGAAACCACTGGGCTAATTAAACTGAAACTTCACATGGATGTTTCTATTGCATAGGAGACTATACAGATTTTTTTTTCAAGATGGCCATCGTTACTAAAGATAGTCCAAAATTTAAAAAATGCTTATGTAGTAATGATACCCAACTATAGTTATGTTAGATTTGTTCGAATGGTGTCACTAGGGTTAAAAATAACCTCGCCCCGAGGTTTCAATTAGGGGACACATGTCGTAATAAATTTTTTTTTTTTTTTTTAAAATGGAAATGATTTTGCCTATATCATCACAGAAGAATTGTTTGGTGAAGTAGGTTCAGATTTGTAAAAATAACTGGGTTCCAATGTCTTAAGAGGTCAGGAGGGGCCCCAAAAGGTAAAAATTGGGAATTACAAAAATTGTTTTCTTAAGAACCAGTTTGTCAGATTTGTTCATATTTGGCATAAATTATCCCTATGTGTTGGGGTTTGAATGCAGTTAAACATTTAGGGGCTAAAATTTATTGAGGCCCAGTAAGGGGACTTAGAATTTTACATAGGGATACTATGGAAAAACAAAAAATTCTCTCTTAGCATCTATTCTGAAATCACTAGGCCAGTTAAACTGAAATTTCACATGGATATTTCTATTGCAAAGGAGAGTATACAGAAGATTTTTTTTTTTCGATTTTAAATTCAAGATGGCCACCGTTACTAAAAATAGTCCAAACCTTAAAAAATCTTCTTCTCATGAACGGCCCAACAGATTTTCAAAATGTTTATGTAGTAATGATAACCACCTATAAATGTGTTAGATTTGTTCAAACGGTGTTCCTAGGGTTAAAAATGACCCCGTCCCGAGGGTTCAATTAGGTGACATGTCATTATAATAATTTTTTTTTTTTTTTAAATGGAAATGATTTTGCCTATATCTTCACAGATTTGTAAAAATGACTGGGTTTCAATGTCTTAAGGGGTCATGAGGAGCCCCAAAAGCGTAAAAATTGGGGAATTACAAAAAACATTTTCTTAAGAACGGATATGTCAGATTCATCCTCAATCCTCAACATGAAGTGGACATGCACAATTTATCATGACATCAATCCAATGATTAAATTATTTTTTACATGTATTTTTGTTTCTTTTACTTATCCATTGCATCCTAACTTGTAATTCTAACACCTACCTGCATAGTTTTAATAAAATTTGCTCGTGACTTTTACTAAAATAAAATATGTCTATGTATAGAATAAATTAAAGAATAACGATATGTAATATAGCATAGTAGGATATACCACAATTTGTATTTTTGCGCATTGTATTTTGGTAAAAATATAAGATCTACATGCAAAGTTCTATTTTTTTGGCGATTTTTGTGCCATTTACTTATGAACTGACCATCATTCTATTCAGATTAATTCTGAGTTTCTCCAACATTGAAAACTGAATACTGAGTGATTATTACGGTAAGATATTTTCATAAAGTGATTATCACAGTAAATTGTCCTCACGACAACACCATAAATGGCCGTTTAAAACCTTAAAAATATATAAAATATAAATATTTATAATTATGAAGATTTTGCCAATTCTTTACAATATTGTACACAGTATAATCATAATTTTAATTGAATATTTAAGCTTTTACTTAAGAATTACTTTGTTTTAAATTGAAATGATGTTTTATTAATGCTATAAGAGAGTATATTCGGAATATCTTTGATTTTATCCTTAAATGGAAGTTGGGATTACACAATCTGACGGATAGATTGGATCGGTATTGGCTGGTCACATTGCGATCAACATGCAGTAATTTCATTTTGATTAACAATATATACAGACGACCATGGACGAATCTTTAAAGCATCATAATCCTAATCCAGTTCAGACTGCAAATCCGATTTCAAAACTATTTTTCTGGTGAGTTGAATTTGGTTAGTAACTTAGTAAAATACGTTCGTTTACAATACGTTAACAACATATTTTTGTAAATGATAATTTAGACATTCATTGCTCAGATTGCTGCTGGACAGTGAAATAAAGTGAACATTTTTGTAACTCGGGAACTGTTTCGCCTAGGGACATTGCTGATCTTTACCTGCACTGGGTATAGTAAAGTCGGTTGCATGTTGTCAGCAGTGATATGTTTTTCACACCCCCCTATTCATATTTGTTATGGAATTCTAAATTTTACCTTCTTTAACTTTTCTTGAGCAGCTCATTTATTTTTATACCCCACTCCCCCAAATTTTTTGGGTGGCATATAGTAATTGCAGCGTCTGTCTGTCAGATATTTCGTGTCCGGCCTGTAACTTTGTCATGCATACCGGTAGATAGATTTTGTTAATACTTGCTACAATTGATCAACATAACATGATGACGTGTTGTGCATAAAACCCACACCCATATCTCACACTGAGTTTGTTTGACCACACTTTGAGTCTGTGTGAGATTTTGTGTCCAGCCTGTAACTTTGTCATGCATAGATTGATTTTATAAATACTTGCCACAAATGATCAACATAATATGACAACATGTTGCCTGTAACACCCAGACTCCCACTCTAAAGGTCAAGGTCACAATTAAACTTTGTTTGATGACACTTTCAGTCTGTGAGATTTCAAGTCAGGCTTGTAACTTTGTCAAGCATAGATGGATTTTATAAATTCTTGCTACAAATGATCAACATAACATGATAATGTGTCGCACGTTACACACAGACTCCCACTTCAAAGGTCAAGGTCATAATTTAACTGTTTGATGACGTTCAGTCTGTTTGAGATTTCGTGTCTGGTCTGTAACTTTGTCACCTATGGATATATTTCAAAAACACTTGGCTCTATTAATCAGCATGACGTGTTGCGCATAAGACTCACACCCGTACTCCAAAGGTCAGGGTCACACTTTGAGTTTGTTTGACAACACTTTTGAATCTGTGTGAGATTTCGTATACGGCCTGTAATTGTGTCATGCATTGATAGATTTTATAAATACTTACTACAGATAATCAACATAACATAACGAGTAATGATGTATCATGCGTAACACCCAGACTCCCACTTCAAAGGTCAAGGTCACAATTTAACTTTGACGACACTTTCAGTCTGTTTGAGATTTCGTGTCTGGTCTGTAACTTTGTCACGATAATAAAAAAAAACACTTGGCTCAATTTATCAGCATTACATGACGCGGTGTCACACTTAAGACCCACATTTCCAAGGTTGACAACACATTGAGTGTTTAAGATTTCAAGTGTGGTCTGTAACTTTGTCATACATGAATAGTTTTAAAAAAAACTTGGCTCAATTTATCAATTAATCAACATGACATGATGACATGTTGCGTATAAGACCCAAAAACTTACCTCAAAGGTCAAGGTCACACTCAGTCTGATATTTCATGCAAGGTCTGTAACTTTGTCTTACATGGAGAGATTTTAAAAAAGCTTGACACAAGTGATCAACATATTATGATGATGTGTCACCTGCATTTACCCGTAAAAATACCCAGACCTTTACATCAGATGTCCTCATTTTGCTTCATTATACTTTCTATCATTTACTGAATAGAAAGCTATAGGTGATGCATCTTTAATAATAGTATTATATTTACTGACACCACAGGCTTTATAGGTACAGTGCTCGAGACGAGCCATGTACCCACGTAGTTTACATGAATAAATTTCAAAATATGTGTTATAATTTAAGGCCATAATCAATTAATTGCTAGATTATCATCCCCGTCCGCCCCTAATATTCATGTCACCCTGACCCTTTTTATTTTCATAAAAAATTTTTAAAAAACAATCATTAAAAAAATATATATAAATAATAATAAAAAACAAAATCCTCCAACCCTCCCCATTTTTAAGAAAAAATTGGATGATAATCTAGCAATTAATTTATAATGGCCTAATAGTCATCTGTAAGCCCTTGATGGCATATAAATGATGCTAAATATTTAATCAATCAATCAATTATGCGTGTGAATCCCCTGTTGGGGTGGTTTAACAATGTTTGAAAAAGACCATTATTTTAGTGATCTTATTTTGTTTTCATTCATTTAGTAACATTGTGTCTAAGTAAATGTACTTTGAGCAATTACAAGTTATTTTTATATATTTTTGGGAACATTTTGTAGAAAAGTACTATTAAATTTGGAGATATAGAGAAATTTAATGGTGGTTTTGGGGGTAAACTACTTGATTTGTTTTGAGTGAAACCTTTGCTGTATGGAGGATAAAATGTCCCTGAACTATACAAGTTGATGCTTTCAAAAATAGTTTTTGACTGTAACACGTGGTAAAGCTCCATCTGTACTCTGCCCATATCATGGAGTTAGAGAGGAAAAATCCTACTGACTTACGGAAATACTTTTCTAAACAGAAAGCTAGGTAATAGTAAGTGTTCATTAAGTAAAAATTTAACAATTAAGAAATCTAAAGGGAGCGAGCGCAGAGACTGGGGTTTCTTACTTGTTAAATTTTTACTTATTTGAAACTAACTGGCTTAGTGTTAAATATCATTTGACTGAGAGTTTATGTAACTCTGGTAGGAGCTACGATCGATATATTTTTTAGATAAAGATCATAGATTAACTTTATCAGAATTTTTCACAATTTTTAGAATCAGCAATTAAAAAATATTTTTTTAATATGTTATGGTCATACAATCATACTCACTTGTCCCCTATGGCCATGATAATGTCTAGTTACACAGGCTGAAACAATATATTGAAAAGGGATTTCCGAGCTTGGGGACCTGAGGTTAAGACTAAAAATAAATTTCTTGCTAAGATTTCAACACATGTGATGTAATGTTATAAAATGAGTACCGGTAGTTTGCGTGAATTTTAATTCCGATAAAATAAGCTTTTAATTTTATACATGATATAACCCATTGTGACAATACCTAATTATGAAAAATGGTTACAATAATTATTGTTTAAATATTATAAACTTAGCTGAAATTCAATATACTTATTAATATAAAAGTTGTAAATCTTAACTAAAAAATTGCTAGTTTAATATCCACACTGATTGTCCTTATTGTGTTATGTACATGGTGTTGCTATTTACATGACATGTTCAGTAAAACCTGTCTTAAGCAGCCAGTCAATGAAATGAGTAAAAGTGGCCTTTTAAGACAGGTTGTTGCTTATTACAGGTTAATTTGCTCTGAAAGCATAGATATGGGGAGTAGTAAATATGGTTGCTTAATACAGGTGGCTGCTTCATAGAGGTGACAGCATACACAGGTTTAACTGCAGATGTATAATGAGAAATTAATTATTTAAAGAAAAAAAGGAATTGAACCCTAAATAAGCGAGTGCAATCACTCTAATCGGGGGTCCTATTTTGTTGAGAAAAAAAGTTATACAAAATCTTGAAATAAATAAATATAAAAAACACACTTATATACATGTACATGGTTTCAGTACTTTCTCATTTTCCGACTTTCCCTTTTGTCAACTCACATGTTACATTGATTGAACTGTTTAAACAATGTAACGTGATAAGACAATTTAAGAATCTCATTGACCATGTACTATAGGTGTAACCCCACCATTGATTTTTGTTCTTGATTCTATAGTAAATAATAAAAGTTTGAAGGCTTGTCATTCATAGAAGGTCCCAAATGAAAGAAGTGAAACCTACATTTTACTGTTTGTCAACCTCTGCACTATCAAAATATGATGAGAAAAGTAGGGGTCATGTGTCATATAAGAGATTTTTTTTCTGCTCAGTGTGTACACTGGTGACAAAGTGAAAGTAGACTTCCGAAATCATGAATTCATACCCCAATTTCCAAGCATCATTTTTTTTTTCTAAATTCACAATTCAAACATGACAATGCTATCAAAATGTTCAAAATACATCAATAATGCCATTCAAATAAAAAAATGAGCATTAAAATAAGGAAAATGCATTTTTAAAGAAGAAGAATTGAGGATTATTTACAACCGCCATTATGCGACTACCCCGCGGAAGCACTTCCTTTTTGCAATGGTGGCACTATGCCTATAAAGATATGCCCTTATTATAAGTCATCTTTTTAAACATCAAGGTGAAACCATTCATTTTTCATTATTCATGAATATTTATACTGCAATATAACATCAGTTCTAATTATAGATATCATGGTAAAGTGTACATGTACATGCATATCCGTGACCATGTATAAACAAACAACATTTAAAAATTTTTTACAGTCAACAGCTGATCCATTTTACTGCTGTGGTTAATATTTCACATCCATTTGATAATTTATCATCTGTGATATATTTTATTAACCTTGAAAGTAAACAGATGTTACAATGTAATAATTATACAGTTGTATTCATTCAAGCTAAAGACCGCGGCGTGGTCTAGTGGTAGAGTGTCTGCCTCGCATGCGGAAGGTCGTGGGTTCAATCCCCCGCCGGGTCTCACCAAAGACTTTAAAAATGGTACTAGAAGCTTCCTTGCTTGACGCTCAGCATTTAGAGGAGAGTTCTAGGTCTGGTCGGCCCGGTGTCAGTATAATGTGACTGGGTTGGGTATCATACCATGTGTCTGCGGCATGATACTCCAGTGTGACAGCACTTAGATTACTGTCTCAAGTAGACACCGTCGCGATATGACTGAAAAATTGTTGAAAGCGACGCTAAACACCATACAACAACAACATCATTCAAGCTGACATTTATATACATCCAGATAGCCATTACATAAACAAGAGGGTGGAAAAAAGGTTCCAAACAAACAAGTATAGGGAGGGGGTTGGGTTCAGCTTTCACTTTAAATCTCAATATGAGATTATCCTCAACTAAAAAATCTCAATTCCTTCAACTCATCTCAATTCCTTCAACTCATCTCAATTTGTTGAACTCATCTCAATTCCATCAACTCATCTCAATTCCTTCAACTCATTACATATTGAACAAGACAGTGGAGTAGTGCAAACGATACTGGTTTACAAGTCATTTTTATTCCATTGAGGGCTAACAGATGATCAAGTTAACCTAGCCACTCTTTCATGGGATCATGGAAGGTTAACTAGAACTTGAGCACATCCATCACTGCAAGATTCTGATAACTTTCCCACTTGAAGCAGTGGTGAGACACATATATACCAATCATTGCAGAGACTCATGTGGCCCAACACATTTGTATTCATCTATACAAAAAGTGCATACATCACTGTAATCTAATTTCATCAATTTATCAGTACAACAGAGGTTATAAATGGAAATAGGAATTTGTCTTTTTAAAGATATTTACTTGAATTAATATATTTTGAGAATTAGCATGGCTTTAGTTTAATAAAAAACTATTATTGTATAAATAATAATTTCTGTAACATGTATGAATGCTTAATAGATAATAATAGTTACACCCCCGACGAACGAAGTTTGAGGGGGTATATTGGAGTCACCCTGTGGTCGGTCTGTCGGTCGGTCTGTCCGTTGCAATTTTCCTTGTCCGGAGCATCACTTGAAAAGTACTGGATGGAATTTCATCAAATGTCATACAATGGTAGAATATAATGAGAGGAAGTGCAGTGTACAAGAAACATAACTCTTTTCTTGCTAATTACAGAGTTATTGCCCTTTGATAATTTTTCTTGTCCGGAGCATAACTTGAAAAGTACCGGATGGAATTTCATCAAGCTTCATACAATGGTAGAATATAATGAGAGGAAGTGCAGTGTACAAGAAACATTACTCTATTCTTGCTAATTACAGAGTTATTGCCCTTTGATATATTTCCCTTGTCCAGAGCATTTCTTTTAAAGTACTGGATGGAATTTCATCAAACTTCATACATTGGTAGAATATAATGAGAGGAAGTGCAGTGTACAGGAAACATAACTCTATTCTTGCTAATTACAGAGTTATTGCCCTTTGATATATTTCCCTTGTCCGGAGCATAACTTGAAAAGTACCAGATGGAATTTCATCAAGCTTCATACAATGGTAGAATATAATGAGAGGAGGTGCAGTGTACAAGAAACATAACTCTATTCTTGCTTATTACAGAGTTATTGCCCTTTGATATATTTCCCTTGTCTGGAGCATAACTTTAAAACTATTGGATATAATTTAATAAAACTTCATACAATGGTAAACCATTTTCTGTCATGGCAGCGTTCGGGGGTATTCATCACCTTCAGTGATAGCTCTAGTTAATGTTTGTTAATATCTATTGTTTAATACCGTCATCTAAGGTGTAAAGATTGATTTGGTGACTACAAATGAGTAAAAATGATTTAAACATTTTTGTTTTTATTTCAATCACTAAAACAAAGTGGTTTATTTTTCATCCTGTAATACATCTATGTTTGGGAGGATCAGAGTTGGTTATCTTTTAACAAATCGTACAGTCAGGTATGTAAAACCTATATAATTATATATATATATATAACTATAAGTAATATATATATTAATCTTAAAGGCACAAACTCTAGATATTTTTTTGTGAGCAAGAGATCATGACTTTTTACAAAACTTGAATTTAAATATGAAGTTTTATCAGATGCAGGTTATTTCTACATCCAAAAGATTTGACTTTCATAATAAAATCCATTTCAACAATAGTAGACAGTACTTGCCCTTTCCAAAACAAGATGTGCAAGAGGACAGTGCGAAAGAAAATCGCCACCATAGTGATGTCTTAACACAGCACTTTAATGCATGGGCAACATCTATAGTGATTGTGTATTTATAATCTATACACATGCTGTTTGTTTTATTAACAATATGATTAAAAATAAAGTTTATATGATAAGGATGCCTTTATCATGCCATTGAGTGTGCGTCATTGAAATTTGAACCTCTTGTTTTGTGTTATCTTTTTACAATAACCTTAAAATAGTCTGTGAATGTTCAGTTCTCTGTATCCCTGAATGACTGGAGTCGAGTTGAGTTGAAAACCCAGTGTCAGGTCAGATAATGTAATTAGGTTAGATAAGGATATCAAGGGCAGATTCATAAGTCTATATATATAAAGGGTGAGGGGGAATAGATTTTGAGCAATTTTTTTTCAATACATGTTAGGGTGTGGAGTGTATGAAAAATTATGATTTTAAGAGGATATGTATTATGCATTTTAGTGGGCTGCTGATGATTATACATATTTGGTTTTTTTATAAATGGCATACTGGGATTGTTTTTTTAGCCAATTAAACTAGCTGCACTTGCCAATATTTTGTTTGGATTGGAGTACATGTATGTGCTTGGCTTTCCCCACCTGGATCCACTATTGAAGCTAGAGTGTTGCACAACTTATTGCAAGAATCCTGTGGTTGGGATGTAATCAACATTATGGTTAAAGTAATATAGGAGAGTCATTAAGATTATATTGTCATTTTTTCACTGCCTGAATCGACACAATTTCACAGTGTTGTGCAATCATTCAGGTTTATGCTACATGTAGAGATGTATAGAGAAATATTGTATTGTGTGGTACAAAGTGTCTTTTTCAGCAGTCCTTGGTAGAATCACAATTATAGTGTCACAAAATCGTATTACTTAATCAATCAACAAGGTGGCAAAATTCATTGTGCAAGTTGTCCGTGTTGTACATGGACAGACACGTGATAGTGACAATTTTTACGTTAACCTGTCCATGGACAATAGAGTTTTTCTAGCTCAGTATATAAAAGTCATTGGAGAATGCAGGTGTTCAGTTTTTTTGTTTCAAAATTAATCATTCAATTTATGGTATTGAAAACATACTTGTCACATATAGGCTTCTGTAAGCCACAAGGTTAAGAGGCTATAACCAGATTTTGTTACCACTGGTGAAATATGCCACAGACACAAGGTGATTAATTAATTGATTGAATATTTAGCAACATTTTCATGCCATTGGGGACTTAAAGACAAATAGTTAACCTAACCACTGTTTGCTGGGATCCTGGAAGGTTAACCAGTACTTGAGGACACCCCATTTATGCAAGTAACTTTTTCACTTGAATCAGTGGTGAGAGATAAGTGATAATGAGACACGATGTAGTATATCAGCCATCACAAAGATTGTGGCCAGGAGGGGATTCAATCTCACAACACCTTTATTGATAGTCTACTGCTCTAACGACTGAGCTAATTGGGCCCCAGGCCATAGGCACATGGAGTTATTAAATATCCTACCAATTTACATGCAAGGGACAAATACAGTCCAATTTTGCTAATATATCGCTTGTATAAAAATGAATGTCACATATTATAATGATGACCTTTAGCCCCACTCAAAGTTTTCTGTTTGTCAATGGAAGACACGGTCAGTAAATAGAACATGTATCAATACCAACTTGACCTCAGAGATTAAGTAAGTTAGAATATGTTAATTTGAGGGTGTTAACACTTATCTTTAAATATAGTATGATTCACAGTCTATCAGGACACATTAGCTATTTTGAAAATTAGAACCACTTATTGTTCCAATTATATACAAACTTATGTGAGAATATAATTCAAACTTTTGTGTCAATACAGTGGACCAGTATCTGCTAATTAATACTCAATAGTTAACCAATAAGGCCATCTTTAAATAAATGTTTGTTTTCTGTGCTCCGACTCAGTATTTTTTATGTGAGTAGGTAGGAAGCCATTATTTTTTTGTGCCAAATTTTGATTTTGCATAGTCATTTTAAAGAAAAATGGACAGAAATCATGAGAGAGAAAAAAATAACGCTTTGAAAGTCAATAAAAAAAGTTTGGGTAGCTGCAATTTTGAGTGAGCACGGCAAACAATTTATTTTTAAGGATGGCCTAACACTGCATGCACCATCTCCATAAAGCTAATTGGAAAAAGGCTCAAAATTGACACCTATTAAAGAAGCCCTTTTTATAGTGGGAAATATTGATTTTATAGTCATCATCAGGTGTTAATATAAAGTTTTTAGAGAATTAACTTTTCTTTCTGATGTTTTTTCTTCTTCTTCAAATATAAAACAAAAATCATACACAGTTTAATTTGTTAATGCTTTCTTTTTTTGATCAAAGTTTTTCTTTATTTATGTAAAAAAAACAACAACGTTTTTGATAGTTCGATCAACTTCAATTTTTCATCGCCAACCGTCACTTTATAATGACCTCATGGATGAAAAAAAATATAAAAAATTATCCATAGAGGTCGTAAAGAAATGTGAAAGGAAACTTTAAGACACATTTGAGATTATTTCAGATACACACCATAAGTCACAGACTCTTTCATTTAAATGTCATTTTCTAGATCTTTTCTTTTTTAAAACATACTCTTTCTAGTCTTTGTGAGAAACACGTTTGATAAGTTATAAATGTGTATAGATATGTCTTCTAGTGACAAAAATCAGAGTCCGAGATTATATAGAATAAAGATTTTTTGTTGGAATGCTGTTTGTTAGATCATTACCCTACAGTAAAACGATATGTGAAGGTAGAGGTATTTAAAACAATAATTTACCATTTCTTATTTTCTCAAATATTTAATCAAGTCATTAACACAAGAACTGTAAGTATTAGTTAGTGTTCATTAAGTAAAAAATAAAAAATTAAGAAACCCAAAGGGAGTGACCACAGGGAAAAGTATCAAAATGAATTCTCCGTGGGTATCTGATGATGACTTACGTTTATCAGGTTTCATAAATCTTACAGAATGTTTTACACGATACTTACAGGTGGCTGAATCCCTTGTTCAAGGAAGGCTATGTACGCCAGCTGGAGGTGGAAGACATGTACAATGTCGTACAGGAGGACCAATCAGACAGACTTGGCAGTAAATTGGAGAAGTAAGTACAGTTAATGTGGCCAGGTTCACTTAGGTGCACTGACCACTGTTATGTAACTGAAAAACATGGAAAAAACACAAACAAACAAACAAAAACAGTTATAACACAAAAAACGGTCATGGAATGTAATTGAAATTGAAATTCTGGTAATTGAAATGTGATTCTATTTATAATTAATAATCGTCCAACACATCTGCTGTCTACTACAAAACGCCCCTAAAACAGTATGTATCGTCTAAAAATAGAATGACATAATTTCACAATATCATGACATAATTTCACAATATCATATTGGATTTATACAATACAACTTTCCAAGAGGGTGGACCTACGTCATGCGCACCTGCTATATACAGTGCCAGAACATTGTTTCAAAAGCTGGTTATGTGTTTTTTTGTTTCAATTTTGGGTACATGAGTAGATTTTATAGTTCCCGTTGACCATCTGGGAATCAGAGGAATCTATTTCAACAATATATAATTCATTGCAACATACAGAATTCCAGATTATCTCAAAACAGTTGAGCTTCATGTCCGGGAACATTTACATTTAGAATGAAGCGCACCTGTTTTGAGGCACCGGTAATCATGAATTTTGTAGGTCGCACTGATCTATATATTGGTGAAATAGATTCCTCTAATATGTACATGTACCCAAAATCGAAATGAAAAGTCACTTAACCAGCTTTTGACAAAATCCAACACTGTATTTAGAAGGTGTGTGTGACAAAGGTTCTCCCTGTTGTGTACATCAGCTATGGAATACGTTTATCCTGTTTAGGGCAATGGAGATTTTAGGTCACACAATTTTAGGGAGGTAATAATTAAATTTTTAGCAGAGTTCTATTGTATTTGTTGAACTTTTGCTAAGCATGTATAATATTCTTTAAATATTATTATGCTTTTTAGCTCACCTGAGCAAAGCTCAAGGTGAGCTTTTCTGATCGCCTGATCTTGAACTGGCCAAACTGGATAATGATTGTCAGGTGTTATGATCCATGAATTGACAAAAATTGCAATATATATTAAAATACGTACACTCTGGCACCTGCAAAAATTGCCGTCTTTGGTTTAAACAATATTTATTTGTTGTCAACATATTACATAAGCATATATTCAATATACAGCGATACGTAACAGCAGAATTGTCTTCTCAGCAACAGGTGAGCGATTTAGGGCCATACTGGCCTTCTTGTTTTTATTCCTTCAGTTTGAACACATTGTCAAGCATTTTTTTTTTTTTTCAGAGAATGGCTGAGAGAAGTAGAAAACACGAGAGATGGCAAGCGAAAGCCTAGCCTATTTCGGGCCTTATTTAGAATATTTGGCCTGGAGTACATATTAATAGGGACTGTCTTATTCATGGAGGTATTTAATTTCTTTATATGGAATTATAATCATATCAGGGTCCATATATAGTGAACTAGTGTGGCTTAATTCACCACAGAGATTGTGGGTTGACCAGTTATTTTCAAAATGATGTTGGCTCTACTCAGAGTCATATAAGTGTATTGAGCCACTAAACATCTCATGCTGAGATTTACCTCAACTCAGCAATTTAATGTTTCCTTAATGATAACTTGAACTTGTAATCTATAAAATGACGATACATAATTGAAATCAAACACATCTTTACTCATTAGTAAAGGATAACACGCAAAAATGATCAATGCAAATGAAGTAACAGAATCCAAGAAAATTTAAGTTGAGGAAAATCTCAAGTTGAGATGTTTAGTGAAACTGGGGTCAGGTCTTTGTCCATCAATAATTATCTCTCACCACTGATACAAGTGGAAAACTTATCAGTCACTTGCAAAGATGAGTGTGCATGAGTACTGGTTAACATTTTATGATCCCAGGAAAGAGTAATTAGGTTAACTGATTGTCTTTTAGCCCTCAATGGTATGAAACTGCTGCTTAATATTCAATCCCCCATTGTTGCAGACTATGCCATGCTTAACACAATACAATACAATCCAGGGGTGTATCATTGATTAAAACAAATCAATAACTTATTAAAACAAACATCATTGACGTGCAACATTGCATCTCACTGCTAATTCAAGTGAGAAAATTATCAGTTACTTGGATAGATGAATGTAGCCTGGAACTGTTTAACCTTCAAGAATCCTAGGAATAATTTATTGCCCTGGAAGACATAAAAATTACATGAGAAAAGAACTATTATTTACGAGTCAGATGCGCGTTCCCATTTTCATCACTGTCCTTTCCACCTCTGCATTTAGCATACAAGTATTCATTACCATGGAAACAAACAGCTGCTCAGGTTGTTGTCCTTTGGCATTTTTATTGGGTTTTGTCTCGCCTTTCCAGAAGAAGAAAAAGGAGACCTAGGTGTCTCTCCATCAGCTGCATATAGTCGTTAAGTTTGGTTTATAGATACGTACTGGGTAGTTTTATTGTAAATCTTGTCGCATTGTCTCTGTTGGCTTTGACAGATGACTTACATTAAGGTTTTGTGTTTAGCTTCGTTTCTTATAAACCGTTTTGCATAATCTCCAAATTTGTTACGGGTCATACTAATTAAAACCATGCAGCTTTTTTGTGACCTCTACAGATGAATAACTAGGCCTACACAATTTTAAAATTTTGCATTTAGCGCTGTTTTTCAAACTTTATTTGGTCGAGAGTCACCAAATTTGGGCCATAGTAGTTTTATTGATAGATCTGATCAAAACCGTGCAGCATTTTTCAGGTTATCTTGACCTTAACCTCTATTGAAAAAGGGTACATCACAGTGCCTTGTCATTCTGCAGTAGAAGAAATGGATTTATTTATAGATTACTTGTTTTCTATCTTTTGTCAGGAAAAAAGGCTCTTAATGTAAAAATAAAATGATTATTGAAATGGATTAAAGTATGTCATTTTTAAACATAAATAAAATCCAAATAGTTTTGTGTCAAATACGCCAAAACGTGACAAAATCAATCAATATTTAGATTTTAATGGTAAGCATTCAAAAAATAGACAGCACATAAATCTTGCTTGATGACCATTGCATTGTCATTCAGACTCTTTCTAAGATGAAACAGTTTTGACTATGTGTAAACCTTTATTAACAGATCAACTTTGAACTCAGAATGAATTCGCATGACTTGTGTAATACGTCACAAATTCACAATATATGTTGCAATTTTAAGCAGGACAGCTATTTAAGTTGAATGTCGACACATATCCGAAGTCAGGAAATCCCTTTTTAAATATTTAAATGTATATCTGGCAATACTGGCATGATGTATTGAATAAAAAGATTTTTTACCAATTTTAAAATTTTGAAAAGTCCTTATAAAATTCCCTTTAAGATGGTACGCCATCTTATCACACAAAATATATATGTGCATTTAACATGAGATTTCTAGAACAATTATTCAAATTCAAAAACATATTGCAGGAAGCGACCAAAGTTGTACAGCCTCTTTTACTGGGAGGCCTGATTCGATACTTCACTCCCAATTCAGAAGTGTCGAAGTTAGAAAGTTACATGTACGCTATGGGTGTGAGCCTGTGTGCACTGGTGTTGGCCATCTCCCATCATCCTTACTTCTTCACGGTTCAGCGGATAGGCATGAAGATGAGGATTGCCTGTTGCTCTTTGTTGTACAGAAAGGTAGATAGACCAATATTTAAAACAATATATTAGCATTTTTATTGCAATCAGCTTAAAGTAACTATATACATAAACTTGCATTTTATTTCCCAATGAAAAACATTTGCAGCTGGGTGGAGGTAAAAAGGACCAGTTTGTGTTTCATTGACTGCACAATTTTTATACCCCCGACAAACGAAGTTTTGAGGGGGTATACTGGAGTCACCATGAGGTCGGTCTGTCGGTCTGTCCGCAATTTTCCTTGTCCGGAGCATAACTTGAAAAGTACTGGATGGAATTTCATCAAACGTCATACAATGGTAGAATATAATGAGAGGAAGTGCAGTGTACAAGAAACATAACTCTATTCTTGCTAATTACAGAGTTATTGCCCTTTGATATTTTTTCTTGTCCTGAGCATAACTTGAAAAGTACCAGATGGAATTTCATCAAGCTTCAAACAATGGTAAAATATAATGAGAGGAAGTGCAGTGTACAGGAAACATAACTCTATTTTTGCTAATTACAGAGTTATTGCCCTTTGATATATTTCCCTTTGATATTTTTTCTTGTCCGGAGCATAACTTGAAAAGTACCGGATGGAATTTCATCAAGCTTCATACAATGGTACAATATAATGAGAGGAAGTGCAGTGTACAGGAAACATAACTCTATTCTTGCTAATTACAGAGTTATTGCCCTTTGATATATTTCCCTTGTCCGGAGCATTACTTTTAAAGTACTGGATGGAATTTCATCAAACTTCATACAATGGTAGAATATAATGACAGGAAGTGCAGTGTACAAGAAGCATAACTCTATTCTTGCTAATTACAGAGTTATTGCCCTTTGATATATTTCCCTTGTCCGGAGCATTACTTTTAAAGTTCTGGATGGAATTTCATCAAACTTCATACAATGGTAGAATATAATGAGAGGAAGTGCAGTGTACAAGAAACATAACTCTATTATTGCTAATTACAGAGTTATTGCCCTTTGATATATTTCCCTTGTCCGGAGCATTACTTTTAAAGTACTGGATGGAATTTCATCAAACTTCAAACAATGGTAGAATATAATGAGAGGAAGTGCAGTGTACAGGAAACATAACTCTATTCTTGCTAATTACAGAGTTATTGCCCTTTGATATATTTCCCTTGTCCAGAGCATTACTTTTAAAGTACTGGATGGAATTTCATCAAACTTCATACAATGGTAGAATATAATGACAGAAAGTGCAGTGTACAAGAAACATAACTCTATTCTTGCTAATTACAGAGTTATTGCCATTTGATATATTTCCCTTGTCTGGTGCAGTACTTTTAAAGTACTTTTAAAGCCATCAGTGATAACAGTTTAATAAAGTTCATGAAAGAACCAAGTTGATGAATACATGGAGTTCGAGCAAAGCAGGTTCGATATTGTATTCCTAGTGCTCTTGTTTGTTTCTTATCCATAAAATTGTTGTCCCTCAACATAACTCGAAAAAGTATAACATTTATTGATTGCCATGAAAGCTTGTACACTGCACAATAATTAAAAAGACCATTTTTAATTTTAACAAAACTATAAAAAAATTAACAATACAAACAACTCAATCCATAACATTCTCTTTTATTAAGAATTTCTTTTGTCTGGAGCATTACTTTAAAACTATTGGATATAATTTAATAAAACTTCATACAATGGTTAACCATTTTCTGTCATGGCGGCGTTCGGGGGTATTCATCACTACAGTGATAGGTCTAGTTTATTTTGCTGGTGAGACGTCGTGTTGCTTTTTAGATATGAAAATGGCAAAAATAATGTAATAGTTTTTCTAAAATAGTTGGAAACTATAATGTTAATACATGTATAAGGATTAAAAGCCAAATATCTCGAGTTTTCATTGGGTAATGACAAACATAAGACTAGTTTAATGTTGCCAAAAAGCCCTTCAGGCATCACAAACATTAAACTGGCCTTATGTTGTTCATCACTCGACGAAAACTAAAAATTCGGCTTATAATCCTTAAATACATTTAATTATGTTATTGATGATTAAAGGGGGCACCGAAAATTTTTGTCTTTAAAGGTATTCACGTAATTTTAATACATTTTTACATAAACATTTTTTTTTTAGCTCTATTAAACAATACGGTCAGCCTTTGTAAAATAAAAACAATCTCTCAGTAAATGTTATTAAGGTATTTAACTTCATTGTTGTTTGGGATTATGCTCTTCTGTAAAACATCTTTGTTACAGACAGTAATCTGTTCAAGTACACCAAAAATGCATTTCAATTGCGTTCGTTTTGCGTGTCAAACGCGTTTGTTTTGCGTTTGAAATGCATTTTAGTTTCGTTAATGGTTTGCATTTTTTTTATGATAAACGTTAGAGAAAATACAGTTCAAAACGATAGTGAATGCATTTTAACCTGCGTTTGCGTTCGAATCGTTTTGCGTGTATCGTTTACCGTGTATCTTTTACCATTTAACGTTTACACAACATGTTCACCAATCGCATCATCTCTGGTTGTCCAATTGTAACACCGCAGTAGAATAAATAATAAGAACTAGATATTTAAAGAAATCGCCCGGTTTTATATGATAATATATTAATTAAATAAATTAAAATAATATTGATTAAAATCTTTCTGAAATATTGATTAAAATCATTCTGAAATATTTTTAACTAAGCCACCCTATGTTAGATATGGTCTACCATATAGTTGATGATTTGTAGCGTGACAGCAGATTAATATGTTACATAAAACTCAATCATTGAAATTTAATACACATTCACTTAGTGAATAAAATGTTTGTTTCACTGGTGACATAATCGGACATTGGCACAAGGTGATAGTGAAAGGGACAGCGTGTTCATTCTGTACACAAATTAAGGTATGTGTAGTTATTAATAACTCTATCAGCTTAATAGTAATCTTTTTTTAACAAATGCCTATATTGGAAACAAACATTTTGGAAGACACCCAGTAACAAACAAACACCAACCCTTTACGTGTGTTTGTTATATATATATATGAACTACTTTTATATACAATTTTGGAAAAGCCCTAAGGGTTTTTGGTGTAACAAACAGATTTTCTAAAATTGCGTGAAAACTTTTCCTGATTGGCAATCATATAACAGAACAGCAACATAAATCGGTGTTCAGATAATTAAATCAGTTAATTGGGGTAGTTGTGTAAGCAGGTCATGCGTCATCTGATTGTTTTATCACAAGTAAAGAAATGATGCCCGAGGCAATGTTTTTCACGGGTAATTCGAGATTAAAACTTATAACAAAGAAATTTAATAAAGGTTACAGGTATAGCAATTTAAAGATTTTAAATGACAAAGAGAGCAATCATTTCGTTTAATTATTTATTTCATTGTCAATATAACTACAACAATATTAGAGGATATCTGAATCTTTATTATTTGATGCGTTTAAGTTTGCATTATCTTTTTGTATCGTTCGCCCTGTTGCGTCCGTGTATTGTTTCGTTTATCTTTTCGTTTATCGTTTCGTTTGCATTTTTAGTCCGTTTGTATATCGTTTAAAACGCGTTTGATATTCGCTTCGTTTGCGTCCGTTTGGTGTACTTGAACGGATTATGGTCTGTAGCTATCTATTACAATATGTTTTTATTTGTATGTTTTCTGTTATCACTTTGCACTATAAATGATATAAATGTTATTAATGTGTTATAGACTGGAGGCCTAGATTGCCTGAAAAAATCTCTGTCATTGTTTCAGAGTTTTAAATGCAGGTGCATATAGTCAAACCTGTCTTAAGCAGCCAGTCAAGAGAAAGAGCAAAATTGGCCTTTTAAAACAGGTTGTTGTTTAATACAGTTTAATTTGCTCTGAAAGCATGTAAATGGGAAATGACAAATGTGGCTGCTTTAGACAAGTGGCTGCTAAATGGAGGTGACGCTTAAATAGGTTTGACTGTACCATGTCTAATATTCAAGTGCTCGGGCTCACCTTTGCTTAAATGGGGTAGCCTGTTACTTGCTGGTACATGTGTGATATAAATACAGAGCAGAACAGAACATCTCTTATTTTGTAGTATAGTACAATGTATGATTTAATTTAAGATTATGCCGTTATGATCTGTGATACATGGTTTATATTATTTTCAGTCACTCCGCTTGAGTAACGCAGGGTTGAGTAAAACCACGACAGGTCAGATTGTCAACCTGATGTCGAATGATGTCAACAGATTTGATCAGGTATTATTTTACTGTCATTCTTTGACAGTTGGCTGCAATGAACTACGGTTGTTGCCTCGCCAGCATGTCAGAATATTGCGATTTTGACATATTCTGAGGACTTGTAATGTGTCGGTCCCTTCAACTTATAAAATTCTATGTCCATGTGTTCTGAAACTCTTAAGTAAG
The DNA here is from genome assembly GCA_029582155.1 of Panopea generosa. Lineage (NCBI taxonomy): Eukaryota > Metazoa > Mollusca > Bivalvia > Adapedonta > Hiatellidae > Panopea > Panopea generosa. The sequence continues at coordinate 36,530,620 of CM055907.1, forward strand.
TTTAGATATGTCTTAAAATTGTGCACTGCCATTTGAAGAATTATGCCAGGGCTTTAAATGTTCATCTGTTTGTACTTTCATCTGTCTGTGCATTCGTCTGTCCGTCAAACTGACTTCCGATGAATAACTTTTGAAACGGTCTATGTCTTCACCTGATCTTTGGTGTGTAACTGTATAATTATAATATAAGGGTTTAGTTTGATAATGTCATGTCTGTTAAGTTGTACATCATTATATTTTACCATGGTTGATTTTTTATAAAAGACATCAAATTATAAAATTTACATCATATGTTTTTATATGTTGTGTTATAGAGGATTACAAGATCACTGCGTGAGAATTGATCTCGATCCAAGGGTTACGTTTGTAGAAGTATGTAACTTCAGTCAAAATTCAGATATCCTTATCCAGTATGCAAGAAAAAAGAGTTTTCGAGCCTAGGATGGTAAACAGTGAAACTTTGAATAGAAATATGTCAACCTAATACCAATGAAAGATTCTTTACCAACTCTCTTTTACTATCCTGTAGGCTGTGATATTCCTACACTTTTTGTGGATAGGACCTCTAGAAGCAATTGCTGTGTTAGTCATACTCTGGCGTGAACTTGGACCGTCAACACTGGCAGGATTTGCAGTACTTTTGTTGTTAGTGCCAGTGCAAGGCTGGATGGGAAAATTATTCTCAAAATTTAGGTAATTATCTTTTAACTTTTTTCAGCTTGTCTGATAAAATATAATATACTGTGTTATGTGGCCATTTGACCTCCCTTGGAAGGTCATTTAAGACAGTCTAAATTGTACAAAGCTAAGTATCTCAAGTACACTTTGTCATGGTAAGACTGATAATTTGTTGAAAGAGTACACAGTACAGTAAAACTGTTGTTATATCCATATAACGCAGAGCTGGAAAATGCCACTCATCTGCTCGTCATGACAATTGAATATTTGGTCAGAACGAGTAATATTTAAGAAACTGACATTAATATGATTGTAAGCATTCAATACAAAAATGTTGGAAAGGGAGGACAAGTTGCTTTTATAAGAAATATCAAGCCCTGTAACAGTTAAGAAATAGAGAAGATCACATATTTCTCTCTCCTGAAATCATGGGTTTGAGTCGAGTTCAATAGATATGGGAGAAATTTCCCAGTTATTTTTGGAGGAACAATGGTTCTGATTAGATTCTGATTCTGATTGTGGTAATCCTCATTCAATAATTTTATAACTGGATGTCATATATTTATTGTTTAATCTGTCATTATTTGGTAAATGATTGTAAACATAATTTTACCTTGGAGTATACTCTTTGAGTATAAGGACTTCTATATGAACATACTGTTATAAATTAAAGTAAAGTACATATACAGTCAAACTTGCAGTAGCCACCACTTGTTATAAGTGACCCCCTGATGTAAGCGACCACTTGTTATAAGCGACCCCCTGATGTAAGCGACCACTTGTTATAAGTGACTCCCTGATGTAAGCGACCACATTAACTCCCCCCCAACGAATTTCATTCATAATTACACATGCAATAAGTGACCACTTGCTCTCTGTGACCATCAAATTTCAACAAATATCCTTGACCATACGACCATGAATACACGAGGTGTGAAATTTCAACATCATGCTTTGTGTACATGACAATTGTGTAAGTGTAAAATTGTCGATCTCTGAGGTAATGTGCTAAAAATAACCCTCGGCCAAATACTGCAGTGTCTCGTGGTAAAAGCTGATAATTGTTCGATAACAAGTTACAGAGTTAAAACACTTTAAACCCAATTATATATCAATGTTTGATCATTGTTTCGGTGGAATAAATTGAAATGTTTGCTATTTGTTTTATTACGATTAAAGGATCGTCAATTACTTAAATAAAATTGGAATTAAAGATTGGACAGTTTGAGGTTTGTTTGTTGTTTGTTTTTATTACGACAAAAATTATTAAATAAGTTTGATCAGATTTTTTGATCAGGTTAAATTGGAAAATTGAGATTGGACTGTGTGCCATTTATTTTTATATTTTTTTATTATGATTAAAAACTATAATTATGTTTGATTATTTGATCGGCTTTTTGATTAGATTAAAATGGAAACTAAAGACAAGACAGTTTGTCATTGTTTTCATGGACGGTTTGATAGTTTTTTACGACAAAATTGAGCAAACGTAAGACAATGAATATCAAGGTTTATTTGACTTGGTTTCATACTGCAATATTCTATCAACGTTGCCATATCTTCAGCAAAGAGAAAATGTCTAACATTAGAACAGCGGGTGAAAGTCCTGAAAATGATGGAAACGTACATGCATTATATATGTCAATAAAAAAGACCAACAAATTTTTTTTTTACCCCAATAAGAGACCACCTGCCTTAAGAGACCACTTTTCAGATTTCCCTTTAGTGGTCTCTTAAGACAGGTTTGACTGTACACACAATATAGTAGTCATTTAATAAGAATTTTTTCCTAAAAAGAAAAGTTTCTTCACCAGACAAAAGACAGCAAAGCACACGGATGAACGTGTACGTGTTATGAATGAGATTATCGCAGGTATGCGTGTCATCAAGATGTATTGCTGGGAGAAACCATTCGGAGATTTGGTCGCCAAAATCAGAAGGTATGAGAATTATATACTGTACTCAGCAAATTGATTAATCAATGCTTGGATTTTAAAATACACACCTCAAAAACATTTTCTCAAGCAAAAATTTCAAAACTTGATAAAATTGTTAGCTGAAGCTGTATGTTGAAGCTGTATGAATAAGCTAACTTTACTAATTGATGCCACTGTAATATGATTTTGTTCAATTGCAGCTGTAGATAAATAAGACATTTTGTAGAATATAGCTGTTTGTTAAAGCTGTAAAATGATTCTTTAAGATAAATATTTAAGGAAAAGTTGAAAGATGAAGTTTTTAGATAAAGCTGTCAAATGAAACTATAAGATGATGCTTTTAAGTTGCTCGAACTATTGCATGAACTATCATATCATATCAGTTCTTTTTTGTTCCAATATTTTTCTGATTGCCATGTCTACTGTTAAGGTAGAATCACTAAAAATGTAGTGCTTTTATCCTACCACCAAGCGTTGTTTGACATGATAAAGGGCTGTGTGACATGATAAACTTACATTCAGATTACTTGGATTTCTTCACTGAAAAATAGTGTTGAAGATGTTGCAGTTTAAACCTACATTATTGTATTTCTGGGCAGATGGATAAATGGAGTACATTGTAATGCCTTTATCAACAAAGATTATTGGGTTTGGCACAGAAATGGAACACGGGCTCAGCAGAGACTCATCTTGTTGCTGTTATCTCAGCCTCACCTAATAAACTTTGTATGGAAAGGCACCAACCTGGTATTCTCTATTTATTGGATTGTTAGTTTGGAATTTTTGCTTGACGAATTCTGTTAGTTCTGTTTTAATACATGGTTGCCTAAAATTAAAATACCATAAAATAGCCAAAACATCTAGATCAGTGAAAAGGCAAGATTCCTTTTTTTTTAATGTATTTACAATATATGCCTTATCTTTAAACTCAAGTGAAAGTTTGTTTCAAAAATATGAAGTAGACTGTTTATTTGGAAAGATTTTTTTTCTCTTTATTTTAAACATTATATAAATTCTTTGTTTTTGGAAATATCTTTCTGATGACATATTTTTTTTGTGTTGAAATGCTGAGAAAACCCAGTCTATTAGTCCCATACCAGATGAAAACTGGTTTAGCAATACTTAATTCAATTGTTGATTTTTCGGTATTTTAGGAACATTTCCAAATTTACGGCAGATGCGTTAATTTAAATTGAGTAACATGACAGCCATGTATTAGAATGAAAATACACTCACAAATTTGTAGGAGATTATACATATTGTTAATACATTCTTTATTATATGATACACCTTGTCTGTAACATCACATCTCTATCATTAATATTTTATTCAAATTTACTTTCACTGTTTTTATATACACAGAACTTATATAGAGTAGTTTCACATTGATTTTTAACGTAATGCATCTGTATTGTAAAACACAAACGAGTTACTTTTCTACGAGCGAGGCTGAAAACAGAAGGTTTTGACTATTTTTTATTATGTAAATAATGTTTGTATCATTATCGGGGTGTGATGTGTTTAACGAAATGAAAAGACAAGGGTGTGATAAGTTTGAACCCAACAGGCTAACAATTTTTTTAATTCAGACGTGTGGCGACTGATGGGAAATAACTTTCGTGCAGTCTCCGATTTGACTTTTTCAGTTGCGCGATAAAACTCAACTTGAGTCAATTATCTATCAAAAATTGTGTTTGTTGTCTTAAGCCAGTGTTTACATTCGCAACATTCGCAACTTTCAGTTTAATATTGTAATGTTACACTACTGAGTTTCCACATTCTCCTTATTACACATCTCTCTCGCAGAAAAGTAAGTCAAAGTGTAACATCATTAAAATCACTTTTACATGGTTTGATTGTCTTTTTTTTCTAAACTGATATTTAAAGTAGGATGCCACATGACACAAGAGTTCAGATTTCTATTTTGTGACCAGAATCAATAATTTTAAGGGTTATCGACAGCAAATTTTTCTATATGTGAACTTTAACATATAAAATATCGAAACCATTTCAAATAATAGAATTAACAATGTTTGGATTGTGGCATCCTGCTTTAATTCACTGAAATGTTATAAATGAGATAACACTATGTGCTTTAACTCTTCTATTTTTCTTTTATTCATATTCATTTGTCCTTGTTTTGTTTGTATCAACATTAACTTGTATGTATTGATATTGCACCTATCAATGTTTTCTGCCGAGCTGGAGTGTGATGGGCACACACAGGGAAACTAGACAAAGTTTCAACTGACATCTCAAATTCAAATTCCCCATGGTGGGAGTCTTATTTAGATTTGAAACATTCTCATGTTGATTGACTTACTGGTGTTCTCGTCAGCTATAAGATGTATATGTGAATTTGTTGTTGTCTAATTCCATGTGTTTCCACGTGTGTGCCAGCTGACCCACCCTCTACTGAGGGGAAAACATTTTTAGGTGCATAAGTTTAACAACAAATTCTGCTAGATGCAAGTTTCCCTCTGTATGTTCACACAATAGTACCAATGTACCCAGGTAATCCCTCTCAGTAATGCTGATTGTTTAATTTGCTCATGTTGATCTTTGATAATGATTAAAGATATAAATATATGAAGATCTCTATCAAAAACAAAAAAATCCATTTTTCATTCTTTGTTCATATTAAAGAATACTGTAAAATCACACTGGCATTTTTGAGAACATTTTTTAGAAAATTTAGCCTTCAGTTTGTACAAAAGAATGAAGCACATGGACCAGTGGTAGAGCATCAAACTCTTGATTGGAGTCGTCTTTCTTCCTTAACGGATTTGTGTGGTGTCCTTGAGCAAGTCACTTCGAGCGTGATTTGTATAAGTTTTAATAACTTGTTTCACAATCAAAGTAAAATAAATAAGTTTAACCCTTTACTTCATATAGACGCCTTTGGACACCTCTAATATAGAAGGCTTTTGAATTATTGGGTGAATTATGTTTATATTAACTGACAGAGCAGAAAACAGTGCAGGAAGTGTTTAGATTGCTCGTTACAAGCAATCTAAACTCTTCCTGCACTGTTTTCAAAGACCTTCTGTGATTGGTGTGGGTAATCTATGGAGTGAAGGTTAAATTATGTACAATGGTTTATTTCAAAGTTTTTCTTTGTAACATTGGTTATTGATTAAAATTTTATTTTACTCTGTAAGTGTTAACTGAAGAAAAAATAGGTAAACAATTATTTTACTCTGTAAGTGTTAACTGAAGAAAAAATAGGTAAACAATTATTTTAATTTTTTTCCCTCTCTTCCTAACAATTGAATGGTTTTGTTTACTTACGACTTCGTATCATTATATCAGAGCAAATTAAATCAAATTCTGTGTTATCAGCAGTATGTTAATCTCTCACATCTCCTTTTAGTTGCTTGCCTTGGAGTCACTAATTTATGCAACTGTGTCATTGATCTCTCGGCCATTTAATTTGTAACATATTTAGTTACAGGTATTTTAAATTTGCTGTCAAAAGAAAGCTGTCTGTGCAAAATTTATAATTTGGCTGGCTGGAATTTAATATACTTTCAAGATTACAGCAACAATATGAAACTAATTCAGATTAGATGATTTTGGCCAAATACCACATAGGGTGAAAGAACCTTTACCTGGTCAATTTACAATTTCAAATATTTTTAACATTGTTTCTATACCAAGGTACGGTTATCATATTAAGAATATATACATTATGTATGAAAGAAATTTTTTTTTTTTACACTGCTGATCTGTTTCATCAACTGATTGCAATGGAAATTGTTATATTGAGATGGAAATTGATCTTATTTTGTAATTAACTCAAATGCATGAAAATCTGGGAGCATGAAATACTTGACCCGACCCCCCACCCTCAACATCTTTTTAATTTTACGTCTACATTGAAAGCCAGTTGAATATTGAGCGTATGGTGTAGTGGTAGAGTGTCAGACCGAGGGATTAATGGGTTGTGGGTTTGATGCCCCTCCATGGCTATGTGTTTTGTCCTTGAGCAAGACACTTTATGCCCATATGCTTAGTACTGGTTCTACCCAGGGAGACTTTAACCCTTTACATCATATGGACACCTTTGGACACCTCTAATATAGAAGGCTTTTGAAAACAGTACAGAACCAGTTCTGATTGCTCGTTATGAGCAATCAGAATAGGTTCTGCACTGTTTTCCGCTCTAGCAGAATAAATAGGTAAAATGCATCTACTCATGGAAATTGACTCTGTGTGGCTTTTGAGTTTGGAAGAGTCCAGTTAAAATGCATATGGAGTAAAGAGTTAAGCGTGATTTGTCTAAGTTGTAAGGATTTTTTTCACAATCGATGTGAAATTAATAAATATCCTAGTAATAAAAAGCTGTCCATTCACATCTTATTAAATCAGTCTCTATCAGCATTACTGTATTTTAGACATTTTGGATGAATTTCATTTGAACAAAAATGAATCTGGTAGGTCAATGGTACAGTTCGCGTACATTAATTACATTCCATGCCATGCCTTACTATGCTTTATCGGACTGTCAAATTATAGTGCTATATCCCACAATTATTACTACTAAGCACAGTGATTCTCTCATATGCAGATGAATAGAATTTATTTAATATTGATTAAATATGCAGGTAATGTAAAAGCATGTTACGGTCCTTTCAGTTGTCCACATGTTGAGTTGTGACACTGTTCTGACTATTCAGTGTATATCATTTTCCTCATTAGTGCAGTTTTGCATTCAATCTCCCCATTGGTGCAAAAAAGGTAGCAAGTGCCTGCTTATTTCATATACACTTGGTACCTTATTGCTCTAATGGGACGAATTACCCTATGTATTCAGGACAGTTTGACTTACTGTTGTACAATGTATATAATCCGGACAGTGTGACCATCAGGGAACTTTTTACCTGTTAATTGCCCGTCTGTAAATTGATCGAATGTATCACCTTCCTTATCAATACAGTTTTGCTTCAAATACAATATATCGTATATAATTTGGACAGTCCAAATTAACATTGCATTCAACATAACACTTTGTAAAACATGTTTCATTTTGTACCCTTCGTCTTTCTGTGAAAAACTGTTGACGTCTTCTGCATCTAATGCTCTAGTATACATGTATATTATATTTGACATGCACGTCAGTACCTGCTGCTTTTACCCCATCGCCTAACCAACCATGTGCGCATGCATGTTGCTATAAGGCTTGATCTTTGCATGTGCATGCTTTAATGTGGTATTGTCTGAAACTGCTTTTTGCATGTTGCGTCCATATTAAGTTGTATTCTCTTCGGTCATTCTCACAGCTTCACATGTATCAAGTATATTTATTATTCAGTCTCCCTGAGAACCTCTATGCAGCAAGATAGCATGACTGCAAAACAAGATTAGATAAAAACGCTTTGGTTTTCATGGCATCTTTGAAAAATTAATTATCTCTTAATATCACATGAATATTGGCAAACGACCTTACTGGAAGTTCACACACTTAAAAAAATACAATAAGTTAATCAGCGTCAAGATTAAAAAGATGGGGTGAATGAATGAATGTGACAGAAAGTGCTTGCCCATATATGCATGAGGGCCTATGTATGTACATGTGTGTGACTTACTTGTGTGGTTGTGTGTGAATGGTTTATAGATTGTGCATGCACTCTGACACAGTGTGAAAGAAGAAACTGAAACTAAGGGCTCACCAACACTTTACTGGTACTTAAGAGTAATTATCATGTTGATAATGATGTTGGTAATCAGGTTATAGTACTAACATTAATATACTGTATCTGGGCTTTTTTAGTTTATTAAACAGAGACTGATATTCAGCTATTTTCCAATTGAATGGAAAAGAAATCAGTTCTTTTTTTTGTATGGTGAATTTTTCTTGTATAAGAAGATAAAACCACTGGATATGAAATATTACCTGCTATATTATCTGCTAACTATTGGTTAAAACATGATCTTAACAATTTTACACGTTTTTTTCCAGTTTGCTAAAGCTGTTAAAAAAAAATATTTCCCCTTAGTCATGCTGTTTTTCCCCCAAATCTCTAGGCTTGGCTTGGGCCTCTTCCCAATTTACAGCAACAATTCCCTATGTATGATCTCTTAACCCTTTACTTCATATAGACGCCTTTGGACACTTAATATAGACGCCTTTTGACACCTTTAATATAGAAGACTTTTGACACCTCTAATATAGACGCCTTTGGACACTTAATATAGACGCCTTTTTTACGCCTCTAATATAGACACCTTTTGACACCTCTAATATAGAAGGCTTTTGAATTATTGGGTGAATTATGTTTATATTAACTGACAGAGTGGTAAACAGTGCAGAAAATGCACTGAACTCTTCCTGCACTGTTTTCAAAGGCCTTCTGTGATTTGTGCTGGAAAACATGTATCTATGGAGTAAAGGGTTAACAGTGTATTACCTTATCTCAAGTACTCAGAAAATTTCTATGTATGCATAGACAATTATCAAGTAAAATATTGGTGATCATAGCTTCTATGTCATACTGAGTATGTATGGACAATTATCGAGTCAAATTTAGGTGATCATAGCTTCTATGTCACACTGAGTATTTATGGACAATTATCAAGTAAATTATTGGTGATCATAGCCTCTACCTGACACTGAGTGTATATGGACAATTATCAAGTAAAATATTGGTGATCATACTTCTATGTCAAACTGAGTATATATGGACAATTATCAAGTAAAATATTGGTGATCATAGCTTCTATGTCACACTGAGTATATATGGACAATTATTGAGTAAAATATAGGTGATCATACTTCTATGTCAAACTGAGTATATATGGACAATTTTCAAGTAAAATATTGGTGATCATGGCTTCTATGTCACACTGAATATATATGGACAATTATCAAGTAAAATATTGGTGATCATAGCTTCTATGTCACACTGAGTATATATGGACAATTATCAAGTAAAATATTCGTGATCGTAACTTCTACCTGACACTGAGTGTATATGGACAATTATCGAGTAAAATATTGATGATCATAGCTTCTATGTCACACTGAGTATATATGGACAATTATCGAGTCAAATATAGGTGATCATAGCTTCTATGTCATACTGAGTATATATGGACAATTATCGAGTAAAATATTGGTTATCATTGCTTCTACCTCACACTGAGTATATATGGACAATTATCAAGTAAAATATTGGTGATCATAGCTTCTATGTCACACTGAGTATATGTGGATAATTATCAAGTAAAATATAGGTGATCATAGCTTCTATGTCACACTGAGTACATATAGACAATGTCACACTGAGTATATATGGACAATTATCAAGTAAACTATTGGTGACCACAGCCTCTACCTCACACTGAGTATTTGATAAAAAATATGGACAATTATCAGGTGAAATATTGGCAGTCAAAGCTTTTACTCCACACTGAGTATATATGGACAATTATCAAGTAAAACTTGGTGATAAAAGCTTCTACCTCACACTGAGTATATGTGGATTATTATCAAATAAAACTTGGTGATCATAGCTTCTACCTCATTTCCCGCTCATTGTGGATGCATTAGATCTTGAGTGCTTTCACGCACATTGTGGATGAATTAGATCTTGAGTGCTCTCCTTCTCATTGTGTATGCATTAGATCTTGAGTGCTTTCACACTCATTGTTGATGCATTAGATCTTGAGTGCTTTCCCGCTCATTGTGGATGCATTAGATCTTGAGTGCTTTCACGCACATTGTGGATGCATAAGATCTTGAGTGCTTTCACGCACATTGTGGATGCATTAGACTCATTGCTCTCCTTCTCATTGTGGATGCATTAGATCTTGAGTGCTCTCCTTTTCATTCTGTATGCATTAGATCTTGAGTGCTTTCCTGCTCATTGTGGATGCATTAGATCTTGAGTGCTCTCCTTCTCATTGTGTATGCATTAGATCTTGAGTGCTCTCCTTCTCATTGTGGATACATTAGATCTTGAGTGCTCTCTTTCTCATTGTGGATGCATTAGATCTTGAGAGCTCTCCTTCTCATTGTGTATGCATTAGATATTGAGTGCTCTCCTGCTCATTGTGTATGCATTAGATCTTGATTGCTCTCCATCTCATTGTGTATGCATTAGATCTTAAATGCTCTCCTTCTCATTGTGGATGCATTAGATCTTAAGTGCTCTCCTTTTTATTGTGGATGCATTAGATATTGAGTGCTTTTCTGCTCATTGTGTATGCATTAGATCTTGAGTGCTCTCCTTCTCATTGTGGATACATTAGATCTTGATTGCTCTCCTTCTCATTGTGGATGCATTAGATATTGAGTGCTTTCCTGCTCATTGTGTATGCATTAGATCTTGAGTGCTCTCCTTCTCATTGTGGATACATTAGATCTTGAGTGCTTTCCTGCTCATTGTGGATGCATTAGATCTTGAGTCCTTCTCATTGTGTATGCATTAGATCTTGAGTGCTTTTCTGCTCATTGTGGATGCATTAGATCTTGAGTGCTCTCCTTCTCATTGTGTATGCATTAGATCTTGGGTGCTTTCCTGCTCATTGTGGATGCATTAGATCTTGAGTGCTCTCCTTCTCATTGTGTATGCATAAGATCTTGGGTGCTTTTTTGCTCATTGTGGATGCATTAGATCTTGAGTGCTCTCCTTCTCATTGTGTATGCATTAGATCTTGAGTGCTTTCTTGCTCATTGTGGATGCATTAGATCTTGAGTGCTCTCCTTCTCATTGTGTATGCATTAGATCTTGAGTGCTTTTCTGCTCATTGTGGATGCATTAGATCTTGAGTGCTCTCCTTCTCATCGTGTATGCATAAGATCTTGGGTGTTTTCCTGCTCATTGTGGATGCATTAGATCTTGAGTGCTCTCCTTCTCATTGTGGATGCATTAGATCTTGAGTGCTCTTTTTCTCATTGTGTATGCATTAGATCTTGAATGCTCTCCTGCTCATTGTGGATGCATTAGATCTTGAGTGCTTTCCCACTCATTGTGTATTGATTAGATCTTGAGTGCTTTCCTGCTCATTGTGGATGTATTAGATCTTGAGTACTTTCCCACTCATTGTGTATGCATTAGATCTTGAGTGCTTTCCTGCTCATTGTGTATGTATTAGATCTTGAGTGCTGTCCTTCTCATTGTGTATGCATTAGATCTTGAGTGCTCTCCTTCTCATTGTGGATGCATTAGATCTTGAGTGCTCTCCTTCTCATTGTGGATGCATTAGATCTTGAATGCTCTCCTTCTCATTGTGGATGCATAAGATATTGAGTGCTTTCCTTCTCATTGTGGATGCATTAGATCTTGAGTGCTCTCTTTCTCATTGTGGATGCATTAGATCTTGAGTGCTCTCCTTCTCATTGTGGATTCATTAGATCTTGAGCGCTCTTTTCATTGTTGATGCATTAGATCTTGCGTGCTGTCCTACTCATTGTGGATGCATAAGATCTTGAGTGCTCTCTTTCTCATTGTGGATGCATTAGATCTTGAGTGCTCTCCTTCTCATTGTGGATGCATTAGATCTTGAGTGCTCTCTTTCTCACTCATTGTGGATGCATTAGATCTTGAGTGCTGTCCTACTCATTGTGGATGCATTAGATCTTAAATGCTCTCCTCATTGTGGATGCATTAGATCTTGAGTGCTTTCCTGCTCATTGTGGATGTATAGATCTTGAGTGCTTGTGCTTTCCTGCTCATTGTGTATGCGTTAGATCTTGAGTGCTTTCCAGCTCATTGTGGATGTATAGATCTTGAGTGGTTTCCTGCTCATTGTGGATGTATAGATCTTGAGTGCTTTCCAACTGATTGTGGATGTATAGATCTTGAGTGCTTTCCCACTCATTGTGGATGTAATCACCCATTGTGGATGTATAGATCTTGGGTGCTTTCCTGCTTATTCAACATGGATCTTGTCTCCAGGTGACCACAGTATAAATATATCAATGATGCTGGCACCATGTTGTTCCGCATACAAATAACTGTGTTATTTGTTATTTAAACTAATTTTAGAATATGTGTTAAATATAATCAGGAATTTTTAAAATATGGTTTTGTAAAAAATGGAAAATGGAGGACTGACTTTCCATAATGGGCCAGATAGAGTCGCAAAAGGGTTTAAATTGAACAGTGAAGTTATCCTTAGATCAGCAAAATGATGGAAGATTCTGCAAAACAAAGGGCTTGGATGTAAAGGAGCAATGTAAGGTGACTTTTACTCTTACATTGGAATATTTTGGGGACTTTTTTCATTTCCACATCCTTTTGTACAAAAAATAAAAAAATAAAAATTTTTAAGCTTTACCCTTTGGGTCGGCGAATGTAGTTCTGCAGTTTAAAGATTAGTTCTGTGGGGATAACATTTACATGAATAAAAGATAAAATTGAAAAGATGAAACTGACTTTGAAAAGTAAAGAGTGTCACATACAATTTTACCCTATAAATCTTAGACATGGGAAGTTCAGTCTCATTGCACAATATTGCATTTAACAACAGATTTACCTGAAGAAGAAACAGATGAGCAACTTAGTGATGGACCAAGTAACTGGGGGATAACTAAGTCAGCCTCTTTAACGATTGCCAAGCAACTTGGTGAAGAACCCGGTAAAACTGGAGTGTGATTATCATGTCATTTACATTCTCACGCACAACGAAAGCTAAATATAGCTATTTATACATGAGTATATAAAATTATGATGACAAAAGGTAAATTAAATAATGATAGTGTTATACAATTAATTATATTTGGAAATTATCTTTTCTGGTATATTCGATTTTCTACATAAACAAGAAATACACATCATTTACATCATCTTTTGCACCTGTTCAAACACACATGGGATTCAATAACATGCTCACAAACGTACTTGTACACCATGTACACGTACAATGGTTGTTTTACCAGGCTTGACTCGAACTACCACGGACTGGAACTATTTTGTCCAGTCCTGTCATGTTCTACAGTATGTGTATATTTACACACAGTTTATGGTTTGCAGAAATATTTTAAACAACTTACCTGACTCGGGCTGTCAATCAAATAAGTCCTTGGACAAACAAACAATGTCTAAGTAAACACTACTTTGTATTTACTAGGACAAACAATGTCTAAGTAAACACTACTTTGTATTTACTGGGACAAACAATGTCTAAGTACACACTTCTTTCTATTTACTGGGACAAACAATGTCTAAGTAAACACTACTTTCTATTTACTGGGACAAACAATGTCTAAGTAAACACTACTTTGTATTTACTGGGACAAACAATGTCTAAGTAAACACTACTTTGTATTTACTGGGACAAACAATGTCTAAGTAAACACTACTTTGTATTTACTGGGACAAACAATGTCTAAGTAAACACTACTTTGTATTTACTGGGACAAACAATGTCTAAGTAAACACTACTTTGTATTTACTAGGACAAACAATGTCTAAGTAAACACTACTTTGTATTTACTAGGACAAACAATGTCTAAGTAAACACTACTTTGTATTTACTAGGACAAACAATGTCTAAGTAAACACTACTTTGTATTTACTAGGACAAACAATGCCACATGGCCAGAAGTGCTTATGCGATGACGCGTTGTCCATCGTCTGTCGTCTGTTAGCAGCACTTTCTCATACACTTCACATGGATGTTTCTATTGCATATATATATATATATATATAGGAGACTAAACAGAGGATTTTTTTTCGTTCTGAAATTCAAGCGACAAATGATAATGAGACGCAATGTCGTATGTCGATCATCACGGAGAATGTAAATTTTAAAACTTCTTTTGAATAATTTTTCCTACACCAGGTGGACAATATAAGAAGCAACCTGACCCTCTTGTTTAAACATCTACTGTCAGCTTTCATTTCTGTCCCATGGATTCCCAGGTTTCACCAACATTACTTGCCTCCGAACATGTATCGAAAGCATGGCTATTGGACCTTTGAGTGGAATTGCAAAATGTTTTGGACTTATCTTTGTTTTGTGCATGATTTTGTTTATTTCAGTCTTGTTTTTTGTTTTATCTCCAATAACATCCATAACTGTGTCGTTTTGTGATTAATTGGGATCGATTAGTTTTGATGTTAGTTTTATTTTAATGTATGATGGACATATCTTTTTGAATATCTTTCTTTCGTTTTTTTAATGATTTTTGAACTTTTGTCGGAGCCTTAGATTAATGACTTTTTATGTTACTTTTATTTCCACTTTCCAGGGCTGAGGCATCAAAAGTTAAAACACTAGGATACATAAGAGGCCTGATTGTAGGTCCCTTTTTTGTATCAGTGAAGCTCATATCCCTTGTAGTGTTCATAGTTTTCGTGAATTCTGGCGGGAAGCTTCGCTCTGAGGTAGTGTTTGTGACCATTGCCCTGTACCAGGCTATGCGCCTTTCCACAGTGCTGTTCATGCCCTTTGCGATTCAGTTTATGACGGAAACCAATGTCACGGTAAAAAGAATTCAGGTTAGTGACGTTGTGAATTGGTGATGTACCTTATATCCATATTTGATCCATATTTGTTGTGTAGTTTAGTACATTGTTTATCACTTATCTCACTGCAATATCTAAGATAGACTCTTCTATTCTATATAAGTATTTTTGACCGTTCCATTTTTTCATTTTGAAAGGGAATGGAAATTGATGTTAAATTGTCCATGGGGTCAAACATTGCAGACCTTATTATAAGGTTGAGTTACTCTTACACTGGCAGATTGGGCTCATTTTTTGCTCTGGTATCATGTGACACGTACAGCAGGCTGAAAGTTAAAAATGACAATATTACCAAACTAAAAAAAAAGCCAAGCTAAAATGTCTTCCCTGTGTTGGATGTTGTTAACATATAAGATGTTGTAAAAATAATTTATTGTATTGCAAAAAATAACAAAAACATTGATTTCAGTAGTTCTGTTCTTTTCACATCATCTGTTATTTCTTGTAATCCAACACCAACCGCCCAAAGCATTGTTCCGGACCAAAGAAACCCATAAAATATAATCTGGATGTTGTAATGTATTAAATATTATAATCTTGTGCTATGGATTCAGTATAATACGTTCAGTTTAGAAATTGAAGTTATATTTATATTTTCCTTCTGCAAAAGTAGCAGTTTAGAAAAGTTTTGTTTCTTATATGAGTTTTATCTACACAGATTAAGGCAGTATTGTTTTGTAGAAGGTCCAGAATTTTTGTAACTTTAGTTAAATTGGTTTTGAATGTCACATTTTTTATTTGGCAATCAGTTTTAATGACGGAAGAAGAACCAGGATCCCTGTGCATGAGTCTGAAACTGACACACTTTATTGTTCGATGTATAATCAGACTTATTGACCTCGTGACTTAAAGGTTAAGAGGTCATTGATCTTGAGACACTGTCCCATCGAGACCACTTAACAATGGCGGAACTTGACTAAGTTTTAATTAGAAAGCAGCGAAAGTATTTTATCTTGTGTGAAATTGAATTTAGATTGATTTGCAAATATGTCATTGGTTAATTGGACAAATATATTAATAAAAAATGTTGAATGGAATTGTTCAAACAGTATTAATTTTTTTTTGTATTGGTTAATTATGTAGATTAGATAAGTATGTGGTTGTTTTTTTTAGTTTAAAGTATTCTTTGAAATGGGTCATTGAAAATATTGGTGATTCCTATTGTATTAAAGTGATGGTAATGAGCAAAGATAAGTTATTTACTAGTAACTGATCTTGGTTAATACAGAATGATAAACAAATTAAAAGAGAATGTGACAGAATACAATTGAATTGATGATGTTTCTGTTGAAACGAAATGACTCCATGATAATGAGCTGTTAGAAAGCTGATAGTGATGAAAAAATGTAAAAAAATCAGACTGTGATGTAGATGGAAATATTGATGAGCTATGTGATTAGTTAGCCGATTTTTGTGAATAAAAAATGTAAAAATGATTTAACGGACATTGTTAAGATACAATTGAAACTGTGTATGAGACTTCTGTGCAAATGAAATGAATGGTGATAAACTATGGCAACTGAAGTTGGGTGTATAAAAATAACAAAAATTATCAAAAGAAAGCTTTACCTTAATACAACTGAAGAGTGATGATGCCTGTCCAGAATTCTTAAGATGACCAATATTGTCTTACTCTGTCAAGTAATCATTATATCTTACTTTTTCAAGGGATCTCTACATTCTTACTCTGTCATGGGATCTTTATATTATTACTTTGTCAGTGGATCTTAACATTATTACTCTGTCAAGGGAGCTTTACATTATTACTCTGTCAAGGGATCATTACAATATTACTTTGTCAGTGGATCTTTACATTATTACTCTGTCAAGGGAGCTTTACATTATAACTTTTTCAAGGGAGCTTTACATTATAACTCTGTCAAGGGAGCTTTACATTCTTACTCTGTCAAGGGAGCTTTACATTATAACTTTTTCAAGGGAGATTTACATTATTACTCTGTCAAGGGAACTTTACATTATTACTTTTTCAAGGGAGCTTTACATTATTACTTTATCAAGGGGTGCTTTACATTCTTACTCTGTCAAGGGGGCTTTACAATATTACTTTGTCAATGGATCTTTACATTCTTACTTTGTCAATGGGATCTTTACAATATTACTTTGTCAATGGATCTTTACATTCTTACTTTGTCAAGAGAGCTTTACATTCTTACTTTGTCAAGGGAGCTTTACATTCTTACTTTGTCAAGGGGTCTTGACATTATTACTTTGTCAATGGAGCTTTACATTATTAATCTGTCAAGGGATCTTTACATTATTACTTTGTCAAGGGAGCTTAACATAATTACTTTTTCAAGGGAGCTTAACATTATTACTTTGTCAAGGGATCTTTACATTTAATTTCTTACTTTGTCAAGGGATCTTTACTTTATTACTTTGTCAAGGGGTCTTTACATTCTTACTTTGTCAATGGGTCTTTACATTCTTACTTTGTCAATGGAGCTTTACATAATAAATCTGTCAAGGGAGCTTTACATTATTACTTTGTCAAGAGAGCTTAACATTAATACTTTTTTAAGGGAGCTTAACATTAATACTTTGTCAAGGGATATTTACATTGAATTTCTTACTTTGTCAAGGGATCTTTAAATTATTACTTTTTCAAGGGAGCTTAACATTATTACTTTGTCAAGGGATATTTACCTTGAATTTCTTACTTTGTCCAGGGATCTTTACATTAATACTTTTTCAAGGGATCTCAACATTCTTACTTTGTCAAGGGAGCATTACATTATTACTCTGTCAATGGAGCTTTACATTATTACCTTGTCAAGGGATATTTATATTATTACTCTGTCAAGGGATCTTTACTTTATTACATTGTCAAGGGAGCTTTACATTCTTACTCTGTCATTGGATCTTGACATTCTTATTTTATCAAGGGATCTTTACATTATTACTCTGTCAATGGATCTTTACATTCTTACTCTTTAAATGAATCTTTACATTATTTTTTGTCAAGGGATCTCTTCATTATGACTCTGTCAATGGATCTTTACATTATTACTTTGTCAAGGGAGCTTTACATTATATCTTTGGCAAGGGATCTTTACATTATTACTCTGTCATTGGATCTTTACATTCTTACTGTGTCAAGGGAGCTTTACATTCTTACTGTGTCAAGGGATCTTTACATACTTACTGTGTCAAGCGATCTTTACATTCTTACTCTATCAATGGATCTTTACATTCTTACTCTGTCATTGGATCTTTATATTCTTACTGTGTCAAGGGATCTTTACATTCTTACTCTATCAAGGGATCTTTACATTCCTACTCTGTCATTGGATATTTACATTCTTACTGTGTCAATTGATCTTTACATTCTTACTGTGTCAAGGGATCTTTACATTCTTACTCTATCAAGGGATCTTTACATTCTTACTCTGTCATTGGATCTTTACATTCTTACTGTGTCAAGGGTTCTTTACATTCTTACTCTATCAAGGGATCTTTACATTCTTACTGTGTCAAGGGATCTTTACATTCTTACTGTGTCAATGGATCTTTACATTCTTACTCTATCAAGGGATCTTTACATTCTTACTCTGTCATTGGATCTTTACATTCTTACTGTGTCAAGGGATCTTTACATTCTTACTCTATCAAGGGATCTTTACATTCTTACTCTGTCATTGGATCTTTTCATTATTACTCTGTCACTGGATCTTAACATTCTTAATTTACATGGCTACTTTTGGGTTGCACTTACTTCTCAGATGACACAACCTTATTTCAAATCTCATTTACATTCAACAATCACAATTAATTCCTTAATAATATAAGTAAATCACATGCTATAACATAAACACATGTTGAATGACAAAGAGACAATATGATATCTTCATATAATTATACTCCCATAATATAAGGGCCTTTGAGGGTTGATGTTTTAATGGCCTTTTTTCACTCACCAGATGTAGATTTACTGGGAAAGTAAAGGTGGGAGATAATCTTATCCATACCAGCCTGTTTCACATGGGTAAATGAATATGATAAAACTTATCAACTCCATTACTCTGACTAGCATATTACACCAACCTTAGGTTGTAATAGTCAAGAAAATAGTCTAAAAATCCATCAACTGGGCCAAGATACAAGTAAAGAACTTAGCAGAGCCTTGTTTGTTTTACACATATCTTCAACCCTTGGTCAGGATTTTATTTCCCAAAAAACATTGTTATTATAGACTCACTTTGTCTTTTTTACCTCAAAGCTATCTCTTCTGTCGAGAAAATATGGCCTGTTATTAACGAACTACAACTACAGCAGCTGGTCTCACGATGTCAACTACTGGTATGTAAATTTAAAAAAAAATTCCTGCATGAGATGAGCACACTTAAGGAGCAAGACAGCCCTCTTGTTGAAAAATTTACTGTGGGCTTCCATTTTCATCTCCTGGGTTCTGGTTCCAACACCTTATCCCATCCACATGTACCAAAGTAATGGATACTGAATATAAACAGAGAAAAGCAAAAGAACTTGCACTTCTTCAGCGTCTTCAGATCACATGAGCTCAACGCTCAAGTTAGCTATCTGAATATTTTTTGGCCTTCGTCTGTCTGTCTGTGGACATCTGGCCATCTGTCAACAATTTCTTTTTCTGAATGTAGATTAAATAACAGTTTTGTTGTTGTTTCACCCCAACTAACATCCAGGTACTTATGACAATATAATTGTAGTATAATTGTTTCCATATTGATTAGTTTTGATTTTAGTTTTAGTTTAATTTTATAAGATTCTTTTTAATAATCCTTTTTCTCTTTAGGATGTTCTTTTTCTTTTTAAACACAAAAATATTTAAGGCAGAGATTCACAACTTTATATGCTGATTTTATTTCAACTTTCCAGGGCCGAGTCATCAAAAGTTAGGAAACATGGATACTTGCGAAGCATGATTTTAGGTCCTATGTTCACATCAGAGAAGCTCATATCCCTTATAGTGTTCATTGCTTACGTGTATTCTGGCGGGCATCTTCACTCTGAGATTATGTTTAAGACCATCACCCTGTTCCTGGCTATACGTCTTGGCACAATAATGTCCGTGCCCTTTGCCATTCAGTTTATGTTGGAAACAAATGTCACGGTAGAAAGAATTCAGGTTAGTGACAGTGTGGTTTGATGATTTACTTAGTAAATTCTAGTGTCCATACTTGATTAATTTCTTTAACCCTAATCTGGCTGTAATATCTATGTAGACTTTCAGTCCTAGTTAACTATTTTTAGCTTCCCTGAGCCAAAGGCTCACAGGTGAGCTGTGTGATCACCCTGTGACCGTCATCTGTCCCTTGTAAACTTTCGCTTCAAATGACTACTAAATTGAAATTGCTGACAGATTCTCACGAAATTTGGCATGAAGCTTGTTACATAATCATTTGTTCAAATCATGACCCTGAGGTCAAATTTGGCCTTGCCCCATGGGCTTTTCTTTTATCCCAAAAAATTTCTTCCTCTGTGAAAGTACAAGACCTGAAACTTTGATATTTTGCATGTGGTATTGCCTAATCATGTTCCTTCAGGTTTGTTCAAGTCATGGCCGTAGAAATAAATTGGCTCCTCCCAGTGGATTTAGTTCAACAAAGGGAAATTCTTAATATTTAAAAAATGTGAAATTTCAAAAATCTTCTCAAGGATCAACAAGCCATATGATCCCTATGTGTGGATGTTTCAATGTGGTTCAAATAAAGGGGCCAGGGGCCTTTAGGGTGCAGTAAGAGGTCTTTAATTTTTACATATCATGGGGAAAATGGTAATTCTCTGCATTTAGTCTATTTTAGGTATAATTATGAGCATGTCTGAAGCATTGTTAAGTTATAGTAGGTGATAGGCCCATTAAAGGGGGTTTAGTATCCATAAGCAGCCAGCAGAAGTATAAAAAGGGATAAAATGTGAAATTTCAAAGACCTTCTTCTCGAGAACTGATGACCCAAATTTTTCATAATTTAGTTTAAATCACCCCTGTGAATAAGGTTTTAAAGTCAAATAAAGAAACCTGTCTATTGGGGGCCCAGTAAGGGGACATGGAAATACTATGGGGAAATAGGAATTTCCCTATATATCATCTGTTTTAGAAATTAGTTTAATCATCTATAGGTCTGGAACATTATTTGGCCTTTACAGTGGATTTGATATTCATGAGGGGTCCAAAATGGGATACAATTGTGAATTTTCAAAAATCCTTTTCCATAGAACTAAACAGCCAAATGCATTCATGTTTGGTAAATATTATCCCTGTGTGTAGAAGTTTCATATTTGTTGAAAGGCCTAGAATATATGCAGTTTTGCACACCCGGTAAGGGGACTGTTTATTACATAGAAATACTATGGGAAAACAGTAAATTCTGTATTCTCATCTATTCTAGGAACTATTTTGATCATCTTGATATCTAGAGAACTGTTTAGTCATAACAGTTGATACTGGGTCCTTTGAACAGGATTTGATATTCTTAAGGAGCCAGCAGGGGCACAAAAGTGATTAAAATAGGAACAATCTTTTTCTCAACAGCTTCAACTGATGAGCCAAGTTTGTTCATATTTGGTATAAATGGCCTCTTAATGCAGAGATTTCAAATGAAAAAGTTAGGGTTTATTTGGGTCCATTTAGTCTACTTTGATTTTTATATGTGAAGGTTATGGAAAAATGGATAAGTCTCATTTGTCTCAACTGTGATATCTTCATAGGCTTAATCCATTAAAAAAAATTGACAGGTGAATATGGTGAGCAACTTAGGCCATTATGGGCCCCTTGTACTCGAGTCGTATCTGTCATGTAGTTTCTTTCACCCTAATATCTGGCTTCAATATATAGGACATACTCTTCAGTCCTATATAAAGAACTGAATTTTATACTTGATCTGTATGTCCTGTACATTATTTAACCCTTAATATCTATGATAGACTCTTCTATCCTACATTTTGGACCATTATCATTTCAAAGGGGTGCAGATAGAAATTCAAACAGTCCAAGAGCCAAACATCTTACACCCTGATAAGGTAGTGTTACTCACACATTGGCAGATTGGCATTTGGGTCTACATTCAAACAGTCCAAGAGCCAAACAATGTACACCCTGATATAAGGTAGCGTTACTCACAGATTGGCATTTGGGTCTACATTCAAACAGTCCAAGAGCCAATCAATGTACACCCTAATATAAGGTAGGGTTACTTGCACATTGGCAGATTGGCATCTGGGTCTACATTGTTTGCTCTTCATATCATGTGGCATGAATAGCAAACTCAAAATAAATATAAAAAAAAAAGAGTTAAAATTAACAACATTTTCCATTTCTGGTGCAAATATTTAACTCTAAAACTGTTTTCAGATTACAACAAAACCATTATTGTGTTATTGGTTCATTAAAAATGATACAATGCTAATTGATTGTTTGTATTCAAATAGTAAAAAGATTTGGAATCCAGAGCGCTTGCAGGTCCAGTGGTATAGCACCAAATCCATGATTGGACGGCCATGTGTTCAATCATCTGACACGGCTATGTGTTGTGTCCTTGACCTTTAAATACTTTTTCCGCATTATGCTTCAGACTGGTTCTACACAGGAAGATTCAAGCGTGGTTTATCAAAGTTGTAATAACTTGTTTCACAGTCAAAGTAAAATGAATAAGTTAAAAAATTATTTTGTCCTAACTGAATTTCCTCTTTTTTATATTTTCTCAATCTATCTCTTATATGATTTTTCTTGATCATAATCTTTCCTTGAAAAAAAACCTATTTTTTTATGCATACATGTATTATATACATGTATTAATATAGATATGTCACTCTGATATCATTTGTTCATGTATTGAATATCTGTATTATGTTTATATATTGTAAATAAAAATTGCCAAAAAAAAGAAAAGGATGTAACAAAAAAAATTACAATCTAAAACGTTGTTTATAGTTGATGTTAGTGAGAATTTTTTTTAGGGATGAGTAAGTATGACATAAATGCAATTGAAATATTGTACATGGATGTTTCTGTTGAATTGAGTGAATGGTGATGAAATCAGAAAAGTACATGAAATTGATAGTGACAAAAAATTAAAAGTTGACCTACAATATACAATTTAAAAGAGAGTGTCAATGTGACACAGATTCAATTGAAAATATCGATATGTTATGTTGGTAAAATGACTGGTTACAATAAGTGAGCTGAGATAAATTAGTAGCTGTCATTGATGGAAAAAAAAAATGACAAACAAATTGCAAACTTCCTGTCCTTCTCTAGAAATCTTTGCTCAGTCTTAGAAAATTATCATTTTGTTTTGCATTGATGCTAAAAAAAATAAGCACATCTCAAAAATAACTTATTTATAAGTCCAATTCATACCCAACCTAATAAGTTTTAAAGAACACATGGACCAACCTGTCCCTGACACAGCACACATATTGATTGCCCATCACAACGTGGCTTGAATCAGTTTTCTAGGGCTTTAACAAAGATTTGGTTTCAACAATATTACTAAATGCATATATATATATATATATATATATATATATATATATATATATACATGTATAGTTTAAAACATAAAAACTTAAATTCAAGTTTACAGGGTTTTCCATGTCCCTTAAGTTTTATCACACTTGGCAATCCAATGTCCCTTAATAAATTCCATTCTGCCTGTAAAGTCTCATTACATAGAGTATATTAAAATTGAATGTTCCCCAGTTTAAAAGTTTGATGGAAAACACTTTAGTAATTTTAGCTTCAAGGTGATCAAGAGTTTAGACTGATTCCATTATCAAAATTGATCACAGAATAGGTAAATAACCAGTCAAAATATATTAACCATTTAAGTAAATCTTAAGATTAAGTAAAACATACTAAATTGCTGGTGAAACTGAAGCCTGGGTATGCAATTTAAATAGCATTTCTATTAAGCCTGATTGGTTGAATTTTAAAAATAATGTCTGCTTTGAAATTTAGTATTTCAAATTCTCATGTTTGATTATTGTTTCAATTACAACCTTTCATTGAGTCTGTGACCAAATAATTGTCCGTGCTTTTTCTCTACAACCTCAGATTGGAATTTTATGAAATTTGCTATGTCTGTGTTCCAGTTCGATGATTTTTCACGGAGTTGTGGCCCTTTCATTCTGTCTGTGACCAAACTCTTCTCTGCTCTATTTCTCTACAATCTCAGGTTGGAATTTTATGAAACTTGCTAGGGTGCATGATTACCAAGTAGCTATGTGCATATTGTCTTCATGACGCTATTTCGCTATAACCTCTGGTTTTAATTTTGTAAAACTAGCTAGGATATGCACATATTGTCATTTTGTTCCAGTTCAATGATTTGCGAATGAGTTCTGTCAAGTTCAGAGTCACATATTGTTCCTGCTATGCAGTTTGGTATTTTTCAACCAAGTAGCCATCAGCACAAAGGGAAATTTGGTACAGAGTCAAACACTCACGATATTTTCTTGTTCTGCCTATGTTGGTGATACAATGAGAAGCCTGGTACCAGCATAGCAAAACTTGTAAGGCAATAAGCAGATTAGTGTCAGTATGCACGTGACAAAGAGGAATTTTAGCAATTGGTTAGTTGCATATTGGACTGCCATGATTTGACTGTTATATAATCAATTGTTTCATTATTATTGTGTCAAGCTAATTTAATTTCTTAAAGGGTACCGCATGTCAGAATATAAATGGCCATTTATCGTTAAATAGACATGTAACTAACACAAAAATCAACAAATTTTAATTGAACGAAATTTATCAAGTTAGAAAAACGATATTAAATATCATGATTTCAAGCGTTTCCTATATATCATGGGCGCCGCCATTTTAAAGCTCTTTTATGTGGGAGGTTTTCGGTGACGTCATAGCTGCACTTCCGTTCTAGTTCTCGCGAAAAATTTATTGTGTCGTTAGTGACTGCTCTCAACTGATACTCTTTTGTATATACACTAATTCACGTAAACAATCGATAGACAGATATACAGTACATTAGTGAACATCGAAGAAAGACAATTAAACGCGAAAACTATTCTGAATTGAAGGATTTAACCATAAACATTGCTTTCTTCAGCGGAATAAGTGAGTATAGTAATGCGATATGTTTTGTGGGCAGCGTTGTTTTTAGTTTTCCTAATATGTGATTTCACATTGCCTCAGTGTCAAGCTTCTGGTGACATCACGCGCAAAACGCCTTTATACTTTGGGGTAGGACTGAAGATTGCAGAATGAAGCGTACCAATGCCTTGGCGTACTACTACCCAAGCATACAATTTCTGATGATTTCAGTACGAAGATGACCATATGCGACATACATATAGACTTAGTGTATATTATCCAGTGGGAAGCTCTTAAAAATGTGCTAATAACATATAGCTCAGCTGATTTCTGAAATTTAATTTGTAATTTTATATACACTTCCAAAATATTGCGAAATTGATATAGCAAACTTTCACAATCTTATAATTGCAGGCTGTTTAAACAGGTGTGATAATCCAATTAACAATAAAAACAAGAGGTTAATGCCAAAACATAAGGTGTGAAAACGACATGGTATCTAAAAGTTATTATTAAAATACAAATAAAGGCCAATTAATTGTGAAAGGCCCGATTAGCTCAGTCAGTTACGTGTCTAACTATCAATCCAGGTGTCTCGAGTTCGAATCCCAACCCGGCGACAGTCTCTGTGATGACTGACATACAACATTGTGTCTCAATATTATTTGTCTCTCATTGCTGATTCGAGTGGAAAAATTATCAGTTACTTGCGGTTGTTGGGTGTGCTCGAGTACTGGTTAACTTTTGCAGGAAACAGTGGTTAGGTTAACTGAACATCTGTACAGTAAACCCTCGATGGCAAAAAATGATGCTAAATATTAAGTCAACCATTAATTGTTCATAAACTCATTTTATTAATTTTATAATTAATAGGCAATTTAGTTTATTGATATATGGCTGTTTCACAGTCAACTAGGTCATTATTCTTGAATAGACATTTGAACTACCTCTACTTCGTAATGAAAAATGATAAAGTAAAACCTTTGTTCCTTTATTTATTCATTCATTAATACATGAAAAGTTTTTTTTACTGTTAAAATTGTGTTCTGGTATACAATTTATGAAAAATATTCATAAAATCATATAACATATTTTTTTTACTTGTAAGTTTGCATTGATATTGAAACCCTAATTAACTGAAAATGTTTAAATTAGTAATAAGGCATAATACTTTGTGATACAACATGCTGTCATAAACCCTGGGGTCATTACGCTTATTAGGGTACAATATGCACACTGTGGCAGGGTATTTCTCATTACCACATGGTGTGAATGTGGTGTTGGTGAATTATGAAAGCTCAGCAGGGTGCCAGTAGCTGGACAGTAACATACACTTTGTGCAATATGCCTGTAGACATTATATTCCATATGACACTCCCTATAAGGAGACACATTCATATATGTTCAGAGAAATGGTAGAATAGATAATCATCATATATCAAATTGGGTAGTAACACCATTTGAATAACCAAAAGACAGTGCCAGTTATGTAAAACAACACAAAAAAACCCCAACTCATTCATGCTTCATTTAAATTTACTAAAAAGGGTATGAAATCAAAATTTTATCAGCCATTTCTCAGTACGCAACAATGGCCGCACCAGCTAAACACGATAAGAAAAGAGATATAATATTATTTCTTATTCTCTCTTAGACAAGTAAATATATGTAACAAACCATTTTCCCTTAAATTCCATTCCTGGTCTAATTAGTGTTGTTTTTTTGATAATGTATTGACCGAGTAGCAAACAGTATATACCCTGATAGTACAGCATGAATGTGCAGGCTCGACTGGATCTACATCAATACTGACGGCAATAATTACTTTTTTTATCAAGCTAAGGGTAATTTTACTATTTTGAAAAATTCAATCGTCAATGTCAGGCTACATGATAAGATGTCAGAGTCGTGATTGATGGGTTTCGGGTTTGATCTCTGGTTCATGATCGGTGTGACTGTTTAACAGTTTCATCTTTTGGGGTGAAAACTTCATAAGACATTGCTGTGACATCTCTGTATTATTTCTGTGATACATTCTAAATCTTCTAAATTTCCAATAGTGTGGTCATTGCATCTGCAGCACGTATTTTCGTCAGACGAAAGCATCATTACACAGTTTCCGCAGCTGCAAAAATCTTTCACATGTGTGAACAACTGTGCCGTCTCACTATTTCTCTCGTCTTCTAATTAATTTAACTCTGCTTCTGAAAATTTTGGTTCAAAGTTGTAGGCCACAAGTCCTTCTCCGTTACTAAAATCCATTTTATTATTCTTGCGAGTACTTTTGCTGGTGACAATAATTGCACGTTTCTATATCTGCTGTAGCGTATAAATCAATTATGTTTTAAACCGGAAGTGCAGTTATGACGTCACGCAGGTATCCAATATGGCGACTTCCACCACAAAGTCGATGTGCGAAAATGACCGTTACAAAACGAGCTGATATATCTTTATGGATTCGAATTTATGCATAATAATACTATTAATAGAAAGCTGAACTCATAGCTATTCATATTATCCTGTTTTATACACAGGGTTGCGTTCCCCTTTAATTATCAAGTGACCTTTGTAGTCTTACCTTTGTTTAATGATATCTGTAACAGGCATAAAATTACTGTTAAAATTTTATTGCTGTTATCAAATAATAAAAAAATAAAATAAATAAAAATAATAAATTTCATTTAAGGTAAACTTTATTAAGGCTTAAAGTTTCAGTAAAGTTTATTGTAAAATGGTTTATTTGTCTGATGTTTGTACAGCTTTGTTAGGTGAGAATTTTGTTAATATGCAGTTTATACAAGTTTGATTAGAGTAAACATTATACAAGCCATGTTGTAAAAGGAAACCCTTGAGGTGTTAATAACAACCATGTTTTGAGTTAATAGGTCTAAGAAGGTATTTTACTTTTCATTTCATTATCATATCAAATATTATAATCTTAATAAATCAGTCATAAAGTTTAAGTATTATTATTTTGGAGAAAAGCCTTCAGATGTTGATATAATCATTTGATTTTGAGTTGACATGTGTTGACATGAGAATGACATAATTGCTCATTTCCAGGACTTGTTTGATTGTTATAGTTTGTTTGATTATATTATGTTGATTACATTTGATAAGAAAATCTTATCAAATTAACTTCTAGCAGCTTACGGCTTTAGATCAAAATATATGTAAAATTAGAATTCATTGGTTAATTGTTAAAATGATTTTCATTGGTTAAATATTCAAAGTTAATTTTATTGGCTAATCCATTTTAGGAACTTATCATATAAAGAAAGGTTTTTAAAATATTAAAAAAAAAGAATTACATATAGATAAGTAAGAGAGGGAGAGATAGGACTTAGTATTTAAATGGCATAACACTAGCCATTGTATAATTTACAATAGCTAAACGGAACTAAATCTTTAGTCAGTTATTTTAAAATTATTACTAAGGACTACGATTACTTACTTAAGAACTTATTCAAACTGACTGTTAATTTAATATTTTGGAACCTATGAACTATCTTACTTTATTGTTATTAATTAAACCAAATTAAAAGTGTTAAACACCAAAGACTTGTGTACTGTATTGGACATGGAGTTAAGCCTACGGCTAGAAGTTAGACTGGCCCCACGTGTGTCATCGAAATACCAGTTGTGTGTATGCTGCCTACCAGCTAATTCCCCACTTGCTTAAGCTTACATCAACTGGTTAAGAATCAAAAGGCTGACAATAATTAGGCACAATTCAGAGTTTGGTGACATATCTGCTGTCTTGTCAAGGGAGTTTTTTATCTTTTTAACTTAACCCTTTACTCCATAGATACGCATTTGCC
Source organism: Panopea generosa (assembly GCA_029582155.1). Taxonomy (NCBI): domain Eukaryota; kingdom Metazoa; phylum Mollusca; class Bivalvia; order Adapedonta; family Hiatellidae; genus Panopea; species Panopea generosa. The sequence continues at coordinate 36,559,577 of CM055907.1, forward strand.
CGCATCAATCACAGAAGGCCTTTGAAAACAGTGCAGGAAGAGTTCAGATTGCTCGTAACGAGCAATCTGAACACTTCCTACACTGTTTTTCACTCTGTCAGTTAATATAAACATAATTCACCCAATAGTTCAAAAGTCTTCTATATTAGAGGTGTCCAAAGGTGTCTATATGAAGTAAAGGGTTAACAGTTCCATGAATAGGGGAGTTTGTGTACTCCACTAGGGGTTGGTGTCGTTCCATCTTTATTTAAAATTTTATTGCAAATTGTTCATATTGAGATTGCATAGCTTGTAATTGCACGCGTGGAACTTGGCATATTCTTATACTGAGGCAATATGTAACATGATTATCAGATTTCTAGATTCAAAGTTTGCCTGTTACTTGTGGAATTATGACGGTGATTCTACTCAGATTCATTCTGAGATCTTCATCCACCAATCAAGGGTATATTACAGGGTGAAAAGGTCATATTTTTTCTTGAACTTTGTGTTAAAGGTTTGGTGCAAGTTGTTAATAAGTGTGCGTTAGTTGCGGGTATATTTCTGGAACTTGGTATAAGTGTTTATGCTTATACTCTGAGGCATTATGCAACATATTGGGCTCCTAACTTGAAGGTTGAGGTCATATTGTAGGGTGAAAAGGTCATAGTTTGGCCTGGAACTTTATGTGAAAATTTTGATGTAAGTTGTGATTTACTACATGCATACATACAGTTATGTGAATGTTACTTGGCACCAGTGTGTTTGTACTATGAAAGTGCTGCACTATTTTAATAGCAAGTGAAATTTATATTCTTGTTCTGTCAAGTGACATTCGTACAGTACTGGTATTACTGTCATGTGACCTCTACAGACTGACTGTAATATATGATATATGTGAACCTCAAGTGTGATGCGATGGCAGATCTACTCATTAAAAATCTGGCGTATGCCCCTCCTAAACTCCCATATTATTTTAAAATGCACTCTGTTTCTACTGAAAACCTTGACATTGTGTACCTATTCAGATTTTGTATTGTGCCCCCTAAGTCCACCTCCCCACACTCAACCCCCTGAACTGGAATCCTAGATGCGATGATGGATATCATATTTGTTTTTTATCTTATTAAAACTAGATTCCCCTGCAAACATAATTATGTATCTTAACAATACCCCCTGTTGATTAACATAATCAGGATTATGTTAATTGCAGGGGGTCAGTCATTTTGACATTTTTGTTATTTTGTAGAAGTCAGGTAAAGCATTTACGCAAGACGGTCTATCTTAAATCCTGTTGGCAGGTCTTGAACTTTGGCGGGAAACAGCTCAGCTTTTGCATCACAATGATCAGTGTGTATATTGCAGGCGAACATCTGACAACTTCGAATATGTTCACTGCTCTGGCATTTTACATGATTCTCAATAGGGTTCTGATGTGGGCTTTCCCCACGGTGGCCAGACTTGTCGGAGAAGCAATGGTATCTGTGGAAAGGTGTCAGGTATTAAATAGAGTAATACAAATTTTTTTTTTTTTTAATTTATTGTTCAAGGAGTGAGAGAGCTAATGTAGTCATTCTGGCGACATTGACAGTGTTATCATTAAGTTATGTTCAAGAGACCTATATGTTTTTATATTTCTTGCAGTGTATATAGCCTTCCTTGTAGTACTACTTAAAAAGCTGTTTTTGTAAATTTAGTTCCTATCATATATGGCCTCATTAATTACCATAAGTGGTCCAGTGGTATAGAGCACTGGACCCTAGATTGGAGGTTCATGGGTTGATATTGTGATTGGTCTGAGTTGTTTCAACTTGTTTTACAATCGATGTTACCAATCCAGGAAATTTATTTCTTGTTTTTGTCTCTTTGACACATCGCCAGAAATTTGTGTTGCTGGCGTTTGGTATACTGCTGATAATATACTGTCCAAATTATTTCAAAATGTGATGATGGTAGCGAGAATATATGATTGCAAGCATATAATCATTAAGCATTTGCCTGGTAAAATTGTTGCTGTTTGCAAATACTCCAAGGTTCACTGTGTTTTTCCAAGATGTATATTTCCCATGGTTAGAACCTTGAAGTATTCGGACACCAAATTTCAAGGTTAAAAATAAATAGATAAAATACATAGACAAGGTGGGAAAACAATCTGTGGAAATTGGCATAAAAATTACTTAAATTCTTGATAACCTCAGAGTATTCGGACATTCCATGTGTTTGTTTTTATTATCCTTGGAAAATATTATACAACCCTTGGAAAATGCACACCCGGGTAGTTCTACTGACTAAAGATCAGTAAATCTCATATAGTCAGGTACATCTGTAAACCTTTGGTTGTACCAACTACACCTCCAAAACTACTGGTTGGATTTTCATCAAATTTTTACAGGAATGTTGCACTTTAATCTTAAGACTTTGTCTTGAAGAAAATTCAGGTCACTTTGAAATCCAAAATTGCTGTTGTAGCTGAAAAATTGAGATTAAAACATTTGGATAAACCAGTACAAATCCTTTGTTATATTGAAGGTTTATAGACTTATCTTGCACGCAGCTCTCAAGGTTGAATTAATATGAAAGAGAGAAATAACCGATTTCTTTTCTAAGTGAATAACGGGTGATGGTGTAGTGGATAGTGCTGATTGTTCGTGCCAGAGGTTACGATCTCAATTTTAAGCTCGACCTGGTATTTCCCTGGCATGGACAAGAGAGTGATTTACATCAGCTCTGAGCTTACTATGTTAGTAATCAAACTAAAAAAGATTGGTATAAAATATAAATAATCTATTGGTTTGTTTCGCTTTACACAAATTCCTCTGAAGTGAAACTGATGCAATTTCCTCTGTAATTTGCTTGTCTGTAAAAGAAAGCTGAAATTCTTTTTGAGGTTGTTAGATCAATGTCAGGTTATTGTTACAAAGAATAGAAGAAAAAATTGTTTCTGCTCAATAATTTTAGTTTCTTGAAGATTTACTGATCAATTCATATTGGTGTAAATATCATGAGGATGTCTGTAGACTATAGAACTGACCCAACTCTTCTCTTTTGCATCCGTCACATATATCAGTTAGATGTAAGCACATTGATTGGTCAGTTGCTTCAGTGAAATTTGAACGATGTCACAGTTTGGTAAAGCATGAAAGCACTATGAAATGAGGGACAAGTATAGAATTCTCTGTTTTTTCATTTGGGTTAAACAGACGGGAGATAATCAGGGACTGGGATAGACTTGGATGACCTGGATTGTTTTTGAGGTTAATATTATCATAGTCATGGTCATTGAATCTGAAAGCACATCAATTGATTCTATTGAAGACATTTTCCACAGGTTGCCTATGAAATTAAGTATATTTTAAAAAAATTAAATCAAAGACAAGCATCCAGGTGATCATGATTTTAGACTGGCTCCAGAAAATCTGCATTTGGTTTCATTGATTAATTGTTAGTATTTTAAGTTTTTAAGTAAAGTATTGGTAAAGCAGAATCCGTAAATTGATTGAAATAATCCATTGCTTATTTTTTGTCTGGCAATCAAAAACCAGTAAGATTTTGCTTTGACAGTCCATTACCATTGCCTGTTGTTCAGGAGAGCACATTAAGATTATGGACCTCTTATTCAGATACAGACTGTCCTAATTCACATATCCTAGAAATCATAAAGACTAGTTATTTATTTAATGACAACCTCTGTCTTTGCAGACAGGAAAACACTTGAGACTATGTAGTGAAAATGTTTGCGCACGTAATTAATTTTGTAAAGAAGTTAATATGCAGATTGATTCAAATCTATTAACTTGTACTGAACCATATGTACAATATTTGTGTGTATGCCTTTTAATGGCCTTATTGATATGCAAATATTTTGTTTTACTTAGGCATTTTGCATGTTTAAATTAGGTGGAATATTAACAGTGCAAGGTCAATTATAGTAGTTGGTCAAACATTAATAAAAATCGCAGTGTGTTAAAAATACAATACATTACACCCTAATACTGAAAACCATACTATAGAATCCATTTATTAACCTCCAGACGTTTATAGGTCATATGTGGTAAAGTGGTCTAAGCACTGTCATCTAATGGCTTCTTATCTCTCACCACTGAGGTTGTGGGTCCGATCCCAGCTTGGCCTGAAAACTTCATGTGATAAAGTTTGCAATTACATGTAATTGCGAAAAGGTGGGTCCTCTGTGACTGTCTAAGGTGCCGTCTCAAGGTCACTAACCTCTCACTGCTAAGGTCGTAGGTCGAGTCCCGCTCGCTCCAAAAGCTTTATGTGAGAAAGTTTGCCAGTTACATGTGGAAGGATGGTGGTTCTACTCAGATTCATTCTGAGGTCTTCTCCATTAATAAAACTGGATATGCCATATTTAACCTGAAATGTGCTGAGACGGCATATTTGCAGAAGTATGGCAGCTGTACTTTTGGTTCATGGTTACTGCTAATGTTGGCTTCTGATCTGATGTTGATACAAGGTTACAGGAGTATTGCACTTAAAGAAATGTCATAATTGGCAACAAAACAGTTTTTTTTTCAATATCATGCAAGTACTCATTTACTGGGCCTGCATATGGATTGATTTCCATTGAAAAATGCAAAAATAATATGTTGAAAAGGAATTTCCCAACTTGGCTTACACACACATATTAGACTAAAATTATATATTTCCCACTTGAAATTGCTACATATTTTTTGACGTATCAGTTGAGATGCTTAACTTGATTTCATTTTGATTTCGATATTGGTTACAAATTGTTGAATTTGTTTCATGTTAAACAGAGGCCCGTTGACAGGTGAAGGTCATCAAGCAGTATTTGTGCGATATTTATTTTTAAAGTAAAGATATCATTTCAGTTTCTCTACTGTAATTGAAATATTATTTTTGTTATGTATTGAAGTATTTAAATTATTTGTATTTTATTTATAAATGATAATGAGATGTTTTGTATTTGTTTTAAAGTTTTTCTTATTATACCCCCGACAAACGAAGTTTTGAGGGGGTATACTGGAGTCACCCTGAGGTCGGTCTGTCGGTCTGTCGGTCTGTCGGTCGGTCTGTCCACAATTTTTCTTGTCCGGAGCATAACTTGAAAAGTTCTGGATGGAATTTCATCAAACATCATACAATGGTAGAATATAATGAGAGGAAGTGCAGTGTACAAGAAACATAACTCTATTCTTGCTAATTACAGAGTTATTGCCCTTTGATATTTTTTCTTGTCCGGAGCATAACTTGAAAAGTACCGGATGGAATTTCATCAAGCTTCATACAATGGTAAAATATAATGAGAGGAAGTGCAGTGTACAGGAAACATAACTCTATTCTCGTTAATTACAGAGTTATTGCCCTTTGATATATTTCCCTTGTCCGGAGCATTACTTTTAAAGTACTGGATGGAATTTCATCAAACTTCATACAATGGTAGAATATAATGACAGGAAGTGCAGTGTACAAGGAACATAACTCTATTCTTGCTAATTACAGAGTTATTGCCCTTTGATATATTTCCCTTGTCTGGTGCAGTACTTTTAAAGTACTTTTAAAGCCATCAGTGATAACAGTTTAATAAAGTTCATGAAAGAACCAAGTTGATGAATACATGGAGTTCGAGCAAAGCAGGTTCGATATTGTATTCCTAGTACTCTTGTTTGTTTCTTATCCATAAAATTGTTGTCCCTCAACATAACTCGAAAAAGTATAACATTTATTGATTGCCATGAAAGCTTGTACACTGCACAATAATTAAAAAGACCGTTTTTAATTTTAACAAAACCATAAAAAAATTAACAATACAAACAACTCAATCCATAACATTCTCTTTTATTAAGAATTTCTTTTGTCTGGAGCATTACTTTAAAACTATTGGATATAATTTAATTAAACTTCATACAATGGTAAACCATTTTCTGTCATGGCGGCGTTCGGGGGTATTCATCACTACAGTGATAGGTCTAGTTTTTAGATATTTATAGTGAATTTTATTGATACACACAGCTTTTTATGTGAAGACACGACATTGTGTCTCATTATCATTCGTCTCTCACCACTGATTCAAGTGGGAAAGTTATCAGTTACTTGCGGAGATGGGGTGTACTCGAGTTCTGGTTAATCCCAGGAAACAGTGGTTAGGTTAACTGATCGTCTGTTAGCCCCCGATGGCATAAAAATGACACTAAATATTCAATCAATTTATGTGTATTTAGTAGCAAAAAAATTCAAATTTATCTAAATCCATGATGGAGGTCACCACCATCTTGGATTTTAGATCAACGTGAATTTTTTAAACAAATTGAGATCACAATAGCAACGATAAATATGTAATATGTTTCTAATGGAAGGGAAATAACTGTTTTACTTCTGAATAAAAAATCTGAACTGATTTATTTCCCCAGACTTTCAAAAAATATAATTGGTTGTTAATTTTGCACAGTAACTTTGATTTTCCAGTAACTTTGATTTACAATATTTTGATAGGTGTTTTTAGGACAAGTACATTGTTTAAAAAGGAAGCTTTTGGTTGCCTTTGAGTAAAAGGTCAGTTGAAAGATCAAGGCTACTGTTAAAAATAGAAAAAAAAATGATCCCAACCTATGTTATTGAGAATCGGTTCATTAGTTGTGTTAGTTAATTTATGCCATATAAATTTTTGAATAAAAAATAAACTCAAAAACTGTTATTCAGTGATGTTTTATTTGGTAAATTTAATTAAATTCGAGACTTTGATTAGATGACTGAGGTCATTTTAAATGATCATTGTAGAGTCCTGTCTCTGTTTGGCTATCCATCTAGAGAAACACTCACTCCTTCTGATTCCTTTCATATCACCCCATGCTTGCTAGTTTGCCAGTAATTTGTACACCAGATGTCACCTTCCACACAACCTCTTCGGAAATACTATGCTCGGTAATGGTATGTAAGATTGGTTACAGTGTGTATGTAAGATTGGTTGTATTGTCTATGTAAGATTGGTTGCAGTGTCTATGTAAGATTGGTTGTATTGTCTATGTAAGAATGGTTGAAGTGTCTATGTAATATTGGTTGTATTGTCTATGTAAGAATGTATGAAGTGTCTATGTAATATTGGTTGTATTGTCTATGTAAGATTGGTTACAGTGTCTATGTAAGATTGGTTGTATTGTCTATGTAAGAATGGTTGAAGTGTCTATGTAATATTGGTTGTATTGTCTATGTAAGATTGGTTGTAGTGTGTATGTAAGAATAGTTGTAGTGTCTATGTAAGAATGGTTGTAGTGTGTATGTAAGATTGTTTGTATTGTCTATGTAAGATTGGTTACATTGTCTATGTAAGATTGGTTGTAGTGTCTATGTAAGATTGGTTGTATTGTCTATGTAAGATTGGTTACAGTGTCTATGTAAGATTGGTTGTATTGTCTATGTAAGAATGGTTGAAGTGTCTATGTAATATTGGTTGTATTGTCTATGTAAGATTGGTTTTAGTGTGTATGTAAGAATGGTTGTAGTGTCTATCTAAGAATGGTTGTTGTGTGTATGTAAGATTGTTTGTATTGTCTATGTAAGATTGGTTACATTGTCTATGTAAGATTGGTTGTAGTGTCTATGTAAGATTGGTTGTATTGTCTATGTAAGATTGGTTACAGTGTCTATGTAAGATTGGTTGTATTGTCTATGTAAGATTGGTTGTATTTTCTATGTAAGATTGGTTGTATGGTTTATTTAAGATTGGTTGTAGTGTCTATGTAAGATTGGTGTGTTGTCTATGTAAGATTGGTTGTAGTGTCTATGTAAGATTGGTTGTAGTGTGTATGTAAGAATGGTTGTAGTGTCTGTGTAAGATTGGTTGTAGTGTCTATGTAAGATTGGTTGTAGTGTGTATGTAAGAATTGTTGTAGTGTCTGTGTAAGATTAGTTACAGTGTCTATGTAAGAATGGTTGTATAGTTTATGTAAGATTAATTGTATTGTTTATGTAGGATTGGTTGTAGTGTCTATGTAAAATTGGTTGTAGTGTCTATGTAAGATTGGTTGTATTGTCTCTATGTAAGATTGGTTGTTTAACATTGGTTGTAGCTTCAATGTTAGATTGGTTGTAGTATCTATGTAAGATTGAATAAATTTGAAATACACTTATGAATGGAAAATTGCATTTACAAACACAAAACACAAATGATAAAGAGATGCATTTCATTTTACTGCCTTTAAGATTGGGTGTAGTATTAGTTTAAGATTAGTTGTAGCAGGTTGGTGAAATCTGTTGTAGTGCTTCATTTAGATTTGTTCTATCATGTATGTAAGAGTGATTTTGGCATGTGCATGAAACTGTAGCACATATGAATGATGAGATGTAGTGTGTATGAAAGAAATTGGTGTAGCAATGGACAAAAGAGTGGTTACATGGAAGATTGGTTGTCAGCCATGCTCATTGACCAAGCCAATATCCTCCAGTAACTTGGAGCTATGGCCCTTAACTAATTGTTTGAATTTAGCTAAATATCTCTATCTAACTCAAATTATTTTAATCCAGTCTTTACTAAACTTGGTCATAATATCTCAGCCAAGTTTGGTAAACAACGCAATAACCCCCATTTACTCAGAAGTTGCTGGAACTTGAATTGATTGAAATGTATGAAGTATTGATGTCTACTCGCTAAATGCGGTAATTAATAATAAAATCTTAAACAGAAAATGAAATATGGATATAAATAAAATATAAAATGATTTACATACCAGGTGCCTGTCATCAATAATGCCATAATTCTGTCAATGATTTAGACCATTGTGTCATTATTATCCACAAGTAACTTGTAACCTAGGCCCGCAAAAGTGATGGGTTTCATTTGTCATAAGATTATCATTTCCTTTGAGGATATATGAATAGATACTGATTGGAGAGATGATGAGTTAATTAACAATACTGAATTCTTTAAAAAAAATATTTAAAAAAACCCAAGTGCTTTTGAGATATAATTATTACTTCTTCTTCAGGGGATGAAAATATACATATGACATGCATGTATAGAGATGATGGGCCTGTAGACAGTTTCACTATATGACTATATGACAGACTCTGCAAAAAGAGCAGGGCCTGCCTGTAAATAATGTCATGGACATCAGGGCATGTCTGTAGATAATTAATGACATCAAGGCCTGCCTGTAAATAATGTCATGGACATCAGGGCATGTCTGTAAATAATGTCATGGACATCAGGGCATGTCTGAAGATAATTAATGACATCAGGGCCTGCCTGTAGATAATGTCATGGACATCACTGCTTGCCTGTAGATAATGTCATTGACATCAGGGCCTACCTGTATATAATGTCATGGACATCAGGGCATGCCAGTAAATAATGTCATGGACATCACTGCCTGCCTGTAGATAATGTCATGGACATCAGGGCATGCCTGTAAATAATGTCATGGACATCACTGCCTGCCTGTAGATAATGTCATGGACATCAGGGCTTGCCTGTTAATAATGTCATGGACATCAGGGCCTGCCTGTAGATAATGTCATTAACATCAGGACCTGCCTGTAGATAATGTCATGGACATCACTGCCTGCCTGTAGATAATGTCATGGACATCAGGGCCTGCCTGTAGCTAATGTCATGGACATCACTGTATGCCTGTAGATAATGTCATGGACATCAGGGCCTGTAGATAATGTCATGGACACCATGGCCTGTATATAATGTCAGACATCATAGCATGTAGATAATATCATGGACATCAGGGCCTGTAGATAATGTCATGGACATGATGGCCAGTAGATAATGTCATGGACATCAGAGTCTATGGACAGAGTTGCTGGTTATAACCATGGTAATCATAAGTAAGTCCTAGTATTACTCTTATATACAGATCTTAAAGATTTTGACCACACTAAGGTTATCATGGCTTGTGGGTTGATGTGCACTTATTAAAATACTAATATGAGTAGGTTAAAATGACTAATCATCCTAACCATGAGTATATACATTCAAACCTGTGTAAGTGGTCACCTCTGCTAGACAACAACAGCAACAAACAAATGTACAACCATATTTTGGCCTCAAAATTCAAAATACAGTGAAACTATCCTTATAGGTTAGGTGGTATTATTATGTTTTGTTTATTTTTACTTTATTTTTTCTTCCACACAGCGTTACGTGTCTGACTACCAATCCAGGGGTCGTGAGTTCGAATCCTCCGCCCGGCAACAGTCTCCGTGATGATTGATATACGACATTGCGTCTCATTATTATTTGTCTCTCACCACTGATTCAAGTGGGAAAGTTATCAGTAACTTGCGGAGACGAGGTGTGCTAGAGTACTGGTTAATCCCAGGAAAAAGTGGTTAGGTTAACTGATCGTCTGTTAGCCCGCGATGGCATAAAAATGACGCTAAATATTCAATCAATCAATCAATCCACACAGCGATATTTTCTCTTTACAAAGTTACACTACAGTAAAAACAAATATGCAACTATGTTTTGGCTTCAAAATAATGGTAAAGTGATCATTTTGGATGTGTACATTATTTTTGTTTATTTTTACTTTATTTTTTCTTCCACACAGTGATATTTTCTCTTTACACAGCAACAGCAAACATATCCACCCCCCACCACCACCACCAAAAACAAAGATTAGATTGGCTGTTATGTCAAACAAAACTTCTGGTAAATTGTTAGAAAGTTATTTATTTTGGACACTCCTCCTTCTGAGTACATTTAACGTATTATACGCCCCTTTTTTACCCAACATTTTGGCAGCAGAAAATTGACGTCTTGACTAATTAATTATGCTTCGCTCTGTTTTGTTATATGAGACTTACAATTGTCTTTAAGCAAAAACCCCTAAAATTTAGAACTCTGTGTTAGAAACAGACTCTGGCACCACTTTTTAGTTACTTTACACACTGTGTTATCTTGTAGACAGGAAGTTAAGTTTATACGTGCGAGCGCGTATGCGCGAGGACTGTTGATGAGCCTCGTCTTCAGCGGCAAGAATCTTAGCTTCCTCGCATGTATGGTCAGTCTCGTGGTGTCCGAGACTTCGTATACTACGGTGAACATCTTCCCAGGGATGTTGCTGTTTTTCCAGGCAAGCAGAATTATGATGATGGTTAGTCAAAGGCTTGTTAGGGATGGAGCAGAATTGAATGTCACCCTAGGGCGACTGGAGGTACATGTTTATTATTACGTGTAAATCTTATTGATTTTCCTAATTGTTTCTATAATGAATGAAATATTTTTGATGGTTTTTCATTCATAGAAAAACACAAATCAAAAAAGGGAAACTTACATTTTATTATTTGTTGACATCTTCTGTACCATAATTTAATTAAAAAAAAATAAGAAAGTGGTAATGTTTCATCAAAGAGATTTGTTTTTCTGGTCGGTTGACACAGTGAAAGTAGACTTCAGATATAATGTATTTCAACCCCACTTTTCAAGCATCAATTTGTTTTCAAAGTTCACAATTCAAACATGACACAGATAGTTATATTGTCTGTCTATCCGTCTGTGTGTCTGTCTGTGTGTCTGTCTGTCTGTGTGTGTGTCTCTCTCTCACACACACATTCTGCATCAATCACATCAGAACAGGGCATTAGAGTATTATTACCTAACAACTATTTACTCCAATTGTAAACATAAAACTATAAAATATTATCACTTTTAACTAACAGCTTTTTATAACTTTAACTTACTTGTAACCTTCATTCCACATAACATTTGACCTAAGGTAAGTGCGACTATCTCTTCGTCCACTGGCCACGTGGCATTGTTTGTCCAAGTAAATACAATGTAATACAATATAGTGTTTACTTAGAGATGGCTTACTTGTCTAAGGAAAATGTCACTATAGCAACCTATATCGCTTGCTTATTGGATTATTAACATGTTTGATTGACATCCTGGTCAGGTCAGATGTGGCAGATGTACAATGCTGGCTTCTTTGACATATTTCAGAGATACCTTGGTCATGTGATTATGATTGTGGCCATCCTTAAAAAAGTCAACGTTTTAAAAGTAAAAAAAAAAAGTTTGGGTAACTGCAGATTTGTGTGAGTAGATAGGAGCATGGCAAACACATTTTCACAGTTAAAAAATGTTTTATTTTGTTTTATATGCTGTATCCAAAAACATGTATAATCAGTGTGTTATACTCCATAAGAAGATTTAATGGATTTCTCAGATACTTTTAATGACTCAAGATTTTAAAAATTTCCCCCAGATCTTTAGTCAATGGATCGCGAAATGATCCCAAACTCTTGGAGCTGGAACAACACTGTAAAATACTTAGTGACTTCTATGACGATATCAACAATTATCTTTGTTTCAAGATCAGTTAAGAATAAATACTGAAATGTAAGTATTTGATTTGACTTCATTTATTAAATATATTTTTTTTCTATATTGACTATTGAGTTCCAAGTTAAAATGAATACTGAAGTGGTTTATATGACTATACCAACAATTGAATTTGTAAAACAAATTTGCTGTTGTTTAGTTATCTCTTTGGTCACATGTTCTAGTTTGGTCTTATGATCACATTAAGTATTTGACATGTGCTTTGGATTGTTCTGTTATATCACTAGTCTTAGTTCAGCCATGTTGTGTTGCCATATTTGTAATCATGCATCATGTGACTATTCCTCATGGGTCTCAGACAGTCTGGAAATAATGGAAATATTCTTGTCAAACTTGTTTTGTAGAAACCAGATAAAATTTACACGTGCGAGGAGTAAAATCAGCTCGATTCAGAAGAGTTTAGGATTTGGTTCCAAACATCTATCCTTCTGCATGACCATGATTTGTCTCAATATTTCAAGTACTCATTTGTCGTCTGCAAGACTTTTCAGTGCACTGGCATTGTTCAATGTGGTGCACAGAACAGTTCTGTATGTGATGGAGGCATTGGTAAGAAATGCTGCAGAAGTGAGCGTTACTGTCCACAGATTTCAGGTACATTGTATATGTCGTAAACGAAGTAATTATCACGTTATATTTGGTAGTCTAGCTGCACACCAATACTCATGTAGTGGTAGTCTTCTAGAGCCGTATGCTTTCATTTTATAAACGGACAAATTTAGTGATAATATGGTGCACACAAATATTGGTAAACTTGAAAACAACTAGTTTCTACACTAAAACATTATTTTGGAAATTTTTTATGGTGTATATGAAATAATAAAAGGTTTATGTACAAGTCTGGTTAAAAAAGGGCACAAAAACTTACATTTCAATCGCCAAGTATATGACAGACAGAGATGTCTTTCTTACTAATTAATAAAGATGTGTGCATTTATATTTTTTTTCAAAAGTTTCTCTTTTAGCTTCTGAGATGGTTTAACCTGAGCTATTCTGATCTCTAGTTATTCATTGTTTTCAAAGTCATCTGTCGGTCGTCAAGCAAAAATACGAGTATATTTGAAACTATAAAGTACTGTTTGATATGTCATTAAAATGTAAGCAAGTTTTGTTCTTTTGACGGGAATGTTTATAGTTTGATTAGCGTATTGTTCAAAGATTTGTTTTCACATATGAGGAAGCTTGAGCATGATGCCATGTGTTTGATATTGGAGATGTCTTTTTTATATTTGAGAGTCTTAATACTTCTTCCACAGTTGAGCAAGCTGTGTTGGGTTGGGTTGTTGTGATATTTGAGGCGTTCTGATGAAAGCAAGCAGTTGTGGTCTTCAACTTAACATCACCTCTGAAATCCCCTTATTCAGTTCTGATCAAACTGCTGGTGCATTATCCTTGGGTGATTATGTTTCCTCTTTGTTCAGTTCTAATCAAACTGCTGGTGCATCATCCTTGGGTGATATGTTTCCTCTTTGTTCAGTTCTAATCAAACTGCTGGTGCATCATCCTTGGGTGATATGTTTCCTCTTTTTTCAGTTCTGATCAAACTGCTGGTGCATTATCCTTGGGTGATTATGTTTCCTCTTTGTTCAGTTCTAATCAAACTGCTGGTGCATCATCCTTGGGTGATTATGTTTCCTCTTTGTTCAGTTCTGATCAAACTGCTGGTGCATCATCCTTGGGTGATTATGTTTCCTCTTTGTTCAGTTCTGATCAAACTGCTGGTGCATCATCCTTGGGTGATTATGTTTCCTCTTTGTTCAGTTCTGATCAAACTGCTGGTGCATCATCCTTGGGTGATTATATTTCCTCTTTGTTCTTTTATCTTGATATCTTAATTGTATGTAGGTTTGATGCTCTTGTAATGGGAAGTTGATGATAAATGTATAAAAGTGGAAATTTTTTATGCCCGTGATGCAGTGTTCACAAGTAAATAAAAATGATCTTAGATCAACGTCTCTAAAAAAGTTTGCTTTACCTCAGCTCCATTGTAAGTGTCATCTTAGATCTGTTGTGTCTTAAAGAGTTTGCTTTACCTCAGCTCTGTCTGTTAGTGTCATCTTAGATCTGTTGTGTCTTAAAGAGCTTTATTTACCTCAGCTCTGTCTGTTAGTGTCATATTAGATTTATTGTGTCTTAAAGAGCTTACGTTACCTCAGCTCTACCTGTTAGTGTCATCGTAGATCTGTTGTGTCTTAAAGAGCTTGCTTTACCTCAGCTCTGTCTGTAAGTGTCATCTTAGAGCTATTGTGTTTTAAAGAGTTTGCTTTACCTCAGCTCCATTGTAAGTGTCATCTTAGATCTGTTGTGTCTTAAAGAGTTTGCTTTACCTCAGCTCCGTCTGTTAGTGTCATCTTAGAGCTATTATGTCTTAAAGAGCTTGCTTTACCTCAGCTCTGTCTGTTAGTGTCATCTTAGAGCTATTATGTCTTAAAGAGCTTGCTTTACCTCAGCTCTGTCTGTTAGTGTCATCTTAGAGATATTGTGTCTTAAAGAGTTTGCTTTACCTCAGCTCTGTCTGTTAGTGTCATCTTAGAGCTATTGTGTCTTAAAGAGTTTGCTTTACCTCAGCTCTGTCTGTTAGTGTCATATTAGAGCCGTTGTGTCTTAAAGAGTTTGATTTACCTCAGCTCTGTCTGTTAGTGTCATATTAAAGCTATTGTGTCTTAAAGACCCGACATCCAATCAGACTATCGGATGTAAATTAGTTGCTCTGCAGGGCGTGTTTTATCAACTGGGAGTGTATGATATGGTCTAACAATAGAACAGTGATAATAGCAGACAGCAAAATGTTTGTAAAACAATGCTGAAGGTTTACATTGTAACTGATACAGGAATGTTGACTCTGGGGTCAATATCACATCCCACTTTAGCATTAGGGACTACAGGGTCTTTAATTAATCATTATCAGGTCAGGTAATTACAGTTTTATCAACACTATTAAGTGATGTGATAATGTTGTTGATTGATATCAAAGTATATAATTATGTATATGAACATATGTGCCTAATAATTTTAAACCACAATTCAAGCATTATAATCAGTCTAACAGATATGCCAAAAATCCCTATATTCAAGTTGGTATAGCCCATTATGAATCATTAAGTACGATTTGGAGGGAAATTAAAATACATAGATATGTTACATGTTATGTGCTGATATTTTTGTCACTTTTAGTGACGGAAATAAGAACTTACAATTATATTCATACTTGGATATATAATATTGTGATGTTATTGATAAAAAAGTAATTATCAACACTTTGTTGAATATATTAGGAATTAGACTTGAACTAATGTTGATGTGATTAAAAATTGCAAAAGGTGTCTTTCTCAACACATTACCTCAAATCATACCTTGGATACAAAGTTGAGTGATAGAGACTGTGCTAATAATAAACTTTAATTAATGTTGGTGTTTAATCATGCATGTGTATTAATTGTAAATTATAAATTGTGGTGATTATGAACAATGTCAAGGCCGCGCCTATCAAAAACAAAATAAAAAGTGAAAAAAAATCATTAACAAAATTGGTTCCTGTTATAACAATGTAATATACGGAGGAAGATAAAACACTTCAACTTCATTAAAGCAGAAATCATGATGAATAAATCAGTTGTAATTAAGAATTTACTGATAATTAATTAAGAAAAAGACCACAAATGTTTTTTGATTTGGTAATTTTAAGTCACTTTCAAAAGCTTTCATTAGAAAAAAATCGTTTATATATTCATGATATTCCTGGTGAAAGCCCTATCTTTAGTTTTAATCTAAAACTATCATTTCTGTTTCATGTGATATAATACACATGTAAAATGATTCATTCATATGGCACCATAATTTTTTTTTAATAAAGAATAGGAACAATTGTATAATTCAATTAAATATGGTGATATACAACTGTTGGTGATTAAAAAAAGGATAACAGAAGGAATCATTTAAAAGTTTGGTAAGTCTTGCATGATTTGTAGTTTATATTTACTATTATATCTTGAATACAGCCATGTGAGCTACAGCATGCCAGTTTGTTTACAAACATTGGTCACATGACAAATATTGACCCGTTTGCTCCTCCCACAAAATTCAAATTTCTCTGTAACTGATTGTCTGTTGAAAGCAATAAGTAATAAATTATTGCAGATTTTATTCTGAAATTTTCAGGAACTGTGAGTAATATTAGGACTATGTTGCATGACAAATTTCAAATTTTTCAATCCATGAATTTATTTAAGATTTGAAAATTACTCTCCTAGATCTGAATGTGTTTTGAAAAATAAGGGAAAACACTCCCATCACCATTACCTCCCTTTTATTCCCAGGTTGGGTCTTTAAAGAGCTTGTTTTACCTCAGCTCTGTCTGTTATTGTCATCTTAGATCTGTTGTGTCTTAAAGTGTTTGCTTTACCTCAGCTCCATTGTAAGTGTTATCTTAGATCTGTTGTGTCTTAAAGAGCTTGTTTTACCTCAGCTCTGTCTGTTATTGTCATCTTAGATCTGTTGTGTCTTAAAGTGTTTGCTTTACCTCAGCTCCATTGTTAGTGTCATATTAGAGCTATTGTGTCTTAAAGAGCTTGTTTTACCTCAGCTCTGTCAGTTATTATCATCTTAGATCTGTTGTGTCTTTAAGTGTTTGCTTTACCTCAGCTCCATTGTAAGTGTCATATTAGAGCTATTGTGTCTTAAAGAGCTTGCTTTACCTCAGCTCTGTCAGTTATTGTCATCTTAGATCTGTTGAGTCTTAAAGTGTTTGCTTTACCTCAGCTCCATTGTAAGTGTTATCTTAGATTTGTTGTGTCTTAAAGAGTTTGATTTACCTCAGCTCTGTCTGTTATTGTCATCTTAGATATGTTGTGTCATAAAGAGCTTGTTTTACCTCAGCACTGTCTGTTATTGTCATCCTAAATATGTTGTGTCATAAAGAGCTTGCTTTACCTCAGCTCCACCTGTGATCTGTTATGTCTGAAAAGCTTGTTTTATCTCAGCTCTGTCTATTGGTGTCATGTCAGATTCATTGTGTCTTAAAGAGCTTGCTTTACCTCAGCTCTGTCTGTTAGTGTCATATTAGAGCTATTGTGTCTTAAAGAGTTTGCTTTACCTCAGCTCTGTCTGTTTGTGTTATCTTAGAGCTGTTGGGTCTTAAAGAGCTTGTTTTACCTCAGCACTGTCTTAGATCTGTTGTGTTTTAAAGAGCTTGCTTTACCTGAGCTCTATCTGTTAGTGTTATCTTAGATCTGTTGTGTCTTCAAGAGCTTGCTTTACCTCAGCTCTGTCTGTTAGTGTCATCTTAGATTTATTGTGTCTTAAAGAGCTTGCTTTACCTCAGCTCTGTCTGTTAGTGTCATCTTAGATCTGTTGTTTCTTAAAGAGTTTGCTTTACCTCAGCTCTGTCTGTTAGTGTCTTGCTTTACCTCAGTTCTATCTGTTAGTGTTATCTTAGATCTGTTGTGTCTTCAAGAGCTTACTTTACCTCAGCACTGTCTGTTAGTGTTATCTTAGATCTGTTGGGTCTTGAAGAGCTTGCTTTACCTCAGCTCTGTCTGTAAGTGTCATATTAGCGCTATTGTGTCTTAAAGAGTTTGCTTTACCTCAGCTCTGTCTGTCAGTGTCATATTAGAGCTATTGTGTCTTAAAGAGCTTGCTTTACCTCAGCTCTGTCTGTTAGTGTCGTCTTAGATCTTTTTAGCTCACCTGAGCAAAGCTCAAAGTGAGCTATTCTGATCGCCTGTTGTCCGTCGTCCACATCTGTTGTAGAACTGTGAACTTTTAGTTGTGTGCACTCTAGCATCCACATTTTTCATTGGATCTTCACTTAACTTATATAGTACTTATATAACCATAATATCTTGGACAAGTTCTTGAAATGGCCAAATTTGATTATTGATGTCACAGTTATGGCCCTTGAAACATTTAAAAAAAAAACAACACTAATTGACCTTGTGCACTCTAACACATGCATTTTTCATTTGATTTTTACCAAACTTGCACAGTAGTCATATAACAATAATATCTCGGACAAGTTGTTGAACTAGCCAAATCGGATGATTAATATCAGAGTTATGGCCCTTGAAACATTTAAAAAAAAACACTAATTGACCTTGTGCACTCTAACACATGCATTTTTCATTTGATTTTTACCAAACTTGCACAGTAGTCATATTACAATAATATCTCGGACAAGTTGTTGAACTAGCCAAATTGGATCATTAATATCAGAGTTATGGCCCTTGAAACATTAAAAATTGCACTTATTGACCTTGTGTGCACTCTAGCACCCTCATTTTTCATTTGATTCTCATTAAACTGACACAGTACTTATATTACCATAATATCTCATACAAGTTCTTTAACTGGTTGAATTGGAGTATTAATGTCAGAGTAATGACCCCTGAAGTGTCAAAATCTGCACTATTTGACCTTTTGTGCACTCTAGCACCAGCATTTTTCATTTGATTCTCACCAAACTTACAAAGTTGTTATATATTTATAATGTCTTGGGCAAGTACTTGAACTGGCTAATTCGGTTTATTAATGTCAGAGTTTATGCATTATATGAATTTATGTACACTCTAGCACCTGGAAGAATTGCTGTCTGGCATTGTCTCCTCTGTCGTAGGTGAGCTATAATTACACTTGCTTATCAACCTATTATTATGCTTTGTGTTGCCTAGAAAGACAGCACTATTACTGGAGATCTACATGGGTACTCAAAATAAGCTTTCTCTAAAATTCAGGGGTGAACTTCAACCGCTTCGCAAGATAAACTATCTGCATTCTGTATTTAGTACGGTGAACATCGGTGGTAAAAAAATGTGTATATACTCAGTACTGTTGGTCCTGTGTCTGACCCAACAGCACTTTCAGTCTTCTGCACTCTACATAATGTTTGCCGGGTTTGACGCAGTCCAGGTGTCATTGCTGCTCTTCACACAACTTGCTGTTAGGAATATTATACAAGCTGTAGTCAGTATCCACAGAATCGAGGTAAATTTGTTTATACAATATGTATACGCTTGTTTCTGGTACTTTGTTAGCATGTGATCTTGTGGTAGAGTGTCAGACCAGGTCCAAGATCAGTCTGTGGTTCAATCTTTCCTGAAGACCATGTGTTTTGTCCCTCAGCAAGAATATTATCTAGATGAAAAAATATTTATTTAGTTGAAACTTACCTTCTTGCACCTGCAGAAGGTGGGTTTGTGGGGACATATTGTGTTATCCCTGTCCATCCTCTGTTTTTGTCGCTTGTGGTGAGCTTGACGTAGTCGTCATAATTGCGGTTCAGTGTATGTGCACACACAGGAATGAGTATTTAAATGCCTAGGATTTAGGGTTAGTAATTTTTTTTGCAGGATGGAAAAACAGTTGGAAAAAAATATGTGGCTGTTTCTAGACATGCAAAAAATGCTTTTATGTGGCTAACATCAGCTGGGCGCAAAGAAGCCACTAAAGCACCCATGTGTTAGTATGTCCTTGCATAGGTCAAATCTTTTCTGGGCTATAAGCTTCTCATTCATCAATGCTTTACCTCAGCTCCACCTGATAGTGTCATCTTAGAGCTATTGTGTCTTAAAGAGCTTGCTTTACCTCAGCTCTGTCTGTTAGTGACATCTTAGATCTTTTTAGCTCACCTGAGCAAAGTCCAAGGTGAGCTATTCTGATCGCCTGTTGTCTGTCGACCATCATCTGTTATACATCTGTGAACTTTTAGTTGTGTTCACTCTAGCATCTACATTTTTCATTTGATCTTCACTAAACCTATATAGTAAGTAACATGTATATAACCATAATATCCCGAACAAGTTCTTGAAATGGCAAAATCCGATTATTAATGTTAGAGTAACAGTATGGCCCTTGAAACATAAAAAAATGCACTATTTAACCTTGTTTGCACTCAAGCACATTCATTCATCATTTGATTCTCATCAAACTTACACAGTAGTAATGTCAGAGTAATGGCCCTTGAATTGTCAAAAACTGCACTATTTGACCTTGTGTGCACTCTAACACCAGCATTTTTCATTTGATTATAACCAAACTTAAACAGTTGTTATATGTTTACAATATCTTGGACAAGTTCTTGAACTGGCTAATTCTGTTAATTAAAGGCAGAGTTATGGTCCTTGAATTGACAAAAATGGCATTATATGAGTTTATGTATATTGTTACGTACTGTCTAGCACCTGCAAGAATTGCCATCTGGCATTGTCTCTTTTGTCACGGGTGAGCGATTTAACTTTCTAATCAACCTATTATTATGCTTTGTACTGCCTAAGAAGACAGCACTATTATTGGAGATCAACATGGGTACTCAAAATAAGCTTTTTCCCAAAACTAAGGGGTGAACTTCGACAGCTCAAGAAGATAAACTACCTGCATTCTGTACTTGAGACAGTGAACACCAACATTGGTCAATATCTGTGCATGCACTCAGTACTGTTGGTCCTGTGTCTGACCCAGCAGCACTTTAAGGCTTCGTCGCTCTACATAATGTTTGCCGGGTTTAACGCAGTGCAGGTGTGCTTGCTGTTCTTCACACAACTTGCTATTAGGAATATTATACAAGCTGTAGTCAGTATCAGCAGAATCGAGGTAAATTTTTATACAATATGTATACGCTTGTTTCTGGTACTTTGTTAGCATGTGATCTTGTGGTAGAGTGTCAGACCAGATCCAAGATCAGTCTGTGGTTCAATCTTTCCTGAAGACCATGTGTTTTGTCCTTCAGCAAGAATATTTATCTAGATAAAAAATATTTATTTAGATGAAATTGATCTTCTTGCACCCACAGAAGGTGGGTTTGTTGGGACATATAGTGTTACCAATGTCTGTCCTTTGTTTTTGTCTAGTCCACTTGTTGTGAGATCGACACATTCGTCACAGTGGCGGTTCACTGTATGTGAGTGAGTGTTAGGTGAGCTTTTCTGACAAAGGGTATAAGTAATCTGTACCAGACCCAGTTAGCTCAGTCAGTAGCTTGTCCAACTATCAATACAAGGTCTAGAGTTTGAATTCTTACCAGCCACAGTCTCCATGATGATTGATACATACATGTGATATTAACAAGACCTGAACCTTTCAATTTGGATGAAGTGATTATTTAAAGAGAGATTCATGCCAAAAAAAAAAAAAATTGATTTAAGTGTACGAAATTTTTACAAAAATGACTCTAACACAGATCTGTGCTTAGATAGATGTAGTTATTAGCATCATAATGGTGCTTGGAAGTAAAGCAACTGGAAAAGAAGTTCAAAAAAACAAAACTGTTTTCTTTCTTACTTTATTTTCATGATTTTTTTATCATCTTTCTTCTCATTTCTTCATTGTAAATCTATTGCCAGATATATCGACATTCTTGATTTTCACATTTCAGCTGCATAGTTTTGAGTTAAATCTACACACATTCTTTGCCACTTTAAAAAGACATTTGTTCAGTTTGAAAGTGTGATACTTTGACTGATTATTGATTTTGACACTCAAAAGATAGAATTTTGTATAACTAAAGGTGGTTATTATCATGCCAGTCTGGAATGATTTGGTGAAATTGATGCACAAATTAGATGATGTCACAGTTGGAAAAAATGTTACTTCACGATTTAGTTAAGATTTTTCATTCAATTCATCAATTTTTATAATGTGATTTTTTTCATGAATCTTGATGAAATATCAATTTAAAATTTGGGAGCTATAGAAATACCACGTAATAACCAGTTTCAAATTGTATCACACACGCCATGCTTTATCGAGACTGCAATGTATCTGATATAATGTTTGATTTGTTACAAATATTAACTCATTGTCATGAGTAGTATTTGGTATGATTAGTCATGAACTTTTTTCCAATGCCATGGAATATGAGGGGAAGACGTCAGTAAGTTACACAGAGATGAGGTGTGTCTAATATGTATTAGTTACCTGCCCAGATCACTGGAGCGATGAGGGGAAGACGTCAGTAAGTTACAGAGATGAGATTTGTCTAGTATGTATTAGTTACCTGCCTAGATCACTGTAACGATGAGGTGTGATTTGTTGAAAACAAGCATGTTGAGCCTTGTTGTATGGCGCCCAGTGTTTGTCTGTCTGGTTGTATGGCGCCCAGTGTTTGTCTGTCTGGTTGTATGGCGCCCAGTGTTTGTCTGTCTGGTTGTATGGCGCCCAATGTTTGTCTGTCTTGTTGTATGGCGCCCAATGTTTGTCTGTCTTGTTGTATTGGCACCCAATGTTTGTCTGTTTCATTGTATGGCGCCATATGTTTATCTGTCTTGTTGTATTGGCACCCAATGTTTGTTAGTTTGGTAGCTAAAGCTAATTTATAACTGGACCTGGGATTTAGGTTTCTGTATCACCTCATTTACATAATGCTTAAATATATGTAGTACAATAATCTTCAAGTGTTGGAATGCCCCAGACCAGGCATTAGCCAGTAATGTGTGTTTTGTTGTTTTTCAGCAAAGCTCTTTTTATCATCCTAATATTATGCTCTGTGATGCCGAGGAAGACTGATTTGTTATTGGAGACTTTCAGGGGTTCTCAAAATTAGCTTTCTCCCACAATTTAGGGGCCAACTTCGACAGCTTCACAAGATAAACCACCTGCTTGCTGTATTTGAGACAGTGAACACCATTGGTCGAGATCTCTGTTTGCACTCAGTACTGTTGGTCCTGTGTCTGACCCAGCAGCACTTTAAGTCTTCAGCACTCTACATAATGATTGCCGGGTTTAACACGGTGCGCTTGTGCCTGCTGCGTTTTGCACAGGCAGCCGTTAGTAATCTAATACAAGTTCTAGTCAGCGTCGGCAGAATCGAGGTAATTTTTTTTTTGTAATATATGCTTTCCTCACGGTGGACCATTGTGTTTTGTCCTTCATCAAAAATATTTATTGATATTGTATTCATACTGCAGGTTAAATTTGTTCTCCGGTCCTCCGTTGCAGAGTGGTCTAAGGCGCTGTCTCAAGGTCATTTACCTCTCGCTATGGTCGTAGGTTTGAGTCTCTCCTGTTCCAAAAAACTTTATGTGAGAAAGTTTCCAGTTACTTGCGGAAGGATGGTGGTTCCGCTGTCTGAGGTCTTCCTCCACCAGTAAAACTGGATATGCCATATAAAACCTGAAATGTGTTGAAAAGTGCCTAAAACCCCATTTAAAAAAAAAAAAAAAAAGAAAAAAAGAAAGATTTGTACTTACAAATGGTTTGACAATTAAACAACACCATTTGCAATAATAATATATAAAAAATTAAATCACCGCATTATACAACAGCTATACAATTACTGTTATGGACAACTCTTCTGGGTAAAAAAATTGACAGACCAATTTGTATTTTTATATCTTGTGACTTCAGTTTGATTGGTTCTATGATATTGGTCACATTATTGATAAATTGGATTCATTTGAGAAAAAAATGTCTAAAAGCAGAAGTGACGGTCATCAAGTGTTTGTGATTTTTATTTTTAGAATAAGGATTCCGGTTTAATTTCACACTTCGGTTAAAATCTTGATTTATGCCATGTTTAGACAGATTTGAAATTCCAAATCATTCGTATTTTAGTTACAAAGGATAATAAAAAGTTTTATATTAATTTTATGTTGTTTTTTTTAAGACATTTATAGTAATTGTCTGATACACTGCCTTTAAAGGGATAATATTGGCATATTACCGTCAATTCCCTGTCCTAAATACACATGCCCAGCATGAAGATACACTTATAACTTAGAGATATACCTGTCTAAAGTGTCTAAATGCATAACCTCTTTATTACAAACATCGGATTTCTGAAGCCGCATTTTTGTTTTTGTTTTTGTTTACATTCACCATTTTCAACGAACCGCTTTCGGGTTTCTTATCAATCATCGGATAACATCGTGAAGACTCATTCCCGAACTTGTTTTCGAGGCTTTTTTCGGGAAGTTTACGGAGTTCAATGTAAACATTGCGCAATACTTTATTGCGGGAGGTATTAAAATTTTGGCCAATATTCAATTACTGTTAATTTGATAACTATCAAGTAAATAAAGGTTGTACGTCAATACATAAGCATTATTTTTTGCACACTGCATACAGGAAAATTCTGGATTAACATCGTGTTTGTGTTACTTGCCAATATAATCCCTTTAAGCAAAGGTTTCAGGGGGTGCTACAGATGAAAATTATTTGAAAGAAAGCTAAAATTTATTGCATGTTAAGGAAAAGATCTGTTATATATACATAGACTACAGATGGATCAGTTTCTGTCTGTATTTACTGGGTCAGTTAGCTCAGTCGGTAGTGGGTCTGACTATCAATGCAGGGGTCATGATTCCCCACCTGACCACAGTCTCCTTGACGATTGCTATACGACATTGCGTCTCATTGTCCTTTCCTTACCTTGCTGATTCAAGTTGGAAAGTTATCAGTTACATGTGGAGGTGGTTGTGCTTGAATAACCTGGTCCCAGGAAATAATGGTTAGAACAACTGAGGAAGATTTGTGTGTTCAGTTATGATACTGTGTGTTTGATATCTCGGAGATTTATTTTATATTTGAAAGACTTAATGCTTCCTCCCCTTTTTGAGCAAGCTGTGTTGGGTGGAAGTGCCATGATATTTGAGGTGTTCCCATACTCATGGAAGCAAGAGCTGGTAGTCTTCTGTTTTCAGTGAGGCTATCATTTCTAAAACTTGATTTGAATTGATTAAATTTCAAATAACATTATATCACATGCAGTCCTCGGAAACCTGTTGTTATTCAGTTCTAATCCAACTCCAGGTACTTCATCATTCGACTAATTATCTGTACTTTTTGTCTTGATATCTTTGAGAGGTTCCTTTGGCTATAATAAATTAATTACTAGATTATCATGCCTGCCCGCCCCGTAATTTTCATGCCACCCTGACCCTTTTTTATTTTCATAAAAAAAACCCCCAAAAAATAAAAAAATAAAAAAAAACATCAAAATTTTAAAAATATAAAAAAATCTTCCCACCCTCCCTGTTTTTAAGAAAAATTTGGATGTTAATCTAACAATAAGTTTATAATGGCTTTAAATTCTGGTTAAAGTACAGTGTATGGGCAAGATTGGAGATCGGGACTATATGCAGCATGATCTACAGTATTGAATCCTAACAAATTTCAAGTCTCGAATTCTCAGCAGTGTTAGTTACAGCAATATCCTGGTGATATAAGATATTGTTCGTACTTGTATCATTCTATGCCGTGTTGTTGTTCAAAGCACTTTAACCAGATCTCTATGAAGAAGCTGAAATGAAAACTGTTTGTGGTGCGGCATTTGTGGAACATAAGCAACAATGTGTGCAGAAATTGTATCCATAAAATAGTATATTTAGTTGAATTAATATGCTTAAAATGATTTATGGGAACCTACTAGCATTCACAGTGTTGTAGAATCAGTCCCTTTCTACTCATAAAGAAGATATACCGTATATTCCCTTATAAACACCCCCACTCTAATAAACACACCCCCACCTATTTTTCTGGAAAATTAAAATAAAATAAAATGTATATGCGATTTGAGTGCGTATTTGCCCATCTTTCCCTGATCGATTATTTTGTAACACAGACAACAATTAGCAGAGTGTTTATTACCTTTGAACTCTTTAACCCATTGTTTATATCTTGGGTGACCACTTAACCACTTTTGGTTGAACAAATACTTCCCCATATTTGCTGTTTAATACTAGTAAAACTATTGTCTGCCGATTAAAACATAACAAAACCTCGGAAAATATGGTTAGTCTGTGTACGCTGAAAGCTCATTGTTCCATGTTGATAAGAGCAAGCGTCCAAGTGATTTAAAGTGAAGAGTACACTGACCATAAATTCGGATATTCCAGTATGCAGACTAGTAATTTCATACAGATTTTCAGCTTTTTTTCATCCTATGTCGATTATTTCTTTCACTCTCAAATAATTCTGAACCACTTTTTCGGAGATTTAAACCGGATTTAAGGTTTTTTCCATTGCTTTATTGGTTTTATTGTATTTTAACTGTTGCTAAATTTGCTTTTTTTTTTATCTTTTATAAACGCCCCCACCTTGTAAAATGTAACGCCCCCGGGGGCGTTAATTAGGGAATATACGGTACATGTGTTTGCTGTAAAACTCAGGCTTCTTTGGATAGAGAGAGGAAGGTGATTTCAATTGGAGAGATTGTTCCTTTGTTTCTGGGTCATATAGGAGAAACCAGGTTTCATCTGCAGTTGTAATGTGATTAAGGAAATCATCCGGTATCTCCTTTATAGTTTTTAAGGAATTTCTTTGATGTCATTTTCCTCGTTCTCTTCTGTCAACAAACATGGCACCTATCTGACACTTACTTTATGCACGCTTAAATGTTCAGTTAAATAATTATTATGTGATATAGATACAGTTCCATAACAATTCCACTGTTGTTACAAATGTATCGTGTTGATCCATTGATCTCCCTAGATAGCGTCTTTGACTGGGTCAATTGACATGTTGATTTGCAGTCATCTTCCCATCCTTCTATCATCTTGTACATTGTCTCGGCCATCCTTAAATCTCCGATGCCACTTAAATATTAATGCACGGCACACAGATAATATAATCCCAGATTTCTGTATCATTTTCTGCATTTTGTGTTGGCTCTTTTCCTAATTTAACACAAAGTTTGATTATTTCTTGCTGTTCCGTGAATGATTTTGAACAGAATAAGTTGAGAGCTCAGCGCAAGACTACTTCTAAATCGCTTTTCAGAAATTTTACAGGAGGTCGATTAAAACTTATTTTAGTTCAAATATTGGCTTTATTTAGTATCAGTATCTAATTACTAAATATATTAAAATCATAATAATGATCGAAAAATTAGCACACAAAACAGTGTCTTTAAAGTTCTATAATCCTTAATTGATCATTTTTCGAAGTTTGTTCATAGGAGGAAGTTTTTCTCATCTACAGTGGCACACCGTCCGACATCAATATGTTTTAGTACATGCACATACTCGCCAATATAACTCGGTTTTGTTTCTCATTCGTTGCACATAGCTTTCTGATTAGCCCGCTACTTAGCACACAGCTATTTAATTAACACACAGCTTCCTAATCTTAAGACACAGCTATTACATTTAGCAATCAGCTGTTATGTTTAGCACATGGCTATTACGTTTAGCACACAGCTGTTATGTTTAGCACACAGCTATTATGTTTAGCATGCAGCAATTATGTTTAGCACACAGCTATTACATTTAGCATGCAGCTATTATGTTTAGTACATGACTATTACATTTAGCATGCAGCTTTTATGTTTAGCACAGAGCTATCATATTTAGCACATGGCTATTATGTTTAGCACACAGCTATTACATTTAGCAATCAGCTGTTATGTTTAGCACATGGCTATTATGTTTAGCATGCAGCAATTATGTTTAGCACACAGCTATTACATTTAGCATGCAGCTATTATGTTTAGTACATGACTATTACATTTAGCATGCAGCTTTTATGTTTAGCACAGAGCTATCATATTTAGCACATGGCTATTATGTTTAGCACACAGCTATTACATTTAGCGTGCAGCTTTTATGTTTAGCACACAGCTGTTATGTTTAGCACACATCTATTATGTTTAGCATGCAGCAATTATGTTTAGCACACAGCTATTACATTTAGCATGCAGCTATTATGTTTAGTACATGACTATTACATTTAGCATGCAGCTTTTATGTTTAGCACAGAGCTATCATATTTAGCACATGGCTATTATGTTTAGCACACAGCTATTACATTTAGCAATCAGCTGTTATGTTTAGCACATGGCTATTATGTTTAGCATGCAGCAATTATGTTTAGCACACAGCTATTACATTTAGCATGCAGCTATTATGTTTAGTACATGACTATTACATTTAGCATGCAGCTTTTATGTTTAGCACAGAGCTATCATATTTAGCACATGGCTATTATGTTTAGCATGCAGCAATTATGTTTAGCACACAGCTATTACATTTAGCATGCAGCTATTATGTTTAGTACATGACTATTACATTTAGCATGCAGCTTTTATGTTTAGCACAGAGCTATCATATTTAGCACATGGCTATTATGTTTAGCACACAGCTATTACATTTAGCATGCAGCTTTTATGTTTAGTACATGACTATTACATTTAGCAATCAGCTTTTATGTTTAGCATAGAGCTATCATGTTTAGCACATGGCTTTTATGTTTAGCATACAGCTATTATGTTTAGCATGCAACATTTATGTCTAGCAAACAGCTATTACAATTAGCATGCAACTATTATGTTTAGCACATGACTATTACATTTAGCATGCAGCTTTTATGTTTAGCACATGGCTATTATGTATAGCACACAGCTATTATGTTTAGCACACAGCTATTATGTTTAACACATGACTATTAAATTTAGCATGCAGCTTTTATGTTTAACACAGAGCTATCATGTTTAGCACACGGCTATTATGTTTAGCATGCAGCTTTTATGTTTAGCACAGAGTTAATATGTTTAGCGCAGAGCTATCATGTTTACCACATGGCTGTTATGTTTAGCATGCAGCTATTATGTTTAGCACAGAGCTTATATGTTTAGCACACAGTGTTTAAATAATTAGCACACAGCCATTAAATAAATATCAGTTCGCACACAGCATTTAAATAATTAGCATACAGCTATTACACACACATATATCCATGGCACACAGTCTCACATCTTTTTAACTGTAAAGTTGTCTACAAATCACTTAGATAATCTGCAGCTGCAGTACTTTAATGTTTCTTCTTATCAGTACTTTCCCATACAGGCACACACATGTACAATTTCAGTAATACTACACTATAGTAATATATATACACAGAGATATCTGATATATATATATATATATATATATATATATATATATAAACAGATAGACATTTTATTTGAAATAATTATGTTTCATGACAATAATAACAAATGTTTGCTATACTTTGTGAGAAACTCTTTGTGGACCTTAGACTGGTGCTAAAACTTTTCAGGGGTGAACTTGGACAGCTCCGCAAGATAAACCACCTGCTTGCTGTATTTGAGACAGTGAACAACATTGGTCGAAATCTGTGCATGTACTCAGTCCTGTTGGTCATATGTCTGACCCAGCAGCACTTTAAGTCTTCCTCAATCTACATAATGATTGGCGGGTTTAACCTGGTCCGCATGTCCGTGTTGCGCTTCATACAAAATGCCGCCACTGATTTGATACAAGCAGTAGTCAGCATCCGCAGAATTGAGGTAATTTGTTTTGAGATATACGCTTGTTGTTCTTTAGTAATATACACTTGGGTCCCTTTAGAACGTGGTCGGATAGAAAGCAAAACTCATTATATTGCGTTTTTTCTATGGCTCTAAAATTTAAAATTGATATTTTCAACTAGATTCATTAAAACTCGTATATTAATTGATGAATTGATCGAAAATCGCTAAGTGTTTGGGAGCTCTTTACGTTTTTCGAAACTGTGACCATGTACTTGTGCATCAATTACACCCTGATAATTCAGACTGAAATGATAACAAATTTTTATTGTTATAAACAACATCACTTTTAATTGATTTACACTGACAAACAATGGTCTGTCTTATATTGCGGTTTCATTCTATGGATTCCAGCTACCGTGTTATAACGGGTCCCAAATGTAGCATTATTGTGTACTTGTGCTACAGCGTCAGACCAGTCGTCAGTCCAGATTTAAGATCAGTTGGTTGTGATTCAATCCTTACTGAAGATCTTAATAAAATATGTTTTGTCTTTCAAGAATCAATCCAAATTGTCACAGTACTGCAGGTTCAATCCATATTGTCACAGAACTACAGGTTCAAGCCAAATTGTAGTCATACTGTAGGCTCAATCCAAATTGTCGTAGTTCTGCAGGTTCAATCCAACTCATCATAGTACTGCAGATTCAATCCAAATTATAATTACATACTGCTGGTTCAGTCCAAATGGTCGTAGTACTACAGGTTCAATCCAACTTGTCATAGTACTACAGGTTCAATCCAAGTTGTCGTAGAACTGCAGATTCAATCCAATTTGTTGTAGTACTGCAGGTTCAATCCAATTTGTTGTAGAACTGCAGGTTCAATCCAAATTATCATTACATACTGCTGGTTAAATCCAAACTGTCGTAGTACTGCAGGTTCAATCCAAATTGTCATAACATACTGCCTGTTCAATTTAAATTATGGTTACATACTGCAGGATTCAATCCAAATTGTCTTCATACTGCAGGTTCAATCAAAATTGTCGTCATACTGCAGGTTCAATCCAAATTGCCATAGTACTGCAGGTTCAATTTAGATTATCATAGAACTGCAGATTCAATTTGAATTGTGGTTACGTACTGCAGGTTCAATCCAAATTGTGGTTACATACTGCTGGTTCAATCCAAATTGTGGTTACAACCTGCTAGTTCAATCCAATTTGTTGTTACATACTGTTAGTTCAATCCAATTTGTTGTTACTTACTGCAGGTTCAATCCAAATTGTCGTTACAACCTGTTAGTTTAATCCAGTTTGTTGTTATGTACTGCAGGTTCAATCTAAAGTGTGGTTACATACTGCTGGTTCAATCCAAATTGTTGTTACATACTGCTGGTTCAAACCAAGTTGTTGTTACATACTGCAGGTTCAAACCAAATTGTGGTTATGTACTGCAAGTTCAATCGCAATTTTGGTTACGTATTGCAGATTCAATCCAATTTTTGTAGTACAACAGGTTCAATCCAACTTGTCATAGTACTGCAGGTTCAATCCAAATTTTGGTTATGTACTGCAGGTTCAATCCAAATTGTGGATACAATCTGCTAGTTAAATCCAATTTGTTATAACGTACTGCAGGTTCAATCAAAATTGTGGTTACATACTGCGATTCAATCGAAATTGTGGTTACATACTGCAGGTTCAGTCCAAAATGTGGTTACATACTGCAGGTCCAATCCAAATTGTTTTCATACTGCAGGTTCAATGCCAATTGTGGTTACGTACTGCAGGTTCAATCAAATTTGTCATAGTACAAATTGTCGTAGTACTGCAGGTTCAATGCAAATTGTCATAATACTGTTTGTTCAATGCAAGTTGTCGTAAAAGTAACAAGTGTGATTGTAAGAGGTAATTCTGATGTAAAATAAACAGGTCTTTAATTATCACATGTGTGAAATTGTTATATTAGCTTAAGTGTTTCGACATGCGCACACATGAGGTGGGAGTAGGGAGACATAATTATAGTCTTAACTCTGTCCATCCACCTTTGGTTATAGTAATATTACTGATTAAAAAGATCCTGTTGTTGACATGGGTGATGTGTTAAATGTTAAAGGAATGAACTTATCTGCTCTTTATTGTATGTCTCACTAGCAACCAGTGACTGGGAAACCAATATAACAACTTTATGTACAATACATTTTAATTATGAATAAAGTGAAAAATCTATGATTGAATACATAAAAACAAGCAGTGATTTCACTTGCTTTGGTTTGAATCATCACGATTTTTTTAACTATCAAATTCTGGTTCAAAAGTGTCATAAAGATATAATGACTGTTTTTGAGTAGTTTTATGTTTATAGATGTTTCAAATGTCACATATCATGCTTGGATATCCTACAGCAAAAACCCCATGATATGCGGTCTACACTGTTGGCCTGTCAGTCAGTAAATTCTAAATGTTTAATGAATGATGATTCATGCTAAAGTTTACTAGTAGTATTTGATAACAGATTACTGTACATGATGTATGTATGGACCTTCAACTATGATTTGACACCAAAGTGTTGGTTCAGTGACAGGGTGCCTGGCTCACATGTGTTAAGTTGTTGGTTGGATCCTTAGCCGCGACATATCAGAGACTTTAAGAATGGTACTGCAGCAGCTCCATCTCTTGATGCTTGGCATTTATAGAAGATAGTTGAAGGATCGCTCAGCCAGAGAAACTTCATACAAGATGTCATAATCATCAAACCTACTACAATAACTAAGTTTGATAACTCTTTCTTGAATTTAATGCAAATTATGGCCCTTGTTTGACTTAAATTTCTGGTTATAGTTTGTGTGCCGGTATCATAAGGTCCATATTTCACCAATAATTCAATGTATTTGATGTAAACTTCACACAAGACTTCCCAGTCATCACACCTTCTACGATAATTAAGTCAGATAACTCTTGCTTGAATATGATACAAATTACCCTTGTCAAAAAATGCTACGTAAAACGTACGTTTTACGTAGCTAAATAGCTGCGTATACGTAGCTAAAACGTAGCTAAAACGTACGTAAAAGCTTGCGGTATTGGCACCTGCGTATACGCAGCTTTTACGAAGACCTTCATAAAAATTGCACAAAAGCTGCGTTTACACAGGTGCCAATACCACTAGCTTTTGCGTACGTTTTAGCTGAGTAAAAGCTGCGTTTACGCAGCCCCTTCGTATACGCAGCTTTTATGAAGGTCCTTCGTAAAAGCTGTGTTTACGCAGGTGCCAATACTGCAAGCTTTTACGTATGTTTTAGCTACGTAAAAGCTGCGTATACGAAGCTTTTACACAGTTCCTATGTT
This sequence comes from Panopea generosa, assembly GCA_029582155.1. Lineage (NCBI taxonomy): Eukaryota > Metazoa > Mollusca > Bivalvia > Adapedonta > Hiatellidae > Panopea > Panopea generosa. The sequence goes on from CM055907.1 coordinate 36,592,436, forward strand.
TACGCAGCTTTTATGAAGGTCCTTCGTAAAAGCTGCGCAAAAGCTGCGTTTACGCAGGTGCCAATACCGCAAGCTTTTACGTACGTTTTAGCTACGTAAAAGGTGCGTATACGAAGCTATTACGCAGCTTTTACGAAGGTCATCCGTAAAAGCTGCGTTTACGCAGGTGCCAATACCGCTAGCTATTATGTACATTTTAGCTATGTAAAAGCTGCGTATATGAAGCTTTTACGCAGCCTCTTTGCAAATGCTGAACAAAAACTGTGTTTACGCAGGTGCCAATACTGCTAGCTTCAACATAAATTTTAGCTGCATATAAACTTTTATGCAGCCCCTATGTGTTTTGCATAAAAAGTGAATGCCAATACAACTAGATTATTTTTTAAAAAACATGCATAGAACTATGAAACTGCGTTAAAAAGTTCTAAAATTAAATCAATAATAAAGTCAATGTTTTAAATGAAATAGTGTCCTTACCAAGGACTTTGTATTGAAACTGGAGAAATAATAAATATGACTGATAAATAAAATAAAACATTTTTCAATTTGACAAAGTTTATATTATGCTAGAATCTAGTTACCAAATACAAGGTATAAAATAGAAATGCATCATATAAAACAATATTAAGCATTTGAAATAAGATTATCAAAACTGTGAAAAAGCCCAAATTCAAATAAATGAAAATTAAATGGACATTATATAATGGCCCTTAATTGTTTTACTTTAAAATTTTTGGTTAAGTTTTGCGTGCATTTAGTACCATCAAGTTCATATGTTTCCAATCACCAAATATATCGAATTGAAACTTCACATAAAACTTCCCAGTCATCAAACCTATAACAATAACTAAAATGAATCTTGCTTGTAGTAATTGTGATATAAATTATAGCCCTTGTTCAACTCTTTACTCCATATGCATCTTAAGTGGGCTCTTCCAAAGTAAAAGCCACACATAGTCAATTTCCATGAATAGATACATTTAACGAGCAATCAGAATAGGTCCTACACTGTTTTCTGCTCTATCAAAATAAATAGGTTTTCAAAAGCCTTCTATATTATTAATTAGTGTCCAAAGGCGTCTATATTAGAGGTGTCCAAAGGTGTCTATATTAGAGGTACCCAAAGGCGTCTATATGAGAGGTATCCAAAGGTGTCTATATGAGAGGTGTCCAAAGACGTCTATATAAGAGGTGTCCAAAGGCATCTATATTAGAGGTATCCAAAGGCATCTATATGAGTGGTATCCAAAGGCATCTATATGAGAGGTGTCCAAAGCTGTCTATATGAGAGGTGTCCAAAGGCATCTATATTAGAGGTGTCCAAAGGCATCTATATGAGAGGTATCCAAAGGCGTCTTTATGAGAGGTATCAATAGGCGTCTACATTAGAGGTGTCCAAAGGCGTCTATATGAAGTAAAGGGTTAACTTAGAAATTATGGTTAAAGTTTATATCTCAGCAACCCCTGTATGTATTCGATTGAACTTCATACAAAGAGTTGCAGTTATAAGACCTACTTTATTTAGTTAGTTAGACACTCTCAATCAAAGTGTTCTTTTGTGACAAATGATTAAAATAGCCAAGCGCACTGTCTAATATCAGCTCTTGTTATTTTTTAGATTAAATTGGAAGTGTTGTATTGAGCATGAAATGAAAAAAATCATTTAAAGATCAAAAAGGTGAAAAAAGCGGCAATGTTTTGGCAAATTACGGCTTCGTTGTCCTAAAAAAAAAAAAATCAATTCATTGCCCATTATTAATATGGTATGGCTCTCCTATGTCAAAAGCCGAGCTAGTTTCCAACTTGCTCGAATATGTAAATGATGTCAGATGAGGCCAACTTTTTATGTTCACCATTTATTCCATCTTTGTCTCATTATATAACATACTGGTGCGGGAGTGTAATAAACCCGTGACTTATTTTTGATATTAATCCAGTGTAATATCACTAATACTAGATGTTGTAAACATAGTTTGTCTGGACTCGTACATGAAATACCAGGTTGCTTTCTGACTTAACTGAAATCTAAGTGACATCAATTAACCCTTTACTTCATATAGACGCCTTTGGACACCTCTAATATATTGAAAGCATTAATTCACCACATAGCAATGGGTGAATTATGTTTATATTAACTGACAGAGTGGAAAACAGTGCAGGAAGTGTTCAGGTTGCTCGTTACGGGCAATCTGAACTCTTCCTGCACTGTTTTCAAAGGCCTTCTGTGATTGGTGCGGGAAAACACGTATCTATGGAGTAAAGGGTTTATCAATACAAATGATGTCATCTTACAACATTGATGTCATTACTATGATTTATGGAAACTAATGTATGCAGAATTGTTATTAGTAGCTTGGAACCCTTTTGTTGACTGCAGCGTGGTCTAGTGGTAGAGTGCCCATCTTGCATGTGAAAGGTCGTGGGTTTGATCCCCGGCCGCGTCATACCAAAGTCTTTAAAAATGCTACTCGAAGCTTCCTCGCTTGACGCTCAGCATTTAGAGGAAAGCTCTAGGTCTTGTCAGCCTGGTGTCTGTATAATGTGACTGGGTGGGGTAGCATATCATGTGTCTGTGGCATGATACTCCAGTGTGACAGCGCTCAGAATACTGTCTCAAGTAGACACCATCACGATATGACTGAAAAATTGTTGAAAGTGATGCTAAACACCACACAACAACAACAACAACCCTTGTGTTGACCTTTCTTAAGTAAGAAGATGACCTGAAATGTAAATGGTAAATGTATTATTTTTTCTGAATAATGGCACTAATAAAAAAAATCTCATATTTGCTTATTTAATATAAAATTTACTAAACTCATTAGTAAAATAATGAAACATAAATTTTAATACATGGGAGAACCTCAAATAATCTATTTTTATTTACTGAATAATAAATGAACACTCATATTCTATCTTTATCTTATTATCAGCCATATGTATCTGTTTTTGGCCCAGCATGACTGTTAACTGTGGGTGGCTGTTTCTCTGTTTGGTTGTTTCAACAGCTTTCTTATGTGCCTCTTGCTTTTGTATGAATCTTAATTTGCCTTTTGTTATCAAAGCTTTCTTTAGCATGTTCTGTGATTTGAGTTATTTGCATTGTTTTGTAGCAGATGTGCTTTGCACATGGTGTCTGTAATATTTGGCTGATACTGATTGGTGTAAAGCTTTCTTATGTAAAGTCTAATAAGGAAATGTCATATTTTTTATATTCTGGATGTGAATTAAAGCACATAGCTGTGTGTTTCATGTAATTTAACATACAGATGTGTTCAATTTTGTTTGATAACATACAGCTGTGTTCAATTTAGCTTGACAACATACAGCTGTGTTCAATGTAGCTTGACAACATACAGCTTAGTTCAATGTAGCTTGACAACATACAGTTTAGTTCAATGTAGCTTGACAACATACAGCTTAGTTCAGTGTAGCTTAACAACATACAGCTTAGTTCAATGTAGCTTGACAACATACAGCTGTGTTCATTGCAATTTGAAAATATACAGCTGTGTTCATTATGACTTGACAACATACAATTGTGTTCATTGTAACTTGACAATATACAGATGTGTTCATTGTTGTTTGACATTGTACATCTATGTTTCATGTTACTTGACAACATGCAGTTGTGTTCATTGTATTTTGACTACAAACATATGTGTTCATTGTAACTTGACAACATGCAGCTGTGTTCATTTTGACTTGACACCATACAGCTGTGTTCATTGTAACTTGACAACATACATATGTGTTTCATGTAACTTGACAACACACAGATGTGTCCATTGTGACTTGACAACATACAGCTTTGTTCATTATAACTTGACAAAATACAGCTGTGTTTTATGTAACTTGACAGAACGCAGCTGTGTTCATTGTAACTTGACAACACACAGCTGTGTTCAATGTAACTTGACAACATACAGATTTGTTCATTGTGACTTGACAACGTATTGCTGTGATCATTTAAATTGGCAACATACAGCTGTGTTTCATGTAACTTGACAAAATACAGCTGTGTTTTATGTAACTTGACAACATACAGATTTGTTCATTGTGACTTGACAATGTATTGCTGTGTTCATTTAAATTGGCAACATACAGCTGTGTTTCATGTAACTTGACAAAATACAGCTGTGTTTTATGTAACTTGACAACATACAGATGTGTTTATTGTGACTTGACAACATACAGTTTTGTTCCTTGTAACTTGACAACATATTGCTGTGTTTATTTAAATTGACGACATACATCTGTGTATATTGTTACATGAAAACATACAGCTGTGTTCATTGTAACTTGACAACATGCAGCTGTGTTTCATGTAACTTGACAACATACATCTGTGTTCATTGTGACTTAACAATATACGGCTGTGTTCATTGTGACGACAACATACATCTCTGTTCATTGTAACTTGACAACATTCATCTGTGATCACTGTAACTTGACAACATACAGCTGTATTTCATGTAACTTGATACTATACATTTAGGTTCAATGCAACTTGACAACATACAGCTGTGTTTCATGCAACTTGACAACATACAGCTGTATTCCATGTAACTTGATAACATACACCTAGGTTCAATGCATTTGACAACAAATAGCTGTGTTTCATGTAACTTGACAACATACAGCTGTATTCCTTGTAACTTGATAACATACGTGTAGGTTCAATGCAACTTGAAAACATACAGTTGTGTTTCATGTAACTTGACAACATACAGCTGTATTCCACATAACTTGATAACATACATGTATGTTCAAAGCAACTTGACAACATACAGCTGTGTTTCATGTCACTTGACAACATATAGCTGTATTCTATGTAACTTAATAACAAACATGTAGGTTCAATGCAACTTGACAACATACAGCTGTGTTTCATGTAACATGACAACATACAGCTATGTTTCATCTAACTTGACAACATACAGCTATAGTCCATGTAACTTGATAACATACATGTAGTTTCAAAGCAACTTGACAACATACAGCTGTGTTTCATGTCACTTGACAACATACAGTCAATTTTATGTAACTTGACAACATACAGCTGTTTTTCATGTAACTTGACAACTTACAGCTGTATTCCATGTAACTTGATAACATACATATAAGTCCATTGCAATTGACAACATACAGCTGTGTTGCAGGTAACTTGGCAACATACAGCTGTATTCCATGTAACTTGACAACATACATGTAGGTTCAATGCAACTTGACAACATACAGCTGTGTTTCATGTCACTTGACAACATACAGTCGATTCTATGTAACTTGCTTACATACATGTAGGTTCAATGCAACTTGACAACATACAGCTCTGTTTCATGTAACTTGATAACATGCAGCTGTGTTTTAGTTACTTGACAACATACAGCTGTGTTTCATGTAATGTGACCACTTACAGCTGTTTTTCATATAACTTGATAACATACATATAGGTCCAATGCAATTTACAACATACAGTTGTGTTTCTGGTAACTTGACAACTTACAGCTGTATTCCATGTAAATTGACAACATACATGTAGGTTCAATGCAACTTGACAACATACAGCTGTGTTTCATGTAACTTGATAACATATAGCTGTATTCTATGTAACTTGATTACATACATGTAGGTTCAATGCAGCTTGACAACATAATACTGCTATGTTCTTTAAAATTTGAAAGCAAACAGCTGTGGATTAGTGCTTTATGTGACATGACAAAAAACAATTGTATTCCATGTAACTTGATAATATACATGTAGGTTCAATGCAACTTTACAACAGACAGTTGTGTTTCATGTAACTTGACAATTTACAGCTGTATTATATGAAACTTGATAACATACAGCTCTGTTTCATGTAACATGACAACATACAGCTGTATTCCATGTAACATGACAACACACAGCTGTATTCCATGTAACTTGACAACATACAATTGTATTCCATGTAACTTGACAACATACAGCTGTATTCCATGTATCTGGATAATATACATGTAGGTTCAATGCAACTTGATAATGTACAGCTGTATTCTATGTACCTTGATAACATACATGTAGGTTCAATGCAACTTGACAATATACAACTGTGTTTAATATAACATGACAATGTACAGCTGTATTCCATGTTACTTGATAACATACATGTAGGTTCGACGCAACTTGACAACATACAGCTATGATTCATGTAACTTGACAACATACATGTAGGTCCAATGCAACTTGACAACATACAGCAGTATTTCATGTAACTTGATAATATACATGTAGGTTCAATGCAATTCGACAACATACAGCTGTGTTTCATGTAACTTGATAATATACATGTAGGTTCAATGCAATTTGACAACATAAGCTGTGTTTCATGTAACTAAACAATATACAGCTGTGTTTCATGTAACTTGATAACGTACAGCTGTATTCCATGTAACATGACAACATACAGCTTTATTTCATGTAACTTGATAACATACATGTAGGTTTGATGCAACTTGACAACATACAGCTATGGTTCATGTAACTTTACAACAAACAGCTGTATTCTATGAAACTTGATAACATACCTGTAGGTTAAATGCAACTTGACAACATACAGCTGTGTTTCATGTAACTTTACAACATACAGCTGTGTTTCATGTAACTTGACAACACACAGCTGTGTTTCATGTGACTTGACAACACATATTTGTGTTCGTTATAGCTTGACAACATACTACTATGTTCTATATAACTTGGCAACATATAGCTGTGCTTCATGTTACTTGACAACATGCATCTGCATTCATTATGGATTGGCAACACCCAGCTGTGGTCATTATGGCTTGGCACCATGCACCTATGTTCACTATATCTTCACATTTTACAGCTGTGTTCCATGTAACTTGACAACACACAGCTTTATTTTTTATAGCACAGAGAGCTGTTCTCCATGTAACTTGTTCTCCAAGTAGCTTTGCAAAACCAGCTGTATTAAATATAACTTGAAAACATACAGCTGTGTTCATTATAGCCTGAAAACTAACAGCTGTGTTCATTATAGTCTGACAATATACGGCTGTGTTCATTCTAGTCTGATAACATACAGCTGTGTCCGTTGTAATCTGACAACATACAGTTGTGTTCATTATAGTCTGACAATATACAGCTGTGTTCATTATAGTCTGACAACATACAGCTGTGTCCGTTGTAATCTGACAACATACAGCTGTGTTCATTATAGTCTGACATCATACAGCTGTGTTCATCATAACCACGAAACATACAGCTGTGTTCATTATAGTCTGACAAAAAAAGCTGTGTTCATTATAGTCTGGTAACACACAGATGTGTTTCTAGTAGCTTAATAACATACATCATGTTTATTATGGCTTAATACCATACAGGTGTTGCTCTATGTCACTTGACAACAAACAGCTGTGTTCCAAGTAGCTTGACAACACCAACTTATTAAATGTAGCTGCAGATGCAGCGGTGTTGAATGAAACTTGACAACAAACAGTTGTGCTCCAAGTAGTTTGACAACACCAACTTATTAAATGTACCTGCAGATACAGCTGTGTTGAATGAAACTGGACTACATACAGATGTGCTCCAAGTAGCTTAACAACACCAACTTATTAAATGTAGCTAAAGATGCAGCTGTGTTGAATGGAACTTGACAACAAACAGCTGTGCTCCAAGTAGCTTGACAACACCAACTTATTAAATGTAGCTGCAGATGCAGCTGTGTTGAATGAAACTTGACAACAAACATACAGCTGTGTTCGATGTAGCTTGTCAACAATTACATATAGCGAATTGCAACTGTATTCATTGTAACTTGACAACTAACTGGGTCCATGAAACATGATGACACACAGCTGTGATACAATTTGACACAACAGGCAATCTATATAAGTGTCAACACACATAGATAAAAGTGGTGACACAAACCTAGAAATTGTTGTATTTGTGCCGTCTTGAAGTTTTGAGAGAGGACTTCCCATAAATACAGAACTTAGTCAAGTCACATGTCATGTATTTTCAGAGGGGAGAAGAAATTTATATGGCTGACGAAGATACTGTCGGCAGTGGCAGCGTGTAATTGGGTCCTAGGACCACGCCTGATGTATCTAATTGTTGTAGTTGCTGTAACATTTGTGGGCGAGGGGCTTCGCCCAAAGAAGCTATACACCAGTCTGTTACTGATGCATTTGGTGGCACAGACTATGATGGGTGTAATGACAATGATGGTGCAGTTTACTGGGGAAGCTCTCATGGCAGTCAGTAGGGTGACAGTGAGTATTGGCTGGTGTAATGAGTCTTCTTTTCTGTTTGCTCTTGTTCTTACTTCTATTTAGTTGGGTTCTTTCGTTCATTATTTGTTATTGGATGTTAATTAATTATCATTTGGGTACTTCATGCATATGAACATTACTTATTTTGGGGGAACAGTTTATTACTTCAGTTATAGGTGGAGTTATATATGACTTGTATATGTGCCAAGTTGCAACTGAGAATGAAATAATGGTCTGTAGGTGAAAGTTGGGACCCAGGATTGGTTGGTTGTGGTGAACAAATCCACAATAAGAGGATTTTTTGTATACTCAAGCAAGGCACTTCAACACATATAAGTTTCTACCATGAAAATGATAAGCTGAAGTTGTATACATAATGTATTAACTTTTTTATAATCAGTACAGTTTTATTGGTTGAGGAAAAAACACGTAATGAATATTATTAAAACCACCATCTTCCAACAAGTAACTGGCAAAATAACTGACGACTTTAGTTAGAAAAATTAATACATTCAGAGGGAAAATTGTTTAAGAATAACTCCATGCATTATTGAGAGAGATCATACTTTGTTAATGTTCTTTCAGACATGAGAGAATAGGTATAGCTAAAAAAATAGAAAAAATTCAAATAATATGGAACATTGGTTTTGTAGTATAATTAAATTTGTTTACAATTTTCAACTGCTAGAACTGTTCCCATAGCCGAATGGTCTAGTCACCATTTCACCACTGAGATTGCAGTAGGTTCAATTGAGTCCTGCTTGGTCATAATAAAATTTGAGAAAGTTTGTGAGTTACTTGCGGAAGGATGTTGGGTTAATTCAGATAAATTCTGAGATCTTTTTCAACCAGTATAAGACTGGATATGCTATATTTTATAAACTAAAATGTGTTGAATGTAGAGTTAAAAATTCCATGTAAAAATCATTAAAAAGTGTTGTTTTTTTTTTTTTTGCTTCTGTAATATGACGTCTGAAGCTGTAGTCTAAGTGTTATTGTTGTTTACTTTATTGTTCCACTTACAAGTACCATACAAATTCATCTGATAGTTCCGGAATGAATGCACAGTGACATTTTTAATAACCAATCTTTGGATTGAGAAATAAACAATTTAGCGTGTAAGGGTTTAACCCGAATTGGTTTAACAAAATCAATCATGAATACTATTTTAAGTGTTCGCAGAAGATGGTTTTAAGCACAAATTGCTGGAAAGTCACAATTTAATTGTTTAAAATTGCAAAAAATTGTAATCATTTTCTTTAAGTTAATATTTATTGACTTTGTGACTGTGAATGGTTAGATAATTTTAAGACTATAACTTTATACAGAGGTCTTTTTATGCCCCCCACCCCCTCAAAAAAAATTTTTTTGGGTGGCATATAGTAATCGCAACGTCCGTCCGTCTGTCGGTCCTTCCGTCCAGTATTTTGTTTCCTGCCTGTATCTATGTCATGCATAAATGGATTTTGTTGATACTTGGTACAAATGATCAATATAACTTGATGATGTGTCGCGAGTAAGACCCACACCCATACGTCAAAGGTCATGGTCACAATGTGAGTTTGTTTGAATACACTTTGAGTCTGTGTGAGATTTCGTGTCCGGCCTGTAACTTTGTCGTGCATAGATGGATTTTAATGATAATTGCTACAAATGATCAACATAACATGATGACGTGTCGCGAGTAAGACCCACACCAGTAAATCAAAGGTCAAGGTCACTATTTGAGTTTGTTTGACAACACTTCGAGTTTGTGTGAGATTTCGTGTCCGGCCTCTAACTTTGTCATGCATAGATGGATTTTATAAATACTTGCTACAAATGATCAACATAACATGTTGACATGTCATGAGAAAGACCCACACCTGTACTTTAAAGGTCAAGGTTACTATTTGAGTTTGTTTAACAACACTTTGAATCTGTGAGATTTTGTGTCCGGCCTGAACCTTTGTCATGCATAAATGGATGTTAATGATACTTGCTACAATTAATCAACATAACATGACAACATGTAGCAAGTAAAACCCACACACATACCTTAAAGGTCAAGGTCACAATTTGAGTTTGACAACACTATGAGTCTGTGTGAGATTTCGTGTCTGGCCTGCAACTTTGTCATGCATAGATGGATTTTTATAAATACTTGTTATAAATGATCAACATAACATGACGATGTGTTGCACTTAATACTCAAACTTCCACTTCAAAGGTCAAGGTCACAATTTAACTTTGTTTGACAACACTTTCAGTTATTTTGACATTTCTTGACAACACTTTGAATCTGTTTGAGATTTCAAATCCATCCTTTTACTTTATCATTCATGGATGGATTTCAAAAACACTTGGCTCAATTTATCAGCAATTGATCTGTAACTTAATCTTACATTTAGGGATTTAAAAATAGATTGACACAAGTGATCAGCATGTCATGATGATGTTTCAGCAGCATTAAACTGTTGAAATACCCAGACCATTACATCGGATGTCAAGGTCAAGGTGTTACACAAAGGTCAAGGTCACCTGTTAATGTAAAAAAACATGAAATTGTATGTCTATTCTAAAACATAAGTCCATTACTCTTTATATTCATGGATACATCGCTACCTATTATAACATAATTATATTGTTATTTTTCAATGACCATTTGGGGGGCATGCGACCAGTACCAGTGACATTTCTTGTTAAATAGTGAATCTAAAGACAAACCTGTAAAAAATGTAATTTTATAAACCCGTTTCTATGTTTCCATAACCAGGCTCAGTCGGTAGCTTGTCTGGCTATCAATCCAGGGATTGTGAGTTAGAATCCCCCCTGGCTACGATCTCCATGTTGATATATATGAAATTGGATCTCATTGTTTCTCATCACTCACCACTGATTCAAGTGGGAAAGTCATCAGTTACTTGCGGATATATAATGGGTGTGCTCGAGTACTTGTTAACATTCCAGCATCCCAGGAAAGAGTGGTCGGTTAAAGCTGGATGGCACAAAAATGATGCTGCACAAACATCTATGTCTTCTGTGTGATATATCAGTGTTGGAGTCGGGCCCAATGAGCTCAGTTGGTAGAGCATTTGACTATCAATCCAGGGGTTGTGAGTTAGAGTCCCAGCCCGGCAACAGTCTCCGTGATGATTGATATACAACATTGAGTCTCATTATCATTTGTCTCTCACCTCTGATTCAAGTGGGAAAGTTATCAATTACTTGCGGAGATGGGGTGTGTTCGAGTACTGGTTAGCCTTTAAGGATCCCAGGTAACAGTAAGGTTAACTGGTCATCTGTTAGCCCTCCATGGCATAAAAATGATGCTTAATAATCAATCAATCGGTGTTGGAGGGCCAAGTGAGTACCCATACATAAAAGTTGGCTAAGAGTAGTGTTTGAAGGATAAACCGTCATAATAAAACAGAAAGATCATTACAAGCAGTACGTTTGAAGGTTTAGTAATGATCAACCAGTGATCAAATATTCAATATTATAACTATTATATTGCATAATCAATATTTCAAAGACAAATTCTGAATTATTATAAAAGGAAAGTCAGTGCATCCTTCAGTGCATCCCCCCCAAGCCCCCCCCCCCCCCCCCCCCCCTGAATAGCAGGGGCATTTTTTGTCGAAAGACACATTGCTATAAATACAGATGAGTCTCTGTGTCTGAATCTATTTACATGTTATGTTCACATCCATGTGTTTGTGCTGGAGGTCACAGATTACATTATAGCTATTTGTACCTGTTGAAGGTTGCATTATATATACAAAGTGATCAACTGACAGTGAAAGTGCTATGTTATGTTCACATCCATGTGTTTATGCCGGAGGTCACAGATTACTTTATAGCTATTTGTACTTGTTGAAGGTTGCATTATATACACAAAGTGATCAACTGACAGTGAAAGTGCCATGTTATGTTCACATCCATGTGTTTGTGCTGGAGGTCACAGATTACATTATAGCTATTTGTACCTGTTGAATGTTATATTATATATACAAAGTGATCAACTGACAGTGATAGTGACATGTTATGTTCACATCCATGTGTTTATGCTGGAGGTCTGGTGTAATTGTTATGTGACGAGATCATAATTATCTAGTTACAATAATGCAGAGTGTAGAGATTAAGCTAAAAAAGTAACACTTTTTACATTGCCATGAAAAAAAGAAAAGTTTGTAATATGTTTATTATACATTTAAAGCACATGACTACCTTTTTAATACAGTATAGCTTTAATTGCCTTGTTGCTACCTTAGTTAGACATTTTTGTGACGTTTCACATTGTCTAAAACTTACCTCTCCCCTCCATGTGTATATAGCAAATAAAATCATAGTTTACTAAATTTCAGTGCTTCAGGTTTATGCTTCAATCTTCACAAGCAGTCCATGTCCGTGATTGTAGCTGTTGTTGCTGTTCTTGACCAACCTTGCACACAGGACAATAAACCTCATTCTTTATCATCCTGTTATAATTAGTTTCAACAGAGTATTCACCCCTGTTTTATAACCATTACTTCACAAGGGAACATAACTTAGCCTAGTCAGATTTTTATTGCAGCAAGGAACAGTTACTCTGATGGTCACGGATAATCTGTTCAGATTTGAACAACGGTTTGGATTCTTGCATGAAAGAATTGTTGTATGTTTATGATGTTACTAAGACTGAGTCTTCATGGAGAGAGCAAGTACTGGTGAGCAGCATTGATGACAGCTCCTGCTGTGGTCTAACAGTTACTCCAAACTGTAAAATTGACAATGTTTTCTGCTTGTTTCAGGAGAGAGTATAAATCTATTCTCAAGGCCAGATGTACTTCCTTTGCCCTGATGATTGCTATGGATGTTTACCCGCGTGTCCTTAATTTCTTTGCACTGCTGGTTCCCGTTCTGTTTGGCATTCCACTACTTGCCAGGCGTGTGTACATTTGCTCTATTCTGGTATTTCGATTTCAAATGACGGTGGTGCATTATGGCATTCTGTATCAAATTTTCAATATAAGGGACACGCTGGTGACACTGCAGCGGGTTGAGGTAGGATTATAGTCAGGATTATCTGCCCCTTACCATTTGCATGTGTTTGTATGTCAAGAAAGTTATCCCTCTGTTTGTCTTGTACTTTCATATATGGTTCTTTAGTACATGTGTTAAAAACTGTCCATGTGTCAAACATAATTTGACCAGTACATTTTAACAAATTTCTTCCACAGTTTTAAGCTGATTGAACTGAAACTTGCTATACATCAGGTACATTATAAGTCTGAACATGTGCATATGGTTTTGGCCGTGGAAGTTAGTAATTTTTCATGGACTTATTGTGGTCCCTTGTTATTTTAATTTAAATTTTATGTCACACTTTAGACCAATTATCTCCTTCCACTGTTTTAACCAGATTTAAATTCAACTTACTCTGAGTGTACAGCATGTGCATGGTCTGGACATGTGCTTGCGGAATTAAATCATTCTGATTAAATAATTTGTTATTGAATTATAACCCTCCCACACTTTGCCGAATTTCCATCTTGGTGCTCATCTGTTTCTTTATTTATTGCTTTACCATCACCTTGATTTTAATTCAACCAACACATGTCCTCACCCTCCAAAGTTTTTTTTTTAACTTACATTTTTTTTTTGCACTAAGTCAGCACCCATATCCACAGTCAGTTTCTATTTTGCTCAGTTTGCAGCCCATTTCAGCAGGGATATGAGTTCACTGAATTTCTTGTTCTTTTTTTAAGTTTAACCGTTTGGAAAATAAAGAGAGCTATTCTACTCACCCAGGGGTCGGCATCACACTTTGGTTAAAGTTTTGCATGCAAGTCCCTATCTCAGTGACCATTGCATGTATACACAAGAATCCCCAGTCATCAAACCTACTACAATAACTTAGTTAGATTACTCTTGCATAAATATAATGCAAATTATTACCTTTGTTTGACTTACAAAATCTGGTTAAAGTGGGAGAACTCTTGCTTGAAAATATTGAAAATTATGGCCCTTCTTTGACTTTGGTTAAAAGTTTATGTGAAAGTATCATCAAGTCCAATTTTTATCACAACATGCAGACACTCAATGTATTTGATTGAAACTCAACAGCCTTTATATGTATTGGATTAAAACTTCATACACAGTATTGTTGGCCTACTCAATTTAGCAAGTTAGATAACTCTTGTTTGCTTGGATTTGTCATCAGTCTCAATCAAATTTGTACTTTTGTGACAAATATTTGAATAGTAGAGTGTGCTGTCCCTCCGATAGATCTTATACTATGAAGGCTGATAAGTAGTTATGAAGTAAACACACTTTTGGTTTAAAATAACATTTTGTTTAGTTAAATATTTCATTGTCAACATAACCACGATCAAGTCAGAATGTATCCAAATCTTGGAAAATACATTTCCAAGCATTATCTGCAAATGCATTTATCATTTTATTTATCATTCGTTTTGCATCTGTGGATTGTTAGTTTGTTTAAGTCTGTGGATTGTTAGTTTGTTTAAGTCTGTGTAACATTCCTTCTTCTGGGTTCTTAGAACATTTCATTTATCGTTTTGTTTGCATTTCTGTTATATTTTTAATGTGTTGAAAATGCGTTTGAAATGTTTAGTTTGACTTTGTGTAGTTAAACAAATGAAGGCCTATAGCTTGTACGAGGCCTTCTAAAATTCCAAAATGCAAATCGGTCCAGGATTTTTACTACCGTAAGAAACGCACTTATTTTTAAAATATCACTATATGCCTTTACATATATGCATACCCCACCCACCATGTCAGCTGCACCATGTATTTTCTCCATTTATTCTTTAATAAGGAACTATTTCAAGTTTATTTGTGTATTATTTATAACATACTTTATCACAATGTGTACATTTTAATGACTGACATTATGTTTCAGCTTTGCTGAATAATTTTCATTATATTAAAACTGCTTGATCGAACTAGAAGTGTCACAAGTACCGGAAGCTATATACCGTGGAAACCAATGTAACAGTTCATTCAACTTTTTTATTTTTGATATGCATTGTGCTGTAGCTAGCTTCTACGTACAATTACCAAAACCAGTTCATATATATAATTAAAGTTATTTTTAAAAAAAATGAAACAAACAATTAACACTGCATGTTTTATCAAATATTTTAATGACACAAACAATATTCAGTCCGACAGTCCAAGCTTTGGCTAGCAGTATATCAAAGAAATTACGGACGCAAACACAATCTTTTGATGAAAGACAGAACGCTATGGGTCACTGATCACACATCGAAGGCATGCTACATAGCGATAGACTCTTCCGATAAACTCCCCCAAATATCGTTAATGGTTTAGTCAAAATTGACATCATTTTGCACAGCAGGTGACAAAACAACCAGATTATTGGGTCAAATGATATTGCCGCAAGGCGTATTTGGCATGGTAAGAGCAGTTTAAGAGATTTTATACGACCGGTAGAAAATATCCAGACCAATTTTTTTATTAAACTTTGAAAATATTTGGACCGATTTTTTATTAAACTTGGAAATGAAAACCGGTTTTGAACTTCAGAAATCGGTCCAAAAACCGAAAAAAACCCGGCAATTTTAGAAGGCCTGGCTTGTATTAATAAGCTGGGTTTGACTAGCTCAGTTTATAACACCATCTGACTGTCAATCCTGAGGTTGTTAGCTTGAGTCTGTGCCTGGCCATAGTTTATATGATGATTTGATGATTGACTTTGTTCTACAGTCATGAATCTCCCATCTATGAATATGTGGGGAAGTAGTGAGTGACTTGACGAGATAAGAATGATGATTGGGTGTGTTGACAGCCATTATAAAACTGAAATACTGTTGGAAAAGAAGTACAAAACCCCATATCAACAAAAAAAACTTACTAAACTTATAAACCCGCTTTGCTTGCAGTTTCTGTTGTCAAATTGTATGTGTCATGTTGCTATATGTCAGATTGTTTCTATCCTTTGTTAATAGTTGTAAAATGCTTATTAGTATATGCAGTCACTATAATGTACTTGTCAAGAGTTCCCTTCCCTGGCTAATGACCATAAATTGTATAATGGTACATGATGATGTACTATTGCTATGACTACTGCTAGGAATGAGAAAGACATTGAGTTCCTGTCTCCAGTATTAGCTACTAGGGTTGAGCGGTAAGGGGTAAGGGTTTAATTTGACTGGTTGAAATCAGTTGGAAAAAAACTGTAGTGCCTGTGTTATATACCTAAAATCAGGAATTTTAATATGTGGCTAATTTCTTGTAGTAACTTTGCATATGTATGTAGTCAGCACACATAGACTTTGTGCAGAACTCCCCCACCCCACATATATCCTCAGTTTTAAGGTCAAGGTCAAACTAAAATTCATAATGTATGATTATATAAAAAAAATGGATCCATTTCATAACTCTGGTATGCACGGATGGTTTTCAAAATAACTTAGCACATTTATTCATCACTTCCAGGTGACAACCCAACATGCGTCTTCCCATTTTCAAGGTCAAGGTTACACAAAATGTCATCCCCCCACCCCACCACACACACTCAATAATACATATCAATATTAAAAGCTACAATCATATTAAACAGTAGCGGCAGTATGTATAATGGTGTAATATCATGATATCCATGATACAAATAAATATTATACCACCATATCCCCGCCCGCTAAAAAATAAACTAATGGATTGTTTTACAGGAGAGAATATATCTGGTTGTTAAAGAAATCATTGATGTACGCCCAAACAGTTCTATGTTTTGATGTCTATATGAAACTAATGGTAATAACAATTGTAATAACAATGACCATGACCGGTGCTGAATTTCATGCAGACGCAATCTGGGTCTCCTTGGTGATCATAAACAACATATTGGTGGAGAATGTTGTGTTCAGGACTATTATGTATCAGGGGATAAATATTCCTGAATTGATGGTCACAACCCAAAGGATGCAGGTAAATTGTACACTGTATAACTATAGATTAAAATGTGAACTGAAAGGGATTTGGATAAAACTTCACGGAGTGGTTCACTCTACTTCCGGTTTGGAGAATGTGAATATTCCTGCATTTGACAACTATTTTGTTGGAATGCTGGTTTCCAGCTCCGTGTCAATGTTACATTGAAAGCCAGACATAATACACAGCACCAAATGCAATGCAAACATGCAAATATTATAGAGGAATTCCGATTGATTATCACAAGAAGTGAAGACACTCACGCTCAGTCCCATTCTGGCACATATTTCCTGCATCAGAATTTAACATTGTTTACATATCTGTGTGGTGCCATAATGCTTGTTCAGGTTTCAATATTTATTTGAAATTATCAAAGACCCTGATGTCTATCATGTTCTGTGATGATGATGATGATGATGATGATGATGATGATGATGTTGTTAAGATTGTAATGGTTAAAGTCAGATTGTCTTTACAAGTTGCTAGAGAATTTATGTATTGCTTGTTTAAACGGAAAATCTTTATTCACAATTAGCTTATATACTATTACGGCAACTTAGATTTAAACAAATAGTATTTTTATTCTAGCAACAGATAGCAGTTAGCTAGCAACATAGCGAGTGCTCTGTATGCCAACAACATACCTCAGTTTATTTACATTAAATTCTCACTTACACTTGACAATATTTTACATTATTTTAATGAAATTACTAATTCATTAACAGCTCAATAAAGTCTTCATTCGTGCAACATTGTTTCCTTTGGCAATGAACGTTCTGTATTTCCAAGGAGATTAATCTTTAATTCAAAGATGAGTTTTAAATTATTATAAAAGGAAAATCTTTGCATCATTCATAGTGCACAATATCTTTGGGCATGTACCAATGTGTCCTCTTGTACTTTTTAAGGACCTGTTATTCAAAAAATGGCGACAGGCATAAAGTGTCCGTTCATTTGTCTGTTTATCTGTCAAGGCAAAAAATGGATTTCCGATCAATAACACCCATGTACTTAATTAATATTGGGTGTGACACTATAAACTGCCTAATAATAAAATGCTGATCAGACAAATTTTACAAAATTTAATGTTTTGGTAAAAAATTGTCCCCCCACCCATCAATAGCTGCTGAGGAGGGGCATTTATGTCAAAATACACATAGCTACAGATGAGTCTTTGTGTCTGAATCTGTTTACATGTTATGTTCATATCCATGTGTTTGTGTTGGAGGTCATAGATTACATTATAGCTATATGTACCTGTACAGACTGCATGATTTATACAAAGTTGGTTTAGTGACAGTCACAAAGGTATGATTGCATGACATTGGTTGTTTTATCAGAAATAATCATACTCAAAGTCTGATCTTGGCCTAAGTACTCCTAGTTTGCATGCATGGGGGCTATTTTGATATTCATGATAATTTATATAATTGTAGTGTGTCTTTTGTATCTATTTATTACGGACGATCCCATCACCCATGTTTATACATAATTAATGTAACATATAATTGTTAGCATTTGTATTATATTTGAGCATCCAACCATCCTATCATTGAAATATATGCTCTGCATGTCATTTTTTAATTTTCCCTTATGTATATACTGTTTTTGAATATCCCTTATGTTTTTCTGTGTTTTTTTTAAATTATTCCCTTATGTTTATACTGTTTTTTGAATATTCTCTTATGCATATACTGTTTTTTGAATATTCCCTTATGTAAATACTATTTTTTGGATATTACCTAATGTATTTACATATTTTTTATAATATATTATGAATTCATAATTTTATGAAAAATTCCCTGTATTAAATTTATTGAAAGGGAGTTTATTATAAAAATAGTGTGTTTACACCATCATTATTGTAGCAGACGGATATATCAATAATGATAACTCTTCTTGACTAGATGCATTGCATCAAATAAATTATCGTTCTTTATTCTATTCCATCTGTTTTTTTTGTTATTTGCTATGTAATGTGTATCGTTGGATCCCCACGCGTAATCCATTTTGACACTTTCCATTTATCACCCGTGGGATATTGCTAGCTTTGCGTTGTTTCTACCAAGCCACAACTCAACTACATGATTGGTTCCTTCACGATTGCATGAAAGGAAAGTTATCCAACCACAACGTTAGCTTCATGCAAAAGCCATTTTGATAAGACATTGTTGAAGTTAGCTGTATTTTGTTCTGTTCTGTTCAAATAAAATGACACAGATTTGGCATAATTTCCCACGGGTGATGTAGGGAGAGTATCGGAATTGACACCAATGATGTGTTATGTGAAGAGATCATAATTATGTAGTTACGATATGGAGAGAGAAGAGATTTGGCTGTTGAATTGTTAAGAAGAAACGCTTCGCAACATACTTTTACATAGTTGTCGTAAAACAAAAAGTTTGTAATAAGTTTACTATACACTTAAAGCGCATGCCTATCTCCTCAATGCAAGATATTTTTGATATGTTATTGTTATCCTAGTTATACTTTTTTGTTACTTTTCACTTAGTGTAAAACTTACCACTCCCCTCCTTGTGTTAGTGTATGAAGTATATAGTAAATAAAATCATAAGTTTCCTAAATCTCAGTGCTTCAGTTTTACACTTCAATCCCTTTATTATCCCTGTTAACATGCAGTCCAACCAAGATTGTAGCTGCTGTTACTGTTATAGATCAATCAATAAACCTAATTCTTTGTCATCCCTGTTCACAAGCAGTCCAACCAAGATTGTAGCTGCTGTTACTGTTATAGATCAATCAATAAACCTGATTCTATGTCATCCCTGTTCACAAGCAGTCCAACCTTGATTGTAGCTGCTGTTGCTGTTATCGATCAACCAATAAACCTAATTCTTTGTCATCCCTGTTCACAAGCAGTCCAACCATGATTGTAGCTGCTGTTATCGATCAACCAATAAACCTAATTCTTTGTCATCCTGTTGTGACTAATTTCTGCACAGCAGAGTATTCTCCCCTGTCTTATAGCCATTACTTCACAAGGGGACATAACCAAGTCTAGTCAGATATTTATTATGCTCCCCCAAAGGGGGAAGCATATAGTCGCGGCTTTGTCCGTCCGTCCCAAAATTCTTGTCCCACTATTTCTCTACAATATCTGGTTGGAATTTTATGAAACTTGCTAGAATGCATCATTACCAAGTGCAGATATGCATATTGTCATTGTTTTCCGGTTCGATGAATTTTCACGGAGTTATGTCCCTTTGATTCTGTCTGTGACCAAATTCTTGTCCGCGCTATTTCTCTACAACCCAGTGTTGGAATTTTATGAAACTTGATAGGATGCATCATTACCAAGTGCAGATCTGAATATTGTCTTTGTGTTCCGGTTCGATGATTTTTCAGGGAGTTACGGCCCTTTGATTCTGTCTGTGACAAATTTTTGTCCGCACTATTTCTCTACAACCCAATGTTGGAATTTTATGAAACTTGCTAGGACAAATCACTACCTAATGGAGATGCTTTGTGTTCTGGTTCGATGGTTTTTCACGTAATTATGGCCGTTTAATTGAAATGTGACCAAATTCTTGTCCAGGCTATTACTCTACAACCTCAGGTTGGAATTTTATGAAACTTGCTAGGAAGCATCATTACTAAGTGCAGATGGGCATATTGTCTTTGTTTTCTGGTTCGATGATTTTTCACGGAGATATGGCCCTTTGATTGAGTCTGTTACCAATTTCTTGTCCGCACTTTCTCTACAATCTCAGGTTCGAATTTTATGAAACTTGCTAGGATGCATCATTACCAAGTGCAGATGTGCATATTGTCTTTGTGTTTCAGTTTGATGATTTTTCCACAGAGTTGTGGCCCTTTGATTCTGTCTGTGACCAAATTCTTGTCCGCACTATTTCTCCACAACCCCATGTTGGAATTTTATGAAACTTGCTAAGATGCATCACTACCAAGTGGCAATGCACATATTGTCTTTGTGTTCCAGTTCGATGATTTTTCATGGAGTAATGGCCCTTTAATTGAGTCTGTGACCAGATTCTTGTCCGCACTATTTCTCTACAACCTCAGGTTTGAATTTTATGAAACTTGCTAGGAAGCATCATTACTAAGTGCAGATGGGCATATTGTCTTTGTTTTCTGGTTCGATGATTTTTCACGGAGATATGGCCCTTTGATTGAGTCTGTTACCAATTTCTTGTCCGCACTTTCTCTACAATCTCAGGTTCGAATTTTATGAAACTTGCTAGGATGCATCATTACCAAGTGCAGATGGGCATATTGTCTTTGTGTTTCAGTTTGATGATTTTTTCACAGAGTTGTGGCCCTTTGATTCTGTCTGTGACCAAATTCTTGTCCGCGCTATTTCTCCACAACCCCATGTTGGAATTTTATGAAACTTGCTAAGATGCATCACTACCAAGTGGCAATGCACATATTGTCTTTGTGTTCCAGTTCGATGATTTTTCATGGAGTAATGGCCCTTTAATTGAGTCTGTGACCAGATTCTTGTCCGCACTATTTCTCTACAACCTCAGGTTTGAATTTTATGAAACTTGCTAGGAAGCATCATTACCAAGTGCAGATGTGCATATTGTCTTTATGTATTGGTTCAATGACTTTTCACGGAGTTATGGCCCTTTGATTCTGTCTGTGACCAAATTCTTGTCAGCGCTATTTCTCTTCAACCCCATGTTGGAATTTTATGAAACTTGCTAGAATGCATCACTACCAAGTGGAGATGCGCATATTGTCTTTGTGTTCTGGTACGATTATTTTCACGGAGTTATGGCCCTTTCAATGAGTTTGTGACCAAATTCTTGTCCTCGCTATTTCTCTCCAACCTCAGGTTGGAATTTTATGAAATTTGCTATGTTTGTGTTCCAGTTCGATGATTTTTCACAGAGTTGTGGCCCTTTCATTCTGTCTGTGACCAAACTCTTCTCCGCTCTATTTCTCTTCAACCTCTGGTTGGAATTTTATGAAACTTGCTAGGATGCATGATTACCAAGTGGAGATGTGCATATTGTCTGCATGACGCTATTTTGCTACAACCTCTGGTTTTCATTTTGTAAAACTAGTTAGGATATGCGCATATTGTCATTTTGTTCTGGTTCAATGATTTGCTAATGAGTTCTGCCAAGTGCAGAGCCACATATTGTTCCTGCTATGCAATTTGGTATTTTTCAACCAAGTAGCAATCTGCACTAAGGGAAAATGGTATAGAGTCAAACACTCACTTGGGGAGCATCCATCGGTTCCACCGATATTTTCTTGTTGCAGTAAGGAACAGTAACTCTAATGGTCAAGGTAAATGTGTTCAGATTTGAACGAAGGTTTTAATTTTTGCATGAAAAAATTGGTGTATGGTACTTATACCAAATTAATAAGCGTTCCTGGACAAAGCAAGTACTCGTGAGCAGCGTTGATTTTATGACAGCTCGTGCTGTTGCCTACCAGTTATTCCAAACTGTAAAATTGACAATGTTTTCTGGTTGTTTCAGGAGAGAGTATAAATCTATTCTCAAGGCCAGATGTACTTCCTTTGCCCTGATGATTGCTATGGATGTTTACCCGCGTGTCCTTAATTTCTTTGCACTGCTGGTTCCCGTTCTGTTTGGCATTCCACTACTTGCCAGGCGTGTGTACATTTGCTCTATTCTGGTATTTCGATTTCAAATGACGGTGGTGCATTATGGCATTCTGTATCAAATTTTCAATATAAGGGACACGCAGGTGACACTGCAGCGGGTTGAGGTAGGATTATAGTCAGGATTATCCATCCGTTCACCATTTTGCATATACATTGTATCTCCTGAGTGTTATCTCTCTGTTTGTCTTGTATTTACATATGATTATGTGTTGGCCGCCATTGTAAAACTGAAATACTGTTGGAAAAGAAGTGCAAAATCCCACACAAACAAAAAAACTTTCTAGCTTGTAAACTTCCTTTGCTTGCAGTTTTCTTTGCCAAATTTTAGGTAAGACGGTTGCTATCCTGTGTTTAAAGTTGTAAAATGCTTATTGGTATATGCAGTCTGTAACCATATGTACTTGCATGTCAAGAGTTCCCTTCCTTGGCTAATGACCATAAAATGTGTAACGGTACATGATGAAAATATTGAACATTTACTGTCACATTCCTGAAATCGGCTCCCCCGCCTACGTAAACGGAAATCCCCCCGCCTTAAAACGTTGATGTTGTATTATAACATAGGCTGTGCGATTGGTAGGCATGATATGCCCTCCTAAAAAAAACTGATGTATTGTTTTACAGGAGAGAATATATCTGGTTGTTAAAGAAATCATTGATGTATGCCCAGACGGTTATATGTTTTGATGTCTATGTGAAACTTATGGTAATGATGATTGTAATAACAATGACCATGACCGGTGCTGAATTTCGTGCAGACACAATCTGGGTCTCCGTGGTGGTCATTAACAGCATACTGGTGGATGATGTTGTGTTCAGCACTATTGTGTATCATGGGATATATATTCCTCAATTGAGGGTTATGCTCCAAAGGGTACAGGTAAAGTGCATGGCCTGATTGAGTGGTTACTGCCCTAGTTTGAAGATTTTGTGACATTTCACTCAGTGCTTCGATCAGTTTTACGCTTCAATATCATCCCTGTTCACAAGCAGTCCATGTAACCTTGATTGTAGCTGCTGTTCTAGAACAGCTTTGGATGCAGGACAATAAACCTAATTCTTTGTCATTCTGTTACGACTAGTTTCAATCTCTACAAGTCACTCACTACTTCCCAACATATTCATAATATCAATCATCTAATCATCACAGAGACCATGGCCAGGCATGGACAAACTGGGCTAGTTAGGCCCAGCTTATAAGCTTCAGGTCTTCATTTGTTAAACTACACCAAACAAAGTCAAACTAAACATTTCAAATGCATTTAAACACATCAATATAACAGAAATGGAAATAAAATGACAAATGAAATGTTTTATGGACCCAAGGGCCTGGCCATGGTCTCTGTGATGATTAGATGATTGATATTATGAATATGTTGGGAAGTAGTGAGTGACTTGTAGAGATAAGAGTGATGATTCGATGATTGACTTTGTTCTACAGTCATGAATCTCCATGAATATGTTGGGAAGTAGTGAGTGACTTGTAGAGGTACGAGTGATGATTCGATGATTGACTTTGTTTTACAGTCATGAATCTCCATGAATATGTTGGGAAGTAGTGAGTGACTTGTAGAGATTAGAGTGATGATTCGATGATTGACTTTGTTCTACAGCCATGAATCTCTATGAATATGTTGGGAAGTAGTGAGTGACTTGTAGAGATACGAGTGATGATTCGATGATTGACTTTGTTCTACAGTCATGAATCTCCATGAATATGTGGGGAAGTAGTGAGTGACTTGTAGAGATAAGAGTGATGATTCGATGATTGACTTTGTTCTACAGTCATGAATCTCTATGAATATGTGGGGAAGTAGTGAGTGACTTGTAGAGATACGAGTGATGATTCGATGATTGACTTTGTCCTACAGCCATGAATCTCTATGAATATGTTGTAAGTAGTGAGTGACTTGTAGAGATAAGAGTGATGATTCAATGATTGACTTTGTTCTACAGCCATGAATCTCTATGAATATGTGGGGAAGTTGTGAGTGACTTGTAGAGATAAGAGTGATGATTCGATGATTGACTTTGTTCTACAGTCATGAATCTCCATGAATATGTGGGGAAGTAGTGAGTGACTTGTAGAGATAAGAGTGATGATTCGTTGATTGACTTTGTTCTACAGCCATGAATCTCCATGAATATGTGGGGAAGTAGTGAGTGACTTGTAGAGATAAGAGTGATGATTCGATGATTGACTTTGTTCTACAGCCATGAATCTCCATGAATATGTGGGGAAGTAGTGAGTAACTTGTAGAGATAAGAGTGATGATTCGATGATTGACTTTGTTCTACAGCCACGAATCTCCATGAATATGTGGGGAAGTAGTGAATGACTTGTAGAGATAAGAGTGATGATTTGATGATTGACTTTGTTCTACAGTCATGAATCTCCATGAATATGTGGGGAAGTAGTGAGTGACTTGTAGAGATAAGAGTGATGATTCGATGATTGACTTTGTTCTACAGCCATGAATCTCCATGAATATGTAGGGAAGTAGTGAGTGACTTGTAGAGATAAGAGTGATGATTCGATGATTGACTTTGTTCTGCAGTCATGAATCTCCATGAATATGTGGGGAACTAGTGAGTGACTTGTAGAGATAAGAGTGATGATTCGATGATTGACTTTGTTCTACAGCCATGAATCTCTATGAATATGTGGGGAAGTAGTGAGTGACTTGTAGAGATAAGAGTGATGATTCGATGATTGACTTTGTTCTACAGTCATGAATCTCCATGAATATGTGGGGAAGTAGTGAGTGACTTGTAGAGATAAGAGTGATGATTCGATGATTGACTTTGTTCTACAGTCATGAATCTCCATGAATATGTGGGGAAGTAGTGAGTGACTTGTAGAGATAAGAGTGATGATTCGTTGATTGACTTTGTTCTACAGCCATGAATCTCCATGAATATGTGGGGAAGTAGTGAGTCACTTGTAGAGATAAGAGTGATGATTCGATGATTGACTTTGTTCTACAGCCATGAATCTCCATGAATATGTGGGGAAGTAGTGAGTAACTTGTAGAGATAAGAGTGATGATTCGATGATTGACTTTGTTCTACAGCCACGAATCTCCATGAATATGTGGGGAAGTAGTGAATGACTTGTAGAGATAAGAGTGATGATTCGATGATTGACTTTGTTCTACAGTCATGAATCTCCATGAATATGTGGGGAAGTAGTGAGTGACTTGTAGAGATAAGAGTGATGATTCGATGATTGACTTTGTTCTACAGCCATGAATCTCCATGAATATGTAGGGAAGTAGTGAGTGACTTGTAGAGATAAGAGTGATGATTCGATGATTGACTTTGTTCTGCAGCCATGAATCTCCATGAATATGTGGGGAAGTAGTGAGTGACTTGTAGAGATAAGAGTGATGATTCGATGATTGACTTTGTTCTACAGTCATGAATCTCCACGAATATGTGGGGAAGTATTGAGTGACTTGTAGAGACAAGAATGATGATTCGATGATTGACTTTGTTCTACAGTCATGAATCTCCATGAATATGTGGGGAAGTAGTGAATGACTTGTAGAGATAAGAGTGATGATTCGATGATTGACTTTGTTCTACAGTCATGAATCTCCATGAATATGTGGGGAAGTAGTGAGTGACTTGTAGAGATAAGAGTGATGATTCGATGATTGACTTTGTTCTACAGCCATGAATCTCCATGAATATGTGGGGAAGTAGTGAGTGACTTGTAGAGATACGAGTGATGATTCGATGATTGACTTTGTTCTACAGCCATGAATCTCCATGAATATGTAGGGAAGTAGTGAGTGACTTGTAGAGATAAGAGTGATGATTCAATGATTGACTTTGTTCTGCAGTCATGAATCTCCATGAACATGTGGGGAAGTAGTGAGTGACTTGTAGAGATAAGAGTGATGATTCGATGATTGACTTTGTTTTACAGTCATGAATCTCCATGAATATGTAGGGAAGTAGTGAGTGACTTGTAGAGATTAGAGTGATGATTCGATGATTGACTTTGTTCTACAGCCATGAATCTCCATGAATATGTGGGGAAGTAGTGAGTGACTTGTAGAGATAGGAGTGATGATTCGATGATTGACTTTGTTCTACAGCCATGAATCTCTATGAATATGTGGGGAAGTAGTGAGTGACTTGTAGAGATAAGAGTGATGATTCGATGATTGACTTTGTTCTACAGTCATGAATCTCCATGAATATGTGAGGAAGTAGTGAGTGACTTGTAGAGATAAGAGTGATGATTCAATGATTGACTTTGTTCTACAGCCATGAATCTCTATGAAAATGTGGGGAAGTTGTGAGTGACTTGTAGAGATAAGAGTGATGATTCGATGATTGACTTTGTTCTACAGTCATGAATCTCCATGAATATGTGGGGAAGTAGTGAGTGACTTGTAGAGATAAGAGTGATGATTCGTTGATTGACTTTGTTCTACAGCCATGAATCTCCATGAATATGTGGGGAAGTAGTGAGTGACTTGTAGAGATAAGAGTGATGATTCGATGATTGACTTTGTTCTACAGCCATGAATCTCCATGAATATGTGGGGAAGTAGTGAGTGACTTGTAGAGATAAGAGTGGTGATTTGATGATTGACTTTGTTCTTCAGTCATGAATCTCCATGAATATGTTGGGAAGTAGTGAGTAACTTGTAGAGATAAGAGTGATGATTCGATGATTGACTTTGTTCTACAGTCATGAATCTCTATGAATATGTGGGGAAGTAGTGAGTGACTTGTAGAGACAAGAATGATGATTCGTTGATTGACTTTGTTCTACAGCCATGAATCTCCATGAATATGTGGGGAAGTAGTGAGTGACTTGTAGAGATAAGAGTGATGATTTGATGATTGACTTTGTTCTACAGCCATGAATCTCCATGAATATGTGGGGAAGTAGTGAGTGACTTGTAGAGATACGAGTGATGATTCGATGATTGACTTTGTTCTACAGTCATGAATCTCCACGAATATGTGGGGAAGTATTGAGTGACTTGTAGAGACAAGAATGATGATTCGATGATTGACTTTGTTCTACAGTCATGAATCTCCATGAATATGTGGGGAAGTAGTGAATGACTTGTAGAGATAAGAATAATGATTCGATGATTGACTTTGTTCTACAGTCATGAATCTCCACGAATATGTGAGGAAGTAGTGAGTGACTTGTAGAGATAAGAGTGATGATTTGATGATTGACTTTGTTCTACAGTCATGAATCTCCACGAATATGTGGGGAAGTAGTGAGTGACTTGTAGAGATAAGAGTGATGATTTGATGATTGACTTTGTTCTACAGTCATGAATCTCCACGAATATGTAGGGAAGTAGTGAGTGACTTGTAGAGAGAAGAATGATGATTTGATGATTGACTTTGTTCTACAATGTAACCAATGTAAACTAACAAACTTACTTGCTTGTGAACTGCTTTGCTTGCAATTTCATTTGCCAAATTGCTTTGTCACACTGGTAGAGTTTCTCTCCTGTGTCAATGGTTATAAAATTCTAATTGGTATATACAGTCGCTGCATGAGTAGCTGTCAGAATTTCCCTTCTAGGCTAATGACGGGTAACCATGATGGTGTACTGTTGCTATGGCTAGTGGCCAGATGAAGCACATGCATACTAAAAGCAACAATCAACAATCATATTGAACAATATGGTGATATGTATAATGGTGTGATATCGTGATATCCATAATACAAATAAATAATATACTGCCATATTGCCCCCCCCCCCCCCCCCCCCCCCCCATCCCCCACTAAAAAACAATGATGTATTGTTTTACAGAAGAGAATATATCTGTGTGTTAAAGAAATCAGTGATGTGCGCCCAACGGATTATGTGTTTTGATGTCTATATGAGACTTTTTGTCATTGTGATTGTATTGACAATGACCATGGCCAATGCTGAATTTCATGCAGATGCAATCTGGGTCACCGTGGTGATGATTAACATATTGGTGGAGATTGCCGTTTACAGGACTATTATGTATAATGGGATATACATTCCTGAATTGAAGGTGACGATCCAAAGGATGCAGGTAAATTGTGTACTGCAAACATTTAAACTTGATCGAACAATTATTCTATCCCATTCCTGACATCCCCTTATATCCAAGGTTCAAGCCTAGATACCAAAAATTAGATTGGTTCTGGTGACTCTCATACCAGACAATTAACGCAGTGTAATAGACTGGTTCTTAAGGCATAGATACCAAATATTTAACTGTGGGGTAAACTGGTTCTTGAGGCCCAGATAGCTTTTAAATTTGGTTTAACAATTAGTTCATCCCATTAATGACATCTCCTTGTACAAAAATGAAATAAAAAAGGGAATTCTTGTAATGCCTGTACTACAAGTTATAGTGCCCTTTAGTGTTTAGTGTCAGGTGACTCCTTGTTTTGTTGAAATCTCTGACCAGTCAGCATGCATATAACCTTTACTCTTAAACTGTTTGTATTAAAGAGAACTAGGAGACCCAAACAATAGACTGGTTATTAAGGCTAGATACCAAACAATAGACTGGTTTTGATGACTTGGATACCAAACATTTAAAAATGCAGTTGACTGGTTCTTGACCTGGATGCCAAGCAATATACCCAGCTGCTGATGACTTGGATACCAAACAAACAACGCAGTGCAGTTGACTGACTCCTAAGGCATGATGATTGATTTTGATGCCTGTCTCCACCATAAAACTGGATATGCCGTAATTATATAACATGAACTGTGTTGAAAATGGTGTTTTAAAAAAACATTAAAAAAAGAAAACATTATTTTTTTCTGAAGCCAGCTCTCCACTGTTGTTTTAACTCTTCATTCTACTTTTATTCTTTTGCTGAAGCCAGCTTTGATGCATCCTATTTCTGAAGCCAGTTTTGCTGCATCCTATTTCATCTTTGCAGCATCCTATTTCTGAAGCCTGCTTTGCTGCATCCTATTTCATCTTTGCAGCATCCTATTTCTGAAGCCGGCTTTGTGGCATCTTATTTCAGCTTTGCGGCATCCTACTTCTGAAGCAAGCTTTGTGGAATCCTATTTCAGCTTTGCGGCATCCTATTTCTGATGTCAGCTTTGCGGCATCCTACATCTGAAGCCAGCTTTGTGACATCCTGTTTCAGCTTTGCGGCATCTTATTTCAGAAGTCAGCTTTGCGGCATCCTACTTCTGAAGCAAGCTTTGCTGCATCCTATTTCTGAAGCCAGCGTTGTGGCATCTTATTTCTGAAGCCAGTTTTGTGGTATCTATTTATGGAGCCAGCGTTTTGGCATCTTTTTTCTGAAGTCAGCTTTTTGGCATTCTATTTCTGGAGCCAGATTTATGCAGTTGTTTTGGCGTAATTGCAAAACCCTTTTATTATAAAAATAACCTATTGTTGATTTTTTTTTTGTGGTACTCTTTCAGATTTGTGACAATTTGTTGTTAGTTCTATTCCAGAACCATCATGGTGTGGCCTTTGCTCAAAGTAGATCTTAAGCATCCTCAAAAGGAAGTTGCTTTAACTTTTCATAATTGACCAGATGCGAGAGCGACTAGTGCTCTGCCCACTGGCCTCATGGCATTGTTTGTTCAAGTAAATACAATGTAACTCAATGTGGTGTTTACTTATAGACTGTTCCATTGTCTAAGGTAAATGGCATCCCTGGAAACTATATTGATCACTTATTGGATTATGGAATTGTTGAATTGACAAGCCACATCAGGCCAGATGTGTCAGCTGAGGCCATGCTCATTATGTAGAATAGAGACAAAACTTGATCGTTATTTAATCATACAAAATTTATTTCCCCTGATTTTGTCTGTGTTAGACAGTTCATCGCTATCGTTCTGACGTTGTTGCAGGAGCTTTTGATGATAGCTTAATTATAAGTTATGTGTTGCAGGAGCTTTTGATGATAGCTTAATTATAAGTTTTGTGCTGGTAGCTTACTTTCCACAGTATAAAATCAAACAGAATCATATTTTATGTGCATGTATATCCAAAAAGTAATATGCATATCATATTGTTCCTCTATATCAACTTAATAATGTTAATTTTATTTGTTTTGTGTTCTTTTTTTGCATTGATAATATTAAGGATGTGTTTACATGCAGTTGGAAGTGTTTTTTTAATAAAACAGAATAATATTTTATAACTGTTTATAATTTATTTCGTCAGAATTCAATATTATATTCATAATTTGTATACAGATTTTAGTTGCATTATAATAAAATAATTCCAATATCATTTTTATACTATCAGGTATTAAAGCATTTCAATTGGATAATTTTTATTTTTGGATAATCATCTAAGAACACCTTGAGCTGGACTACTCTTTTTCTACGTATCTAAGGCCATTGTGAATTAATTGCTTGAATTCTCATATCCAAATTTTTTTTAAAAAGAGGGAGTGGTGGGGGAGAATTTTATTTAAATTTTTTTTTTTTCTGTTTGTTTTTTTTAGCTCCCCGGGACGAAGTCCAAGGAGAGCTATTGTCATGACCCCGGCATCGTCGTCCGCGTCGTCTATAGACACACAGGTTAAACTTTTGCGTTTAAGATATCAATGCAACCACTCATTGGATGTGAATGAAACTTTGCATGTGTGTTCACCACTGTCAATGGAACACACACAGATAAGAACCATAACTCTGGATTGCATTTTGGCACAGTTAAGGTCCTTTTTGGACTTAGACATCAGAGGCAAGCTTTGTTGATCTTTTGACAACTCTTGTTTTAAATTTATTATTATGAAAATAAAAGGCTTGCGGTGGCATAAAAATTAGGGGGTGATAATCTAGCAAATAAATTATTATGGTCTTATATAAACAAAAGAAAATGATAATGTTTCACAGTTATATAACACTTATTTCAAGTGCAGCAGAAAATAGTTGGAAGTCATTTTATTTCTTTTTATTGTTTTATTATTAATTTCTTCTGTTCAGCAATTTTTAACCAACACATTGAGAACACATTTGGTAGCAAAATGACAGCTGTTTATTCTTTGATCTCCTTTAAGTAAGTTGTCCTTTTACAAAAAAGGAACCCTTGCTGTGGACTTTGGAAATTAAACGATAATATCAGATAAAAGTGACATTCTGTTGTGTATTCCTTTGAGTTTACAGGGCAGTTGATAGTCTAAAATTTCTTTCCATATATTTTATTTAAGGAAGTGACTCACCTGAAAAAGTTTTTTTTCTTCAAGATTGGAATAATAAGAGTTATTTTTATGTCTTTGTAAAGAATGTTGCATCACACAAAAAAAGAATAAAGTATGATTTGTGCATGATTAAACCACATTCTTTACACATGAAAAAATGAATTCAATAATCCGTTAATATTGTTAAATACTGGTTAAATGTTAATTAAAAGAACAAAACAAAAACAAAAAATAACATAGAAAATGAATGCACAATATTATTTAACAATTAATTCGATAAATTGATATGAACATTTAAGATAATTAAAAAGCTGCATACCATGAAAGTTTACGAATGTAAAAGTGTACACTTATATGATAAATATGTAATATCATAAAAATGAAATAATGTAGAAGTTGAATAAAAAAAATGTACATGTATTATGTCTGTCAGGTAAGAATTTGAATGACACAATTATCTTAATAACCGTATAAAATGCCCAAGCTTCAATAAAATTACTGCAACACCACAAGTTATATACATGGGCATTTTCTGGAGAGAAACCTTCCGTTCTCATGATGATAAACAGTCTCTGTGATGATTGATATATGACATTGTGTCTCATTATCATTGGTCTCTCACTGCTGATTCAAGTGGGAAAGTTATCATTTACTTGTGGAGATAAGGTGTGCTTGAATACTGGTTAACCTTCCAGGATACCATGAAACAGTAAAGTTAACTGATCATCTGTTAGCCCTCGATTGTATAAAAATGATGCTAAATATTCAGTCAATCATAATGATAAGGCTATTATAAATTAATTGCTCGATTATAATACAAATTTTTCTTAAAAACGGGGAGGTTTTTTTAATTTATTCTTTTTATTTTCTATTTATTTTTTTTTATATTTTATTTTTTTATGAAAATAAAAAGGATCTGTGTGGCATGAAAATAACAGGCGACAGGGATGATAATCTAGCAATTAATTTACTATGGCCTTAACAGTGTAAAATTTTCAGAAAGGTGTGACTGTGCTGTTATTGCACCATATAGTGTTAATTGTAGTGCTACAAAAAATATTCAAATACTCATGAGAAGTTGTCATTGTTGTTGTTGTTGTATGGTGTTTAGTGTCGCTTTCAACAATTTTTCAGTTATATTGCGACGATGTCTACTTGAGACAGTATTCTGAGTGCTGTCACACTGGAGTATCATGCCGCAGACACATGGTATGATACCCCACCCAGTCACATTATACTGACACTGGGCCGACCAGACCTAGAACTCTCCTCTAAATGCTGAGCGTCAAGCGAGGAAGCTTCTAGTACCATTTTTAAAGTCTTTGGTATGACCCGGCTGGGGATCGAACCCACAACCTTCCGCATGCGAGGTGGACACACTACCACTAGATCACACCGTGGTCTATGAGAAGTTGTCAGTATGTGTATGTATATCGAATGTAATTGTTAATTGTAAAGTGCTCAAAAAACAATTTGCACAATTTAATGCGCTTTGTTCATGCACCTGCTTTTGCTCTGAGGTGAAGTGAAATTAGAAGGTTTATTGTTTGAAAAGTATTTATATTTTTATTAAAAAATCAGCACTGGGCATTTCAAAGGGATATCAAAGTTTTTAGTAAAATTAGGGGACGAGCACATTTTAACATATAGGCATCTATTAGAATGTTTCTGTTATCATGTTCTAGACAAATCAAAACCATGTTAATAACATGCAATAAACAATTAACACATCTGGAATAGGAGTATTCGTGGTATTCAGTTTTCTTTCTTTACTTCTAAATAAATTGCAAGCTGAATTATAACAATTTCTTTTTAAAATTTCAGAAATTTCTAGAGCTTGACGAAATATCAGTTGAAAAGGAGCCTGAAGAATGCCCACCGTTAAAGGATTGTTTGATAGAAATAGACAACATCACAGCAAAATGGGACCAGGTGAGCTCTTGTGTGTCTCTGTATCAATACATTAGGCCCAATGAAGTGCCTCTGACCCATACAAGCACCCCAATGCTGTTTTATAAAATGGGGATGCTTGATCTATTCATTATTGGCCAAGCATAGTGGGGGAAAAATATAGCCAACTTGACTAAAATCAATGTCCTCAACTGGACTATCAGTTGTAGCCAATGTGTGGTTGTTGTACATGATTTGTGTACGAAAGATTTGAAAAAAAATTCTTTTTCATGCCATCACAAAAATGTGAAAATTGTCTTTTTGCTTAAAGAGCAAAAAAAAGAAGTGTGCCACTGCATTCACATTCATTTAGAGTTTCATAAAATGTGATTATTA
The DNA here is from genome assembly GCA_029582155.1 of Panopea generosa. Classification (NCBI taxonomy): domain Eukaryota; kingdom Metazoa; phylum Mollusca; class Bivalvia; order Adapedonta; family Hiatellidae; genus Panopea; species Panopea generosa. Next base: position 36,626,718 of record CM055907.1, read on the forward strand.
ACATGATTTCATGATTTCAATTATATTTAATTTCAGGAATTGGAACAGTCCACATTACAGAATGTGTCTGCTGTTGTCAAGTCAGGAAAGTTGCTGGCAGTGATTGGTCCAGTAGGGGCAGGCAAGGTATGACCCTACCACTCAAACCCTGCATAACTGCATTAAGTCCTTCTTTGTTTGCCTGTGTGTGCACCCATTTAAGGAGGAATATACCTTTTAAATTATTTTCGAAATCAGTGGTATAATTAGTATATTATGAAACTAGAAGTAATTTCCAATGTAAATATGTATTTTTTTAGCGGTAAATAAAACATTTTTTTATATGTGACGCCGTAAACATTGCCATGTATAGTTTTTTTGACATCCCAATTTTAGCAGCAAAATCCCTTTTTTTTCGACTTCAGTTGAGTTATACCTTATGTACAGAATTGAAAAATATATCACCACATATTTGACGGATGTATGGATAAGCAAGTGTAAAACTACGATGAATGCCAAAGTCTGAAAATACTAGCAAAAAAACAGGAACTATTTTTTTCTTGATTTTTTTTCAAAAAAATGGCTTCAAATCAAACTTACCAAAAAACAAACTGACAATTTTTGCATAATTTTTATATGATTTTATACTATATATTGTACAATTATTGTAAGATTTGCAGAAAAATTAGATTTTTAAAACTAGATTTTTAGCTGTACTGGCCAAAGGCCAGAAGTGCTTATGGGATGGCACATTGTTGTCCGTCGTCCATCGTCTGTCGTCTGTTAGCAGCACTTTCTCTGAAACCAATAGGTTAGTTGAACTGAAACTTCACATGGATGTTTCTATTGCATAGGAGGCTATACAGAAGAATTTTTTTTTTCAATCCGAAATTCAAGATGGCCACCTTTACTAAAAATAGTCCAATACTTAAAAAATCTTCTTCTCATGAACGGCCCAACAGATTTTCAAAATGTTTATGTAGTAATGATGACCAACTATAGTTTTGTTAGATTTGTTCATATGATGTTCCTAGGATAAAAGATGAGGGTTCAATTAGGGGACACAATTATTATTATTTTTTTTTAAATGGAAATGAATTTGCCTATATCTTCATAGAAGCATTGGTTGGTTAAGGAGGTTCAGATTTGTAAAAATGACTGGGTTCCACCGTCTAAAAGGGTCAGGAGGAGCTCTAAAAGGGTAAAAAATTGGGAATTACAAAAACTGTTTTCTTAAGAACCGGTATGTCAGATTTGTTTATATTTATCCCTATGTGTAGGGGTTTGATTGCAGATAAGAATTTAGGGGCTAAATTTACATAGGAATATTTTAGGGAAAACTGAATTTTTTCATTTTGCATCCATGTGTACAAAAAGACTTCTCTTTAAAATTTGAATAATTTCTGCTCATAACAAATCCCTAAGAGTGGGTGATTGAAGTTCTAACAAACTAAGGGGTTGGGTTGTATAAGGGTTTTGTACAGGGGACTACATTTTTTTTTACAGATGAATGGTATGGGAATTTAAAGTATTTCCTTCTCATAGCAATTAAGTTTTTGTTCAGTATGGGTGTGGTGGGAGCATTTATCCATATGTTGTTAAGAGGAACCCCCAAAGTGGGTAAATATTGTGAAATTTCAAAAAGTGTTATGGCCACTATGAGTCAGTAGAGCGCCCTCAGGCCCTCTTGGGCCTCTTGTTTATAATATTCAATTATTTAATCCTTCCCTACGTAAAAAAAAAAAACGCTTTAAAGCAAACGTCAACATCGGTATAGTGCATTAAGTGTACAGTTTGTGATAATTAAACAAGTTTGTTCTTACCATTATATTTTGTGCACACTAGCAAGGAATTTCTCTAAAATTCCTTGACGCTAGATATTATATACTTCTGCTGTTTAGTGGCAACTAATTTGTCTATAGAATTTATAATAGCGTGTTTGTTTGGTACACATATAAAGCCATCATTATTTTTCATTTACACTGAACTTGATTCCAAAACAATATTCTCATTTCTGACTACCTCCACTACTGCAAGTGAAATGTGGACATCATGGTTGTCAAATATTAGAATAACTGGTCTGGCTTTTCTGAATTTCAGAGCAGACTGTTACACATTCATAAAACGAGCTTGAAACAATACTCACTATGATTAGCAGTGAAAAGCTGCTAATCTGTATGGCCATTAAGATGATCAAATCTGCGACCTTTGGAGTAAGCGGTCAATACTCTGTCATCTGCACTACCACACATATACTGTACTCTTTAAGAGACTCACACCAATGTTAAATTCAATTTTACTTACGTTTTCGCATCAAATGAATCATTGCATTATGAATGTATTACTATATGAAGAAATTAATACTAGTATTTTTTTTTTTAAAAACTAGTTTGTTTATTTATATATTAGCGCCATTTATGCCATCTAGGGCTAATAGACAATCAGTTAATCAAACCAGTTTTTCCTGCGATTTTATAAGATTAACCGTTTCTCGAGCACAATCATCTCCGCAAGAAACGGTTAACTTTTCGCTTGGAATCAACAGTGAGAGACGAATGACAATGAGAAGCAATTTGTAGTTCATGTATATAAATCATCATAGAGGTTTTGGCCGATGATTCGAAGATTATAAATTTAACAAGTGAAGTCATGTTGGTTTTGAATGTACCTGTGAAAATGCATAGAAATATAGAATGATAATTCTTTGTAATTTTTTTTTTATACTGAGGTATTTAATTTCATATTTGATAAGACCAAAAAACATGTTTCCAGTTGGTTGACCATACTTAACTGCAGACCCTATTTTTTCCAAAATTAAAAAAAAATATCAAAAACATTATTTTCTTATTGTTATTTATTTTTCATGTTAATCATTTCTGTTACACAGAAACTGCATTATATCTAACAAAATGTGGATTTTGAATATTCTTACGTGTGTGCTGCACGATATTAAACATGGCTGCCCAGAGAGACAGACAATACTGCCCCGAACAAATGATTATTTTGTTATTCAGAACAGCACAGTTAATCTTTGATATACTTATTTCAATAAAATAACTTGGTTAACATACAACTATAACTACAACCAATGATCGGCTTGCTCTGAACATTACTAGTACCTCCAGAGTGACAAATAGAAAAGACAATCATACATGGTTTACACTATTTTTTTAATGATCTAACCAGAAACGGATACAAGTATATTATTTTGGCCAAAGTAACTTCAGAAATTAAGACAATGAAGATTTCTGTCCATATCAAAACAAAAGTTGGCGTATTTCTATTTTTTTTTCCAGTGGATAAAAAGTGTTGCGACCAAAAAACGCAAAGCAGACAAAAAAGTCACAAGCATGCAAATAGCCATTGTCTATTTACACATTATTGAAAACTGATTTTTACATAATAATGGTGATATTTCATAGAGAATAGAAATATGAATAAATTAAAATGTTATTGGTTGAAGGGAAGACATACTATTGGATCTAGAGCGACTTTTATGTACAATAAGGGCTGTTACATTTAAACATACATCCCACCCATGGACGGCAAAGTAATAAACTTCTAAGGTGGGAGGGTTTTTCAAAATGGGGGGTCTGATAAAATGAATTAAAAATATAAAGGGGGAGGGTCCAATTTCAAAGTGCCTTCCATGGGTGGGTTGTATGTTCAAATGGAATAGCCCTAAAAAAAAAACAAGGGATTTTTTATTATTTGTATATTTATTACGTGACATGGTTACAATATAATACAAACAAAGACAAAAAAACATAAAAGTTGTAATAAAAAATTTGTTCCCAGCCTAAACATGCTTATCTGTCACTTTTTTTAATAACATTATATATAAATTAATTTGTAAGTTATTAAAAAAGAATTATGGTGTTTCAACATTAGTATACAGTCAATCGTAAAATTGTGAAGTAAACTCATTATATAGGTTTATATGCAATATTATATACACTGTGAAATATAGTTAAGTAGTATTTGACATATATTAAACAAAACTTGTATAATTTCAAGTTATTCGATTTTTCAAAGCGTTCATAATAAAGTGTCCTGTTTAAGAAATGATTTTTGGGTTGTTTCATAATACTTTTATTTTTTTTCTGTTTTGCTAGCATCAACTTGACACAGTATTGTTAATGTTTGAAGCATGTCAAAACAATATACATGGTTATTCTCCGGTAAAGTAGGAAGTGTACTTCGGTTTCAACATATTGAGTCTGGCATTGTTTACACATTCTTCATCTCTTGGAATTTGTTGATGAAAGGGATGTTAAGAACGTCTAAGCATATGCTGATAACCATGATGATGATGAAAACAATGATGATGATGATGATGATGAAAATGATGATGATGAAAATGATGATGATGGTGATGATGATGATGATAATATTTTGCTTTTTTAATACAATGATATTGAACTAGTTAGAGGCCTTTATGCGGAACAATTGTCGACTGGCTCAAAATAATATGCCACTAAACAGTAGTGCAATAGTAGATAGTACATATAAGTAGTGTGCACAAAATACTAATTTTTGTAGAATGAGGTTTAACGTAGTTTTCAACACATTTAAAAGGTTATGTATTGCATATCTAGTTTTATTTAATGTTATGTACATGTATATATCTTCTTCTCTTCTATCTTTCAACCATAATCTTTTCAAAGTACTGTTTATCATCTATTTGATCAATGTACTAAGCATTTCGCACTTTACTTATTCTTCCCAGTGTTGACTTGTATATTGTATACTATTCAGAGAAAATTTTTGTTTTCGCTTAAGCATTGTATTTGTTTATAAAAGTATAGCTTTCTAATATCATTTTAGCCATGCATTAATTTTATGTAATATTGTATTTAGGGAAGTGTCATAACTAATGTTATAATAACTTGTGACCCGACCCAATTGGTAATAAAATATGTTTAAACTAACTATTTAATGATTAAAACCCCAACATTTAATGCGTTATACCAATGCTACCATTTTGCTTTAAAGCGATTTTTGACGTGAGTAGGGTTATATAATTCAATATTATAAAAAAATCTAGTTTGTGATTTTTTCAGAATTTGGCATACGTCATATAAATTTTGCCTTTGTATATCCATACATCTGTCAAATATGTGGTGATATATGTTTCGATTCTGTACATTAGGTATAACTCAACTGAGGTCGAAAAATATGCGATTTGCTGCTTTAAATTGGGACATCCAAAAGGTCGAACATGGCTATGTCACATATAAATATATGTTATATTTACCACTGTAATAAATACATATTCATATTGGAAATTACTTCATATTTTTATTATATACCAAATATATTTCTAAATTTGAAAATAATTTAAAAGGTATATTCCTCCTTAATTGGTTTCCAATGAACAACTTCTTAAATGGTTTTTGTATTTAATTAATACTTGAAGTGTAGTTGTATAATTATATAATTATAAAAGGTCAGGGTCGATATTTGTCATATTGATACATTTCTTGTTGTGTATTTTTTTCATGCCCCCCACTATTTGAAGAATGAGTGGAGGAGCATATTGATTTGTTTCTGTCCAAGACATCTGTCTGTTCATTCATCAGTCCTGAAATGGTGTCCATTCAATGAAACTTAGTTTTCTTTAAGATTTTCTTGATTACTGAAGTTTAAAGCTTGGCATTGCTTTTAAGTTAAATTGGGTCAAGGTCACTGTTGCTAAAATATTGAAAAGTTCAAGGTTGCTGTTACTTTAAATAGAATACATATATGTGGGTTGGTTCCTTCCGTGAAAAAAAAGGCTTGGTATTGATATTCAGCCAAATTGGGTCACAGTCTATGTTTCTCACATTTACTAACGGTACCACACATTAGTTAAACTGCATAAAATGCATTAAAAGTTATTTTTAAATGTCTATCTTTTGCATATTTAACTAAAACTGAGTTGATTTCAAAGTGTAAATGAAAAGATGGAATAACCCAAATTGCTAGATTGACATTAAAGCAGTGTCAGTGCCAAATTGCAAATACCGGTATTAAAGATTTCAGTCTTGGAAGTAGTTACAAATATATTTGTTGATAAATCATTAGAATCCAAGGTTCAAGATGAACTTTTGTGTTCACCCTGTGTCCATCTGACTGGGCTGTCATCTTTAACTGTTAACTTTTATGTTGTGTGCACTCTAGCACGTAGTAGAACTGGTCCTTAAATTGTAACAAAATACAGGTACTCGATTTCATGTTTTATTGTGATAAAACTCTTGCTGTACATGTACATGTTGTATATAAATTATTTTTAATTTTAAAATAGCAGGTGAGTGAATAAGTTGACCTCCAGTTATAATATGAAAAAAAATTTGTCTTGTTTTAGGATATATATAAATAATGTTAAATGGAATTTTAAATTATGAAATTATTATGTTTTAAAGGTAAGCATTGAGTTTAACTTCGCTATTTTAATTTTTGTCTTTAGTCCTCTCTTCTGATGTCAGTGTTAAAAGAGCTTCCTGTAACTGAAGGTCAAGTCAAGGTCAAAGGTCGTATAGCTTACGTTTCCCAGCAACCGTGGGTGTTCTCTGCAAGTGTTAGACAGAATATCATATTTGGAAATAAATACGAGAAGACAAAATATGACAGGATTATGAGAGCATGTGCCCTTAATAAGGTATTGTATTGTGGTTTATTTTGCTTCTTTGATTATTATAACTTGATTTGGAATTTATCTAGGGGTCATGTTACTGTAACAGTATGATATATTGCCATACTGGTTATATCACTGGTGATATATTTCATAGTGGGTCAGAATTTATTTAAAGAATAGTATATTGCACATCTATACTTTTCCACTCTGTCATGCCAAGAATTGTCACAATTACCTTCTTCTATGTACAAATTTATTTTGGCTCATTTGTGAAGTAAACTCAGAGCTATATGAATTGTTCTCGAGTCTGTTTCCAGGTTAGAACCAGTACCATTGTTTTTTTTTTAAGTGGCCATCAGGTTGAGCATTGGATAGAACCCGCAACTCCCTAGTGTGAGTGGCCAACATTCTACCCTCTGCACCACAACCCTTCCTTCTTAAGACATCATTGTCGTTCAATTTATTGAATATTTATTTTCATAAATTCCAGGATATTGCTATTATGCCACATGGAGACTTGACCCTTATAGGTGACCGGGGTGTCAGTCTCAGTGGGGGTCAGAGGGCCCGAGTCAGCTTGGCCAGGGCCATATACATGGATGCTGATGTGTACCTATTGGATGATCCTCTCAGTGCCGTTGATACATCAGTTGGCAGACATATATTTGAAAAGTAAGTCAACCTTTAGTTTATGTTTGATTTCTTTCACCTAGTGGCCCCATTTTCACTAAACATCTCAACGTGAGATTTTCTTCAGCTCAAGTTTTTGAAATGCAATAATTTTATTATATTGGTTATTTTGCATGCTATTCTTTGCCAATGAGTAAATATTTGTTCTAACTTCTATGTAATCATTTTGTGTGTTATGTGTTCAAGCAATAATTTAAAGAAATTGAGTTGTTGTTGTTGTTTTTTAGGAAAATCTAAGCTTGAGATATTAAGTGAAATCTTATAATCCCATATTTTAAAGCCACCTACTCATTTTTAAACTTATTTTGCTTATATTTTGAGGGTTTCAGCACCCATATAGTCTAAGGCATCCTCTCAAGACCACTTACCTCTTTCTTTGGGTTGTGTGTTTGAGCCAAGGTATGTCCATTGATCAACCTATTTCTCCCCCTTCCCCCACCCCCAGGATGAAAATAAATGGGGGAAAAAACCCTTGAAATACCTGACATACTTTTGTCTTTCACGTCTCATCCTTTCTGGCATAATTAGATGTCCTTTAGGCTTGCTAGCAGTCTATCCCAGTCCCTGATATCTCCCCACTCAGATCTGTTAAACCCAGATTAAAAAGCAGGGGGTGCTATGCCTGTCCCACAATTCATAGTTCTCTAATGCTTATCAAACTGTGATGGCATTCACTTTTCGCTACAGTAACTAATCAATCAATATGCTCAAATCTCACTGCAATGTGACACACCCAATTGCGGAGAGCTGAGTCCATTCTACAGTCTAGTCTGATAGCATAACAAAATTGACGTCATTCTGTCATTTTTTTGCCAGAACAACACAACATGACACAAATCCTCCTCCATATTAAACGAAAATTAATTATTAATTTTTACAACCAATTATAGTCGAGCTAGCTTGTTGTGGTGAGCCCGACATGGCGGTTTGGTGTATGTATGTGCGTCCAGCTGTCAGATCTTGACCGGGCTATACCTTTCTCATTTCATATTTTGAAATAACATGGCACAAATGTTCACCATAATCGGAAGATGTATCGCCCGTAAGACCCGGGTCCATAGCTCAATGTCACACTTTGAAGTAAAAGGTCAAAAATACATACAAAAACTTTGTGCCACTCCATATCTATCTTGTAAACCATCTGACACACATTTTGAAATAACATAGTAAAATTGTGAGTTATAGGGATGTTTCGAAGTAACTTATGCAAAATCTGTAATTTCCTATTTTCAGCATGGTGCAATTTTTTTTATTAATATACATGTAAAACTATATATAACTTATAGTGTCGGGTGTATTTGTGATACTGAACAGTTCTGTTATTTCCCTTTTTTTAGCGTGGTGCAGGGTGTTTTGAAGACCAAGCCAAGGATTCTTGTCACGCATCAACTTCAATTCTTAAAAGAAGCAGAAGAGATTTTAATTCTGAAAGATGTAAGTTTTGAAAACATGTCGTCTGCTTAATATGAGGAACAGTGGTTCATCAGCACTATTTTGGCATTATCATAAAAATATTTTATTAATAGGCTTTCACACAGTTTTCATGTTAGTGTGGATCATCTTTGAAGTTTGAATTTGTTTTATGAAGCATGGATTGATCATATGGAGAGGAAAGAAGTGAAATATCTAATTTTGATTTCCAATAATTCTGTTGAATGCTTAAAGTATAGATTTTCACATCAAGCATAATCTGATAAAAGATACAGTGCAGTAGTGTAATGGATAGAGTGTTAGTCGCTCAGGTTAGAGATTGCTGGTTCGATCCCCAGCTCGACCCGATGACTCTAAAAATGGTTTCTGAGAGTGGTTCTGTAAACAATAGCTTTATTTGCAATCAAGCTAAAATGAGTTAATATAAACTAAAAGATACCATTTGACACTACCACATGACCTGTGGTCATCTGTTGCTTTTTGATATGTTTTTGCAAGAAACCATCGTAACTAATTGACTATTCTATAAAATCCTCTATGCAATTTATGTATAATTTGGTTCAGTTAACACATGCATAGATTCAGGCAAATAAAATTAATCCTATTTTAATAATATGTAAAATTTAATTTATTTCAGGGAGAAATGATTGGAAAAGGGACGTTCCATCAGCTTTCCACTTCCGGTATTGATTTTTCCTCACTCCTCAAACGCGACAAAGAGGAGGAGAACCAGCCACATGACCATCAGCCCAGGTCACCGCATGAACTACATTCCAAGTCTTCATTTGATCTCGCAAATGGTCACTCGCATACGACCGTGCGTCAGAGGTCTCGTGTTGACTCTTCATGTTCTCATCATTCCGTTAATGACAAAGGATCTCTCATGTCCCTTGTTTCCATAGGGACAGAATTTGAGGTAATTATTACCTCATTAAATAAAAAAACAAAATATAACATATAGCGTATTTCCATGCACCATGTTGTTTATTTTTCCCTCATGGATCTTTAATGAGATTTTAACGAATTAAAAATCTGTTGCAAATCAGTGTGAATTTAGATATTTCAAATTTAAATCAAAATAAAAGACTGACAATTAGTGGTAATGGACATTACATGTTTAGTATTGTCTAGTTTTGTGTGGTTTCCACACAAGTTTATTATGAATTGGTTTTGCAGTTATTTGCGGATGGATAGTGGTTCTTCTCAGATTCATACTGAGGTCCTCCTAGTAAAATATGGATATGTCATATATAACATGAAATGTGCTGGAAATGGCTTAAAAGCTGGTGTTGGGAATCGAAGCTGAAATTTTTAATTGATTAATTGGACATTTGAGATTATACAAAGCAATTTGGATCAATTGTATAAGGATGTCTATAGGTCAGTTTGTCAATAATTTGCATTCTCAGTAGCAGTTGATGAGAATTGAATGAACTTTACACAGCTCTTCTCCAAGAGGTTTTGAAGGTTCAGTAACTTACAGTGTATATACATGCCCACTACTCTTACCTGTGCTTGTTTTGTGTGTTAAAATTCATCCACCCAATTGCAATTACAGGCAGAGACAGTTCAGCTGCCCGAAGAGGAAGAGCGTCGAGAGGGAACGGTTGGATTTAGGACATATTACGACTACTTCAGAGCTGGGGCAGGACTCTTCAAGTTCCTCTTCTGTTCATTCCTGTGTCTAGCAGCACAAGGGGCTTATGTTATGAGCGACTGGTGGCTGTCTTATTGGTATGTTGTTGTATGGTAGTGTTGTTGTTGTATGGTGTTAAGCGTCGCTTTCAACAACTTTTAAGTTATCTTGTGATGGTGCCTGCTTGAGCCAGTATTCTTAGTGCTGCCACACTGGAGTATCATGCCACAGACACATGATGTGACACCCCCACCCAGTCACATTATACTGACACCTGGCCAACCAGACCTAGAACTATCCTCTAAATGCTGAGTGTCAAGCGAGGAAGCTTCTAGTACCATTTTGCTAGATGACTTGACAGGGTATTGAACCCACAACCCTGCACATGTGAGGCAAGTGCTCTCCTAGACCACTGCTGCGTTCTTATTAGTATGTCCTTTTGCTGGATTTGTTGTTTTTTTTATCAATATTTAATGCAGTGTTTTGTCTTAAATTGGTTTTAAAGACAGTCATCTGGGTCTTGAAGACCAAAAGTGACTCAACTTCCAAACCTGTGAGTAACCTGTAATAATTTTGTATCCGGTTACAAGCATATCCTGGCCTGACTCGTCATAGCTCTAGTGCTGCCCAGTCAATTACATTATATATCACAGTGTATAGTATATCTATATATGTCATCTATAAAGTATGGACAGATACAATTACCATTTCAACAAACAGGTCGAACCAAGAAGAAGCAAGATTTGCTGCCATAGATCTAGATAACAAATTACGGTTGGAGGGATACAACATGACCAACGTGACAATACCAGAGGTAGACACGCACTTCAACGTGTCCGTCTTCAGTGGTATCATTGGTGGCGTGTTTCTGTTTGGTCTAATGCGTGCCCTGATGTTCTTCAAGGTGACGGTTGACGCCTCTCAGCATTTACATAACAATATGTTTGCCAGTATTCTGAGATCGCAGATTGGATTCTTCGATACAAACCCAGTTGGTGAGATAAAGTCAGATAAAATTCTCTATAGGTTGAATGCTTGTCTTTTTAATTTATTTTAAACTTATTTATTATTACAACTTATACAGATCATGCTCAAAGTCTTCCTGGATAGAATCAGTACTCAGTACTAAGTTTATATGTAAAAAAATGTCTTGCTCAAGCACACCGCATAAATGTCTTAGCCATGGCAAAGGATCAAACCAGGCCATGACCCTCCGATGCCTGACCACACATGCTTTTTAATTTTACATTGTAGTAGCCAAATTTTTGTATGAAATTAACTAAACCATCTTTAAGTACATATCATAATAATGGTTTATTGTAACATACAATAAACCATAGACCCCCACCCCCCTCAAACTTTCAAACACTTTCTCAGGTCAATCATATTTAACAGTAACGTGACCAGTTTAAACAGAACATTTCGAAATCAAGTTGAAGTCATGTGATTCATTTAATTATAAAATGCATTGCAATTTTTAACAGGAAATCTATGTAGTCAAAGCTGGGCATGTTTGTATGCCAAGTTAGGAAATGTCTTTTCAACTTACCATTATTGGGTACATTTTGTCATACTTGAATTAATAGATTTCCTAATTCCAATTAGGGCTCTGTGAGTACATCTTAGCATATACATGTATGCTCTACTGGAAAAATATGCTTTTTATTAATTCTCAAATTTTGAGAAGAAAAACAATGGCACATGACTGCCTTTTAATAATTTAAATTAAATAACCATGTACAAATAAACCATTCCATTAATTAAACAACAACTATTTGTACAAGTAGTTAATGTGAGGAAAATGAATATTGTTGTCATGGAAATAACAACTTTCTACATAGCCTAAAGATTTGGGAGTAGTTCAATTTTGTAATAATCAATACATGTATACATTAGCTAATTACTATACATGTTGATATGATTAAATTTTTATTCAAATTTATATAAAAATAAAAATAGGACATGTCATTGAAGACAATTTGTCTTTATATCATACTTTTTCCATACCTAAAGCCTGTGTGGTATGGGCTAAGAATAGAATCACTGCCAATCTCTGCAGAGGGGTTGGAATCCTCCGAATGGGTGTCATGTTCATTTTATCATTTTTTGTCATGTTCACTTTTGTGGTTAAATTATCAACCCCTGTGTGGTTTCAGGGAGCCATATGAGTGATGGCAAGAATAGGACCACTGTGGCTCATACATGTCGTAAGAAGCAACAATTTGAGTAATACGATAGAATTTGCTGAAACTCTGCATTTCTGCAGGTATCAAGGTTCTAGGTTCATTCTGCATATTCATTTGTTGGTGTATTTTTTTTAAATCTGTGTGTGAATTTGTTGTTTTTGTACATGTAGAGTGAACCTGGAATCTTCCTTCCTGTTGGTATCGAATAACCTATAATGTGTTGGTACGCTGTAAAACCCTATTCATTCATTATTCATTCCATACCTAAACAATAAATTTATGTTTGATCTCTGACAGGTCGTGTGTTAAACAGATTTTCCAAGGACATAGGCCACATGGATGACATGCTGCCCATCACCTTCTTTGATTTCGTTCAGGTAATACATGTAGATCTATGAAACTTTATTATATAGAACTTTGAATGAAATGAATATTTATTTTTCACTTAAATATGTATATTTGAGTTGTTTTTTTGAAAACTGCAACATAGCATAAAAAATAACCATTATTGTACATTGGTTGAGAACAATATCAGATATTTATGTATACTTATGTAAATTGCATTAGAAACTGTATGCAATTTAGGTAAAAAACAAACCTATCCAATAGTCCTCTGTGGCCAAGTTGTCTAAGGCAGTGTAGTCTAATGATCACTTGCCTGTCACGGCTGTGGTTATAGTGGGTTTGGGCCTAGGTTGGTTACTTGCGGAAGGACAGTGGTTCTACTTAGATTCATTCTGAGGTCTAACTCCACCAATATAATAGGAAAAGCCAATTATAACCTGTCGTGTGTTGAGCTCTATTCCAAAAAAAAAAAAAAGATGTCCTGTTCTATGAAAAAAATCACTGCTTATCATTGCTGAATTTATAAAATAGGCTCTTCCTTTCTGTTTTTGGGCTATTCCGTTATCATTGATAATGTATGTTAATACATATTTACTGATTGGGAGCCCAAGAATCCTTGGCAGATCTAGGTAACAGTATCCTTCACATATACCAGCAATCTAAAAATAAACATCTTTTAATGAATAAGTTTATACTATTTGTTTTAGCTTGATTGCAAAGAAAGCTCAAATCTTATATGAATCACATTCGAGTTCACTTCCTTGATAGAAACAGTGCTGAGTGTCCTGGATAGAAACAGTGCTGAGTGTGCTGGATAGAAACAGTGCTGAGTGTGCTGGATAGAAACAGTGCTGAGTGTCCTGGATAGAAACAGTGCTGAGTGTGCTGGATAGAAACAGTGCTGAGTGTGCTGGATAGAAACAGTGCTGAGTGTCCTGGATAGAAACAGTGCTGAGTGTGCTGGATAGAAACAGTGCTGAGTGTCCTGGATAGAAACGGTGCTGAGTGGTGTTTTTGTTTTAGAGGCATCAGATCAAGCTCTGAACCGAACACGCAATATGTTGTATGAGTGGCCAACATTGTATTCACTACACTGCCATCCCACTTAGTTTGTATTCATTATTGCAAAAGAAAATGAATAAAAATTTAATATATATTCTCTTAGTGATTTTACTGTGAGACAAGGTACTTGAAAAAAGCGAAAACAGCAATAAAATTAAGTCCACTGTTCACAAGAACCAAAACAACATCTACACGCCACATAATTTTAAATCATATTCAGGCTCGACATAATTTTAAATCCTATTTACCTTTGATGTAATTTTAAATCCTATTTATTCTTAACGTTATTTTAAATCATATTTACCATTGACGTAATTTTAAATCCTATTTACCCTTGACATAATTTTAAATCATATTTACCCTTGGCATAATTTTAAATCATATTCACACTTGACATAATTTTAAAGCATATTCACACTTGACATAATTTTAAATCATATTCACACTTGACATTATTTTAAGTAATATTTACCCTTGACATGATTTTAAATCATATTTACCCTTGACGTAATTTTAAATCATATTTACCCTTGGCATAATTTAAAATCATATTCACACTTGACATAATTTTAAATCATATTCACACTTGACATAATTTTAAATAATATTTACTATTGACATAATTTTAAATCATATTTACACTTGACATAATTTTAAATCCTATTTACCCTTGACGTAATTTTAAATCCTATTTACACTTGACGTAATTTTAAATCATATTTACACTTGACATAATTTTAAATCATATTCACACTTGAAATAATTTTAAATCATATTCACACTTGACATAATTTTAAATAATATTTACTATTGACCTAATTTTAAATCATATTTTAAATCATATTTACACTTGACATAATTTTAAATCATATTTACCCTTGACGTAATTTTAAATCCTATTTACCCTTGACATAATTTTAAATCATATTCACACTTGACATAATTTTAAATCATATTCACACTTGACATAATTTTAAATAATATTTACTATTGACATAATTTTAAATCATATTTACCCTTGACATAATTTTATATCATATTTACCCTTGACGTAATTTTAAATCATATTTACACTTGACATAATTTTAAATCCTATATACCCTTGACATAATTTTAAATCATATTCACACTTGACATAATTTTAAATCATATTTAGCCTTAACATAATTTTAAATCATATTTACACTTGAAATAGTTTTAAATCATATTTACCCTTGACGTTATTTTAAATCCTATTTACCCTTGACGTAATTTTAAATCATATTTACACTTGACATAATTTTAAATCCTATTTACCCTTGACATAATTTTAAATCCTATTTACCCTTGACATAATTTTAAATCCTATTTACCCTTGACATAATTTTAAATCATATTCACACTTGACATAATTTTAAATCATATTTACACTTGACATAATTTTAAATCATATTTTCCCATTGGTGATTACATTTATCTCTAAAAAAGAAAGTAAAACAATTTGGTACATGTATTTTACAATGTTTTCTGACAGCTGGCAAGTCAAGGTGATAGTGAAAATGTGGCTTGCATACATTTAAATTATGCATTTCAAATATAACTGTCCAATCATATTGACTGGAATGATATATATTGTATTCAACAGAAATGTATATAGTCAGGGAAATACACATGAAAGTAATTGACCAAAAGTGTATATATTTATTGACTTTCATCACCGGCCGTAGGTTGGAATGCTGCTTGCTCAAAAAACTTTATCTGAGAAAGTTTGCCAGTTTCTTGTGGAAGGACAGTGCTTCTACTCAGATTCATTCTGAGGTCTTCCTCCACTAGTAAAACTGGATATGCCATATATAACCTGAAATGTGTTGAACACGACGTTATACCTCATTCAAAAATGAATATCATCTTTACACTGGTTTTTCAGTGGTTTTGTAATTTTACGTATGATGTGAAAAATAGGATTCAGAGGATTGATCTATAATTATAATATTGCATTTTTTAGTAATTTATACAAGTTTTACCCGTCTTCTAAAATTCATTTTAAACCATATCTTCCAGTGCTCTCTGCTAATCCTGGGCATCGTGATAGTTGCCGGGGTCGTGAATCCGTGGGTGTTTATACCTGTAGTACCCATCGTTATCCTGTTTTTCTTCATTCGCCGATACTACATTAGAACATCTAGACATATCAAACGACTTGAAGGAACAAGTAAGTAATGTTTCATATCTTAAATATGTCTCCCCACCCCCAATGTGGTCGGGAGACATTTATTTTTGCCTTGGGTGTCTGTCCATCTGGATATCTGTCCACTCAGCCATCTTTCTATCTGTCATCAAACTTATCTGCTTCAAAACTGGTATGGATGGATTTCAAAACACATGACACATTTACTCATCTCATCTAAGTGACCTGCAGAGCCCATCATGTGTTTCCATCTTTAAAGTCAAAGTCACACAGAATGTCATTCTGCACAGTCATGCTTACAGTAAGAATTACTTTATGTCTGATCTATAACTCTGGTATACATTGATGGACTGCAAAACAAATACCCTTCACATCATGGCTATGTGCAGAACTATATCAACGTCAAGGTCACACTGAATGTCACTCTGCACATTCTGGCTTACAGTAAAGCCTGTGTTGTGTCTGCTCCACAAGTAATTAAAAAAAATATATATTTACAGCGAGAAGTCCTGTGTTTTCCCACTTAAGTGCCTCATTACAAGGTCTCCAGACGATCAGAGCATTTGGTAAGCAAGATAAGTTTGTTGAAGAGTTTGACTGTCATCAAGATCTTCACACAGAGTCCTGGTTCCTGTTCCTGTCCACATCGCGATGGTTGGCCCTGCGCCTGGACCTGCTGTGTGCTATGTTTGTCACCGCTGTGTCATTCTGCTGTGTGTTCGCTGCTGATAGTAAGTTGACAATGAAATCTTAAAATTTAATAATTTAAATTTAATTAATTTTTCATGCCCGCCATTTAAAGAATGGTGAATGGGCATGAAGTGTCACCCCTGTCTCTCCATCCATTTGTTCATCTGTTATTTTAGAGATATTTAAGTAGATGTGAGAAGGCCGGGAAATTTTATAATTTCTCACACAATTCAACAAATATATATAATGGCCTCCCACAACAAAATGAAAAAAAAATATATAGATTTTTAGTTCTGTATGTGAAATATAACAATAGTTGTGATCCAGAAATAAGAAATTGAAATTAATTACATTTTTTTTAGCCAGAAACATTTCATTTTTGTCAGTGTTATAAAAAACTACGTACGCATTGTTCGCTCAAAAATTTCTGAAGGGGCAAATCATGCCCCATTGGTTGGCACCGAAATCGCACATGTATAAGAATGGGTATTAGATTGAGATAAGGAGATTATCTGCGTTATTCAGAACTATGGCTCTGCCAAAACAGTGGTTAGTTGGATTCTCATTATCTCAAAGTACCGCAGTGGTAGTCTAGATGCATGCAGAAGGTTGTGGGTTTGATCCCCAGCCGTGTCATACCAAAGACTTAAAATATGGTTCTCGAAGCTTCCTCGCTTGGCACTCAGTATTTAGAGGATAATTTTAGGTGTAATTGGCCCAGTGTCAGTATAATGTGACTAAATGGAGTATGTCTGCAGCATGATACTCCAGTATCATAGCACTTAGAATACTGTCTCGCAATATGACTGAAAAATTGTGAAAGTGACGCTAAACATCATGCAACAACAACATCTTTTAAAATTACTCAATCACAGCCAAGTTTTCCATTTTCATCATGCCCAAAATCAAGTAGATTAACATGACATTGTTATTATCTTGGTACTTTCAACTTTCTGTTTCAAAATTACAGGTTTGAGTGCAGGTCTGGTGGGCCTGTCCATGACATATGCTATGACACTGATGGGCATGTTCCAGTGGGGGGTCAGACAGAGTGCAGAAGTGGAAAATCAGGTAAGATCAAGCGAAGTAGTTTATCTTAGCTTGATTGGAAAGTAAGCTTAAAACTTATATGAATCACTCACTTCCTGAGTAGAACCAGTATTAAATGTTGTTTTGGAGAAGCAATCAGGTTAGTCTGTAATCGAACCCGTGACCTCTGGCGTGGTGATCAACACTCTAAACCAAAAGATTGGTAGTATACTAATACATTTTAATATTTGATTTTTGGCCAGCCTTTATGCTATAGGCATATCTCTGTGAATGTCAGCATGATCACACTTAGCAGTTTTGATCACCACCAAAATGAACATATGTTACAGGGACTACTTTT
Organism: Panopea generosa; assembly: GCA_029582155.1. Classification (NCBI taxonomy): domain Eukaryota; kingdom Metazoa; phylum Mollusca; class Bivalvia; order Adapedonta; family Hiatellidae; genus Panopea; species Panopea generosa. Next base: position 36,644,910 of record CM055907.1, read on the forward strand.
AATTTCTTGAATTTCATTTTTAGATATAAGCAAGTACAAACAAATCAAACAATAAAAACATATTATGGACGTTGTTGGCGGTATGTCATTTTTAAAAAAATGATACCAATCAAATTAGGAAGGTGTATGAATATATTTATTTAAAATTGGCTATCAGTACATTCAAGTACTAGTACTTTGATTTTATTCACATATTTATTTGGCAAATGTAGTTACAGGTCTTACGTTGCCAAGCGAGCTAAAGCTCCCTCTCCTGCTCACTTATTAAGATCACCAATAAAGTGCATTTGAATCCAGCTTGGTCCAAAAAACTGTGAGAAAGTTTCCAAATTACTTGCTGAATGATGGTGGTTCTACTCAGATTCGTTCTCTGGATTTTTGCTTCGTTATTTAGCTGTATGCTGTAATTTATGTAACCAGTAAGGTGACGAATATGTTGTTGAACCCATTGAAAGAAAAAATAAGAAAGAAAAAAAAAGAAACAAAATCTGATCAAACTGGTTGTATTAATTAATGTATTCATTTTTATAAACGTCTGTGTATCTTGTGAACTCTAAAGTGTCATAGTGAATTGAACTAAATAATAGTTGTTATTTTGACTGATATGGTAGTTAAAAAGAAATCAAGTCATTTACTTCGAATTTTATTTTATTGATTTATTAAAATATTACAACTTACACAAATCACGCCCGAAATCTTCCTTGTTAGAACCATTACTAAGCATATGTGAAAAAAGTGTCTTCCTCAAGACTCCACCACACATAACCGTTGCAGAGGATTGAACCCACGACCCACCGATTAAAGAGCAGGTGCTCTTCCATTAGATAAAGCGTTCCACATTGTAGAATTGTATTTGCAGGCAATGAATTTTATTAAATTCTTTAATATTGAGAACTATATTGTACTATTTCAGATGATATCTGTGGAAAGAGTTGTAGACTATGCCAACCTGCCATCTGAGGCCCCTCTGGAGGTAGAAGAGAAGAAACAACCACCCAGTGGATGGCCTCATCGTGGTGTCATATCTGCTGAGCAAGCTGGCCTTCGATATTCGACCAATGCTCCGTTGGTGTTGAAAAATCTCACATTTACCATTAGAGAAAGAGAAAAGGTGAGTAAAAAAGTTACGATTCTTGTCGAGTTTATTCTCGCTATATGTCCAGGATGCCATCTGTAATGTATAATGTGTAATGTAACCAATAAATACCTCCATTACCATTTTAATTAAGAAAATGACTGACAGTTATTTTAAACACCAATTTAAAACATATTTTTTTCAGTCAATGTTACATGGGTTCCATGAATGATGCTTTTCTCAGTCATTTGTATTACTTAATATTAAAAAAGCTATGTCCCAAATCTTGACAATCGCATATGTAGAGACTATGTAAAACTGTGTTGATTTCACATTGATTTTTTTCATGGTGGTATGATGATCTGTTTAGATGTGCATAAACACCCAGAAAAGTAGTACTGCTGTTTTTACCTTATAAAATAATGGGCAAAATGGGTAAAAAAGGGGCAGACATTGTGCATTGATATTTTGACAACATTGTCACAATGAAAGTTTGGACATACAGAAACACATGGAAAAGTAGTACTACCGTATTTATGCTGAAACATGTAAATTTAACATTTTAAAGCTGAATAAATGCCACATTTCTAGCAGCATTTTTCATGGCATTTTAAATGCTGTCCAAATAATTAACTCACTTTGCCCCCAGAGTCATCTGTTTGGGGATTAAAGGTATCTGTATTTCTCTTGGTGTTTATTTTCTATCTTTCATTCTTTTTCATTCCCCTCTGTCTGTCCATCTTTTTATCACCTTTTTAAACATATTTGCAGTAATAAATATTGATACCAACTACAGCATCATAGTTGGGGCACCAGTGTCATCAGATACATTACTTGTTTCCTCTGCATGTCAGTATTTTGTTTTTACTTCTGTCCCTCGTTTCCCAGCTGTATATATTTTAAGAATCTTTCATGCATATAAGGATGAGATAAGGACATTCCAACCCGAGGTTTTACTGTTTTTATTGGAACGAAGGCTCTGCCAGATTTCTATGAAAACGGCGATACTGAGGCTTGGATTTTCATTATCTTAAATATGCACTCATGATTGATTCTTTTACTTATGTAATCTTTTACAAACCAGTCTATCCCAGTCCCTATCATCAGGTCTCTTATACCCAAATGAAAAAGCATGGAATTCCATCATGCCTGTCCCATAATTTATAGCATTCTAACAGTTAATAATAACCTACGACTTCATTCAACTTCGACTGATGCAACTGACCAATCAGCATGCTCTTATTTCACTGCTATCTGATGGACTCAAGCAGGAAGAGCCGAGTTGGTTCTACAGTCTAAATGATTTACTGTCTTCTAAAACTTGTGTGATATCATACCAATGAAGCGCATAAACGTTATCTCAACTTTATTTTTTAATTTACTTACAGGTTGGCATTGTTGGCCGGACTGGCGCGGGCAAGAGTTCCCTCATAACAATGTTGTTTCGACTGGTTGAACCCACGGGTGTTGTGATGATAGATGATATTAATATACAGAATATTGGCCTACATGATCTCCGTAAACACATATCTATCATTCCACAGGTATGTTAATCATTTCAACACGACCACTATTAACAAAAAAAGAGAATTAGCTTTGTAATAAAATTGTAGAGTAATTTTTACGAATCTGCCATTTTGATTTGAATAAATTGATTTTGATTAAGAATCTTATATTAAATCAGTTTAAATGTGAACAAATTAATTTTGATACATTTAACAGCCACAGTGATTATTTATTTTCATAGTTTGTGTAAATTGTATTGCAGGATCCAGTGCTGTTTACTGGTACCCTGCGCAAAAACCTGGACCCATTCGACAACCACAGTGATGATTCCCTATGGAGGTCCATAACAGAGGTATTGATACATATTACTGATAATTTTGTAACTTTATAATTAATTATGTTCTCAAGGGTAGATGACCATACCTAAAATAGGAGGTGGTACTCTATTTCCTCTAATGAATTACCGCCATTGAGATATAATTTATATGTATTTCTGATAAATGATCATACTTCTTTAAATGGCATACTGATTCCCCATTAGTTGCAGAAGGACAGTGGTTCAGCTCAGATTCATTCTGAGATCTTCCTCCACCAATAAAGTTGACTATTACATATGTGTTGAAAATGGCGTTAAACTCTCCTTTCATTATTTATTTAAGTTTAACTGATTTATTTTACACTGGAATGCTCGATGTCTTCCTAGTAGAACTTGTACTAAACATACAGAAATAAATTGTCTTGCTCAAGACTTGATCTTTGTCAAGAATTGGAAAGACCCCCCCCCCCCCCCCCCCCCCCCTGAGTGTGATGCTCTGCTATGAGACTATATGTTTCTGACTCGTGTTTTACCAACTGTACTTAAATATTTAAAACTAAAATTTAAAAAAAAGCATCTAGCTGTTCATGATTTTAGACTTGCACCAGAAAAAAACTGCAGTTGGTTTCATTAAAGAATGTTTACACCAGTCAAATTTAAGTTAGTTTTTTAATATTTAAGTAAATCTTAAGAAATTGTTGGTGAAACAGAACCCACGTGTATTTTCTCTAAAAATAGCCATACTAAAATAAAAATGACTTTACAATTTGTTTAATATTTTCTGTATCTGTCATGTGATTGGTATGTGACTTCAGGTTCAACTGAAGCAGGCTATAGAAGATCTTCCCCATGGTCTGGATTCAGAGGTGTCCGAGGGAGGCATCAACTTCAGCGTGGGTCAGAGACAGCTCATTTGCCTGGCAAGAGCAATATTACGCAATAACAAAATTCTCATGATAGACGAGGCCACTGCTAATGTGGACCCTAGGTTTGTTTTTTATGTCACTGTAAATGATTGTATAAAGTTTTCCTTAAATTTTGTAAGGGCACTTCTTCTTACCAATCTTACCTAGTTTGGATTTTTAACCAATGAGGTTTTGGGTTAAGCCCCACTCTGTCTTGATATAAAACTTGAAAATCTGTGTGAATGATCAAATAACAAAAATGACAATCAAACAATATATTGTCGCCATGTTTTGATTTGATTAGCTCATCTTCTACTCACCAATTAGCCTTGATTAGAATAGAACAAACTGTTATAACCTTTATCTTATGGTGGTTTAAAGGATAGTTTCTGTGACTGATTTATGCAAGCATTGAGTATTAACAGTTTGTAATAATAATAGATTTCAGTGTTCTTTAACATTTATAATAAGTATAGATATCTCAGTAGCATCAACCTCATCCTTAAAGTTCCTTCTTTTTATCCCGAGTTGGTTTATTGAATGACTATAGGTTCAAATAACAGGAAGTTGTGGTATTGGCCTAGATTGGTTATCTGCGTCATGTGACATTATATTTTTTTCTTGATCATATCCATCTGTATTTGTGTTTCAGGACTGACGCTATGATTCAGGAGACCATACGCGAGAAATTCAACAACTGCACTGTGCTGACCATCGCCCACAGGCTTAACACCATCATGGACTCCGACAGAATCTTAGTATGACAAACTTACAATTTAATCAGAATATATGAATATTTGTGTGTGTATATATATATATATGTATCAATATATTAAAATATATGCTAAGCTTAGATTGTCAGTTATGAACATTACAACTTATCTTGTGCCAGAGGTTTTCACCATGAAACCTCAGCGATCCAATATTCTCATAATAGCAGACAAGGATATTTGTCATTTTGCTGAAGTGAGATATTTATGTCTCACCCCTGGATTCAGATAAAATTCATCTGCTCATGAATAAGACATTCTACTATAATGTCATGATGATGGTTAATCAATGTATTTCTTTAAAATAGGGTCCTCTATGGCCAAGTGGTCTAAGGGGATGTCATCTCGTGACCACTTACCTTTCACTGCTGAGGGCATGGCCCAGTCCAATTAGTTTCTGTGAGAAAGTTTACCAGTTACTTATTGGAGGATGATAGTTCTACTCAAAATTATTCTGAGATCTCCCTCCGCCAATGAAACTGGATATGCTGTATATATTACCTGTCATGTGTTGAAAATTGCATTAAAACTTCATAGTTCAGTGGTAATTTAAAAATTGTAAAAATATGTTAGCTTTGTTTTGTTTTTTCAATTGGGTTTAACATAGTTTTAAGCTTATATATGGCATATCCAGTTTTATTGGTGGAGGAAGACCTCCAAATGAATTAGAGTAGAACCACCATCCTTCCGCAAGTAACTAGCAAACTTTCTCACATAAAGTTTTTTTGTGTGACTGGGACTGAAACCCTTAGCAGTGAAAGGTAAGTGATCATGAGGTGGCACCTTAGACCACTCAGAGAGGACCCTGTAAAGATATATTAGAAAAAGAAAAGAATAATTTAGATAATGATATAATGAGATTGCCCACAAAAATTGGGCATCCAACTTTTAGGACACATTTCAAATGTTGTTTTTTTTATAACTGTAAACAATGTAATTGACTTAAATTTGCTATTCCTTATTTTTTTCTCAATCAGGTGTTAGATGAGGGTTCTATCATGGAGTTTGACGTGCCATATTTGTTGCTGCAGAAGAAAGACGGAATTTTGCGTAAGTTGGTTGAGCAGACGGGCAAATCCGAAACCATTCATTTGCTGGGAATCGCACAATTGGCCCATGAGAAACAAAAATCAAATAACCCATCTGGTTTGCTGAATCGAAATGCAGGGGAGGTAACCAGCTTTGTTTCGAGTCATGACGTTTCCATGATAATTGACGAAAAGGAAGCAGAAGACAGTGAAACAGAAAAGACTGAGGAAAACCACAACAATTCTAGTTTAAGTATAGCAGCAGAAGATACAGCCGGGGTAAAAGATACAGAGAAGGTGGCTGATGATGTTGGGGAGAAGATAAATATGTCTGTTGCTATTGATACACAAGAAATTGAAAATAAAGAAATAGAAACTGTAAATGAAGAGGATAATGTAGATGAGTCCACAAAGCTACTAAATGGAACAGATACTGCACCAAACATGAAGAACCGATCCAGTAGTTCAAGTTCAAGTAGTAGTTCTTCTAGTGAAGAAGTGGAGACCAAGACAGCAACTGAAGATGTGGAAGAGGGAAAAGACGAGGAAGCTGATGAAAAGGAAGATGAATCCGAATCATTGTTAAAGAAAGTAGATAACTAGTGCTGTATATTGTTCATAAAAATTAGTTCATTGTTGTCTTGATTGACTGTATATAGTTTATCAGTAGAATTGCCAAATGGGAGTGTTTTTTTATCACATTCAATTAGCCCCAGTTATGTGTCGGTGTTGTACTAAATGCATCGGTGAAATATATAATGTATTGGGGTCAGTTTCAATAAACATCTCGAGAGATTCAACTAAAAAATCTCAATTTCTCTAAATAATAACTCATTTCACATTAGCTCTTTACTTCATATGGACACCTTTGAACACCTCTGATATAGAAGGCTTTTGAAAACAGCGTAGAACCATTTCTGATTGCTCATAACGAGCAATCAGAACAGGTTCTGCACTGTTTTCTGCTCTATCAGAATAAATAGGTAAAATGTATCTATTCATGGAAATTGACTATGTGTGGCTTTTGTGTTTGGAAGAGTCCATTTAAATTGCATATGGAGTAAAATGTTAAATGACCACATTTAAAGAGGATAACATTAACCCTTTACTCCATAGATAAGCGTTTTCCTGCACCAATCTCAGAAGGCCTTTGAAAACAGTGCAGGAAGAGTTCAGATTGCTCGTAATGAGCAATCTGAACACTTCCTACACTGTTTTCCACTTTGTCATTTAATATAAACATAATTCATCCAATAATTCAAAAGCCTATATGAAGTAAAGGGTTAAAGGACCACACAGAATTGGTGTCTGACAAATCTTTACTCATTGAAACAGGATATCATGCAAAATGATCATTGTAAATAAAGTTGTAGCATTTCAAAAATGTTGAGATGTTAAGTGAAACTGGGCAAGGTACCTGTAGAACATATCATGATTCACTCTAAACGTCCATGGATGAAACAATGCAACGAATACTGTCGTGCAAATAAATAAACCTGTGTAATGTACATAGTCTTAAAAATGGATTTGCATTTTCAATATTTAATTTGCAATTTTAAGTTTTACAGACAAAAAAGGTAAAAACTAATATTGGAAATTTATTTATATCTTCAACATTTTCTTAAGTTTTACTTAATTTTGACTGGTTACTTTATTATTTGATAAATGTCGATGAAACTAAAGGTAGCTTTTCTGGAGCTAGTCTAAAATCATCATCACCTAGATGCCTTACTTCAATTTAATTTTTTAAGTATTTAACAACATACTGTTGAAACAGGAGGAATATTATATGGAAGTGTTGTTAAACCAGTCTATATTGTAGTTCTTGGACTGCTATAGAAGTGTTGTTAAACCAGTCTATATTGTAGTTCTTGGACTGCTATAGAAGTGTTGTTAAACCAGTCTAGATTGTAGTTCTTCGACTGCTATAGAAGTGTTGTTAAACCAGTCTATATTGTAGTTCTTGGACTGCTATAGAAATGTTGTTAACCCAGTCTAGATTGTAGTTCTTGATCTTTCATATCAAGACTCGAATAATCTTCAAGATGGAGCAGACCTGCGGAGTTCATATGACACAAGTTGTTGTAAAAAGTAATACGTGCCTGTAATATACAAATGTTTATGTATTCATACCAGGACCTGAATTTCAGGCTCAGCAAGATCTTAAATAAATTAGTATGAGCTAAAAATAGTCTTTTTAGATGATGCTTAATGCCTTCTCTGTGGTAGCTTAATATATATTTTGTTGAATGGGGACTATATATCTCTCATCAGTATTGTTCCAATATTGTATTAAACTTGCCCAATATGACAATTATATTGTAAATGATTGACTAATAATCGCAGAGATGTACATCTATGTATGATTGTGAAGTTTCTGTGTGTTCATCTATAACATTAAGTGTAAAATGTATTTTGTTTTCGGCTGTTATTATAATTTTGCAGTTTGAAAGGGGGGAAAATCCCAAAGTCCCAGGAAATGTCTTTTTAAATATTTTTTATACTAGCAAGATGCCATCATTTTTATAAAAAACAAAAGTTCATTATTTCTTATGTATCTAGTTTTAGTAATACTGGGAATTTTATTTCTCTATAATAGTATGATGACATGTTAACACCTGGACACGAGAAAAAAAACGATTTCAAATTTGTTATGTGTTGTTTTAGCAATAATTAATAATGGCATTATTTTTATTACATTTTATTTAATTTCATTTTATATTACAAGTGATGCTTTTACTTAATTTTTGTATGACTTAAGCTGTTGAAGGAATATGCAATTATTGTATTGTATGTACGCTATGGTCCGAATTGATCCAATTATATGTCAAGCTTTCATTGTTTTGATTAATGCATTAAATTAGTATACATGTTTAACTTATTTATGAATTGCATTAAAGTATTGAAAAATATTCCATTCTACCAAGGGAACCCGGTGTTATTCTAACAAAAGAACTTTGCCATTCTGCAAGGGAACTATGTCATTCTACCAAGGGAACTATGTCATTTTACCAAGAGAACTTTGCCATTCTGCCAAGGGAACTATGTCATTCTACCAAGGAAACAATGTCATTCTACCAAGGGAACTATGCCATTCTGGGAGGGAACTAAACCATTCTGCCAAGGGAACTATGCCATTCTGGGAGGGAACTAAACCATTCTGCCAAGGGAACTATGCCATTCTATCAAGGGAACTATGCCATTCTGCCAAGGGAACTATACCATTCTGGAAGGGAACTATACCATTCTGCCAAGGGAACTATGTCATTCTATCAAGGGGACTATGCCATTCTATCAAGGGAACTTTGTCATTCTACCAAGGGAACTTTGTCATTTTGCCAAGGGAACTATACCATTCTGGAAGTGAACTATACCATTCTGCCAAGGGAACTATGCCATTCTGCCAAGGGAACTATGTTACTCTACCAAGGGAACCATACAATTCTGGAAGGGAACTATACCATTTTGCCAAGGGAACTATGTCATTCTATCAAGGGAGCTATACCATTCTGCCAAGGGAACTATGCCATTCTACTAAGGGAACTATACCATTCTACCAAGGGAACAATACCATTTTTGAAAGGAACTATACCATTCTGCCAAGGGAACTATGCCATTCTGCCAAGGGAACTATGTCACTCTACCAAGGGAACTATACCATTCTGGAAGGGAACTAAACTATTCTGCCAAGGGAACTATGTCATTCTATCAAGGGAACTATGCCATTCTGCCAAGGGAACTATGCCATTCTACCAAGGAACTTTGTCATTCTACCAAGGGAACTTTGTCATTCTACCAAGGGAACTATACCATTCTGGAAGGGAACTATACCATTCTGCCAAGGGAACTATGTCATTCTATCAAGGGAGCTATGCCATTCTGCCGAGGGAACTATGTCATTCTACCAAGGGAACTATACCATTCTAGAAGGGAACTATGTCATTCTATCAAGGGAACTATGCCATTCTGCCGAGGGAACTATGTCATTTTATCAAGGGAACTATATCATTCTGCCAAGGGAACTATGTCATTCTATCAAGGGAGCTATGCCATTCTGCCAAGGGAACTATACCATTCTGAAAGGCAACTTTGCCATCCTGCAAGGGAACTATACCATTCTGAAAGGCAACTTTGCCATCCTGCAAGGGAACTATATCATTCTGCAAGGGAACTTTGCCATCCTGCTAGGGAATTTTGCCATCCTGCAAGAAAACTATACCATTCAACTATGAGTATGTCATTCTGCAAGGATATTAGCCAATCAGCACCTATGTCATATTTGCTAGGACATAACGCCATTCTGCAGGGAACTATGCTGTATATAGGTTGTTACTTTGGTTTGCATGGATTGAGTATATAATGAACACGACCCTGGTTTCTGTAGGTAATGTTTAGCCTTATTATTTCCGAGGCCTTTTATCTTTTGATTGTTAACTTGTCATAAAATTGATTTAAATGCTCTTTTCATTTTTTTTTTGCTTTAATAATTTGTCATGACATATTTAGTTGGAATTAATGTTTATAGCTTTGAAGTAAAGTTTGTGTAAGCTTTTCAATAATTATTAATCATTGTAAAATAATTTTGTATGTAAATTGATTATACAAGTTGTCTCATTGTTCATTGTGAATTCCATTATCAAAGTTATTTGTAATTTCTAGTTAATTAATAGGTTGTATTTTAAAATTTTAATTAAGTTTGATATTTTTTAGATATGAATGTTCTCAAAGACAATCTGTGTTTAAGATGATCCCCTGTGACCAAAGGCAGTAAGTGAGATGTTCTGATCACCCTGTGTGTGTCAGTCCGCAGTATTGAAATAACACAATATCTCGGACCAGTTATTGAAGTGGTCTTGAATTGCCATAAGTTGCACTATATTACCGTGCATGCGCTCTTTGTAGCCAAGATATCCTGCACATATTCTAGAGCTGGACAAATTGTGTAATTCATATTCAAGTTTTGGCTCTTGAACCTTCAAATATTACATTATATGGTCTTGTGTACACTCTATTCCACATTTTTTGTTTCATCTTTCTCAATTTTACAGAACATTCTTACTGTACAATCTTATATGTACAATGTATGACCATGTGGTCCTATAGACCAGTCCTTAAACTGGCCAAAAAAGGAATATTAAAATCGGAAGTATGATCGTGGCATGAAAAATGCTTGCTTTATACTTACATCAAGGTGAGCGTTTTTTTTTTTTTAATCTGACCTATTATTTACTGGAAAAAAAATAAATAAAGAATTAATAATTGTGTCCCCTCAACTCATCAGTTTTAAGAGATTTTGTCAAAACTTGGAATACAACTTCAGTATAAAACATACATGACATGTGCTAGTAACAAAGAATTTCTTGCAGTATTTTTACTTACATTTGCATTGCAGTTTTTAATGGGATGTATACATGTATTCAAATATCACATTCTGATGAGGGTGATGGTAATAATGTCAGCTTGAGAGAATTGTGGAGCCTGTCGTCAAGTTGTAGAGCACCCAACCCAAGATGGAAGGGTCGTGGGTCCCATCCTTCACAACGGCTATGTGTGTCCTTGAGAAAGACATTTTTCAGCACAGCTCAGTACAGGTTCTACCCAGGAAGACATTGAGTGTGATTTGTTTAAGCTGTAATAACTTGTTTCACAATAAAGTAAAATAAATTAACTACCCAGAGAGAATTACTGTAAACAGAGACGAAGTTGAGTTAAACTGACAGTACTTTTACAAAGGTTGACAATATTACTGTCATCTTCAACAAAATGTAATATTTATTTTATTATACCAAAACAAAATATTTATTACTTTAATATTATCGAATTATACAGAAAGTTTAAACTAATTTTGCACTTCATATAATTTATTTCTATATTTTATAATTATTTTATTATTTCTATATTATTGGGAAACCTTATCTATTGATAAATATGTGATCATGTATAAACTGTTACCTGCTGGAGCTTTTAACAATACAGTGTCATTATTTTATAAAGACTTACCCGCTGGAGTGGTTGACAGTACTGTGTCATCATTTTATAGACTGCTACCCTCTGGAGAGGTTAACAGTACAGTGTCAACATTTTATAAAGACTGTTACCCTCTGGAGTGGTTAACAGTACAGTGTCATCTTTTTATAAAGAATGTTACCACCTGGAGTGGTTAACAGTACTGTGTCATCATTTTATAGACTGTTACCCTCTGGAGAGGTTAACAGTACAGTGTCATCTTTTTTTAAGAATGTTACCATCTGGAGTGGTTAACAGTACTGTGTCATCATTTTATAGACTGTTACCCTCTGAAGAGGTTAACAGTACAGTGTCATATTTTTATAAAGAATGTTACCCTCTGGAGTGGTTAACAGAATTGTGTCATCATTTTATAGACTGTTACCCTCTGGAGAGGTTAACAATAAAGTGTCATCATTTTATAAAGACTGTTACCCTCTGGAGAGCTTAACAGTAAAGTTTCATCATTTTATAAACACTGTTAACCTCTGGATTGGTTAATAATACAGTGTCATCATTTTATAAAGACTGTTACTCTCTGGAGTGGTTAAAAGTACTGTGTCATCATTTTATAGACTTACCCTCTGGAGTGGTTAACAGTAGACTTCGTTGAAATAGGAAAAACTGTTATCCATTGGCCTTTGAGAACATTTTTAGTTTCTTTTTAGATTGTATATATGTTGAAATCTTTAGAAAGTTAGATATTGTTTATGTTTAAACCAAACAAATCATGGCAAGGCGGCACGTGCAGACAGGGCTTGTATTCACTAAACATCTCAACTAGAGTATACATTCAAACTCAAGCTGAAAATTTAGAACTACATGTATAATAACCATTTTTGCATTTAGAATGTTAAAAACAGATCTTATGTATACCAAGCTAATGATAAACAGTGATATTGAAACCGCTCAGATATAAAAATGTAAACTGAAAATGAAAGTTGGCAAATTGACACAAGTATGTATTTAGTATTATGCTTCCAAATGTTCTGCAAATTGTGATACGCATGATTGTATCTTGATGTTAGTTAGCACTCATCAAATATATATGTACATGTAGTTTAGATGTGGCAATTCAGTTCATTTTCTAATTAAGTTTGTGGGATTGTTTCAGTGTATGTGTATTTGTCATTGAAATAAAACACTCATTTATACTTGTAAATGGCTGCAGATTTCATTGCTCAGCAGTGCCTCAAAGCAATAGTCACCAGCATTGAGACTTGGACTAGAAATCTGGAAATTCCAACCACTTTACCAACTAATTTATGATTTATATTGTGTTTATTTTGGCGGGTAATAGAGATTTCAGAGTGATTTTTTTTGTGTGTAATATTCTGTCCAAAGCTTTAAAACTACTATTTATACTCTGAACTAAAAATCAATAACCCCTTTAGGTCATAATAAATAAGTTTTTTCACCTCCATCTGCCCTCTGGTTTTTTCACCTGCTGAATATAATCAAAATTTAAAAAAAAAATTGACAATAAGACCTGTAATTTGCCTAAAATGGCTCTGTGTTTTAAACCTTGTCACCTTTTAAAAAATTTCATTTATTATGACACTTACATTTTGATATCTGAAAATAAAAAATATATCCGAAAATAAAAATAATTTTATAAAAAATAGAATTGCGAAATTTGAATGGAATTAATTTATTATGGCCTTATCAATTCAACCTTTTTGTCTTGAAATAATATTTCTGCACCCAGTTGTAGTAATCAATAGATGAAGTAAAGTATGATTTTTCACTGAAACAAATACATGTATCCCCTATGTTTAGAAACCAAAAAATATTTGTTTGATTTGTGCACTTTTATTTGTGTTTGTCTCAAAAGTCCAAATTTAAGTGAGAATTAATAGTGGTTGTCAAATCGGAGGAATGGGCATCATGACTGTGTTTCCTGTTCACTTCCATACCGAGACCACAACAACATTGTCATCTGCACCATTGAGAGTGACTGTAATTTTGGTAGTCCAGCTAGTTTTGTGGTCGTCAAAAAAATAATTCTATCCTGTAAGACAACTTGCGATAGGATTCTGTTACAGAATGTCAACTATTTACATCACTCTTAAATTGTTTCCAAAAATGCAACTTTCATTGACAAAAGATATTTATTTAAGCCTGTATTTTATGAACTGAATTGCATGCAACCTGATATATTTGACAAACAGCTGTTTTTAAAGTACATGTACTTTATTTGTTAGTTTTATTTCAAGTAATTTGTCATCTGTGATTACATTGATAATTATATATTGTGTTAATATTTATAATGAAGAAAAATAAACATTGGGCAAAGAAAATTGTATTTGTTGTGGATAGATTTTATCCCATTCTTTACTAGGAGTGTTAGTGGTGGAGTGGTTAAACAGGTGAGCCGCACGCTTAAGAGTTTGCCTGTTTGACCCCACGCTCAACCTGATGACCTTTCAGAAAACAACACCGAAGACTGGTTCAACTCAGGAAAATGACTCGAGAGCACATTTGCTCCGAGCTTACTTAGAACTAGAACAATAATTGATTAGTTTCAAGGCTATAAGAGAGAGCAGCAGTGGTGCAGTGGTTATGTAACAGGATCAAACATGTATGAAGCCAGAACAGGACTCGAACCCGGGACCTTCTTGACAAGGCAGATTCTCTACCAACTGAGCTAGCCAGACTACTGACCTGTTTCTTCCTTAGAGGTTATGTACACACTATGACAGAGTGTTTGACTTCTGAGATTAATGACTTTTAAGATGAAATCTTTTAAATGCAGAAATAATTTACTGCTCCATCTGGAACGTTTCACTGGACCCCCAACTGAGCTTGCTGAGCTACTGTGCGGATTACTGGTGACAGTTGGTATGTTTCACTTGGCTCAGTGTGCTTTGTTGGTTTATTTGCATTGGTTGTTTGAATATTTATTATCATTTTTTTATACCCTCGTGGGCGGTTAGCCTAAACATTTTTTTTCCTGGGATCCTGGAATGTTAACCGGAACGGATAATTTTTTCACCTGAATCAGGGGCTGGATTGATAATCAAACATGCAAAATCACTGAGCTAACCGTTGCCGGCTGGTTAATTTCAAGTTGAAACAATTGTTCTGATTACACCTTCTAAAACCCTATAATGACCCAGAACGCTAAAGAAGTATAAGAATATTATTCAGTTACACCTACATGAACATAAATTCAACAAAAGTATAGCTTTCTTGTGTAATGTGTAATAATGGAGACTGGCCGTGTAATCTGTAGAACATACCTGATCCGGGAGATATCAGGCGCTGGGATAGACTAGTTAGTGGCCGTGCGGGGATTCCAACTCCTGGAGAAAAATGTTAAAAAATATCTAGACTCTAATACAACATTATAAAAAATATGGCACATACCTGTGATTTAAAATAATTATTCTGCATGAATGAATAACCTAGCAAAGATAAGATATAATGTGTTAATAATATCCGCATTTCACCAATTATGTTCCCGAAAATTTAAAGCAGGGCCTCATTTACTTAAGGGAGATAACTAACTCACCCGTCCAATAGGTGGCGCAGCAGACCGAATTCAGCATCTGAAACTGCAAAACGACGCAAAAATGTTATGAAAATGACCGGTAGAAGTTGTAAGGTAATAACTTCATTGCAGGCATAACGTGACTATATTACATCCGCCATAATGGATATAAAGATATATCAGATTAACGTTAACATTATAAAACGCAGAAAAACTTCGCAAAGTTTCTGTGGTAGTGAATAGGTTCGCGGAAAAATACAATTTTCATTACGAAACACTACGGTTAATTACTTTATTGTAGTGCTGGGTTTGTGGTTATTGGTTTAAGTATGTGGGAATGATACTTGAAACAGTTGTAATTATACAGCAGTTGAATTCTTAATAATTATCGGAGACGTAAACATTAAGTCGCTGTAAAGATTACTCATTTTATGTTTTGCAATGTCAAGATATTTATGTCTAGTAATTGTTTATACTTTTATTATTTTTATGTGCATGTCTGTTTATAATTTGTAGACAAAATCATTTCCAAAATTTGCATTTAAGGCATTCGACTACTCAAATGTTAGCGAAACTTAATTAGTCTGAAAAATAGACTTGACATGTGTTCAATTGGGCGAAGAGTGTCATATCTATTCTGACTTGCAGAAATGGAAGCAGGACTCTGATTATATCATACACCAGAAAACAGTTTAGTTTTTTAAAGAAATTATTAGTAATAGTATGATTATTGAGAACTATTTATTGACTTAGTTCAAGAAAATACGTTGTTTTATTGAATTTGTAGACCTTGAGGTTAAATTGTCAGAGGCTGGCAAAAGCTCTTGTCCTGAAAAATGTTTTTGCCGGCAGACAAGTGATTTTTACCAGTAACTAGTCCATTGAACGAGTTGAACTTTGAAGGAAATATTATTGTACTTACCATTATGACTGTGATAATAATTACCTCCTCCACATTTTTTCGTTCTTTCTTTTCACTTTAAAGATGTCTTAAGATCTGTAAATACTGACTCATAACTTTTATTTATGCTTGTTAGTACCAGACATACCTGGCTCCACAGAACCAAGAGTTTAATTGTTAACTTTACGATCGGATAACACCCGAGTGTTCTGGTGAGACTGTACTTGTTAAAGTGGAAAAAACATGCTATCCAAACGAAAATCTTATTGATGAAGATTAACTATTAAAACAAAAAAACAAATATAAACAGGGTGTGTGACTTTAATATGTATGACATACCATGCATACATTTTTATATAAAAGATAAAATTCGTTAATATATTATATCGACAAAATTTTAGTATAAAAATTTTGGACAAGTAAATTTTCCATCCGGACAAGTACTTTTTACCAGTCCACTTGCCTGACAGATGAGTGCTTTTATAAGTTTTTTCGTATTAGCTTAAATTGTAAAGTATTAAATGACCATGTGTTTGATGTTTGATTTGTTTTCAATGAATGTGACATGACCTTTATGACATGACCTTTATATCACATCAAAGATTATTAACAACAACATATCAATAGTATGCCTATTCTCAATAGACAAAATTTGAGCCAAATTTTGGTTGATTTAATTGTCAATATACTGGCATGTGCACACAACTGAATATTTTCTTGATGAGGTACTCATTTCAGGATTGCCATTATGGATGAAGAGTTATATAAGTCAATAGTAAAAGACGACAGATTCAAATTGAGGTTGTTGCTGAAACGAGGGGGTGACCCTAATGCATGGTTAGAAGATGTGATAAGAATCAGTGGGAAGTCCTTACTACACGTCTGCTGCGAGAAGGGGCGTTACAGATGTGCCAAGGTATAACAGTTTCCAGTTCCTGTCTCATACTATTTATCATTTATTTCAGGTTCTAAGGTGCATCGTGACAGGTTGAAAAAATATATTTGTGAAAAACTGAAGTATTTTAAATTCATACAGATAATTGAGATTGACGGATTTTTTTTTAAAAACAAATTCAAACCAAGACCACAGACATTCAGAGTGTCAAGTATTATAGTAAATACAAAGATTTGATAAGTGAAACTGTAAAAAAACAAAGATTAGTCGCAGACACTGTGTGAAATAAACATCATGGATGAACTGGTTTACAAGGCAATTTGTCAAGACAGACCTGCGAGGTTGGAGGCTTTCCTGCGACAGGGAGGAGATCCCAACATGTGGCTTGAGGACGCTACTCGGATTTCTGGGAAATCTTTTCTTCATGTTTGCTGCGAGAAAGGCCGTATAAGATGTGTAAAGGTATATATTTCATGTTTTGAAGATAAAGGTTGTAGTTTTGATATTTTCATATTATTTTGTAACAAGGATTACAGTATATTCTTATTCTTTAGCATATCTGCGCTATTCAAGTAGAAGATGTCATTTAGAATCTGTCCATCTACGTCTGCACCTATGGTCACCATGACTATTAGAAATATAATAACTACCTTTGACTCCCTGCGTTCTGCAAGTTAAATGTGAATGATGACCTAGTGTCCCTTTCAATTTAAATTTTTATATGTATTCGTTTAAAAAATGGCTGCTGAAGTAATACACAGAGTTCAGGTAAACTTGTAAGGAAAATGTATATAAACACTCTAAAATTGTTTCTTGTATACTGGTAGCAATTAAAATGGAACACATTAGTTGACAGGTATCATCTGTGATTGCTGAATTTTGTTTAGTGCCATCTGTGCGTTTTTTTATACATTACCCAAAATGAAATAAATTTTAAATAAGAAACTCCAGTTACACAAAATATTCAAACTTTTAAATCTTTGGGTAAGCTTCTCTAATTATTTTTTTTAGTCTCATTAATTTTTTTCATATGTCTGTTATAAGTATGCAAAGGATGTTGAATTGAGTACTTGAAAAAAATGAACATAAATCAGGTCAGTGTTATGTTTTTTCTGCTATCAGTATGAAACAATTAACCATTGTTGCCTACGGTGACTTTCCTCTGTTCATTACCTTTATTACTCCTTCTAGTAGTCAATGAATTAATTCTGATTGAGTTAAATGTTTTGTATGAAAATATATTAACTTTATTATTTAGGTTATAAAAAATGATTGGGAGGGAGGTGGGAGAATATATTTACATTAATATATAGGTTATAAAAAGTAATTGGGAGTGTGTAGGGGGGGAGTTGAGTTGGAATCTGAAAGTATCTTATTTTTATTATCAGTAAATATTCTATGATCTACAACATGCTCTAAGGTTAGACTACTCCTGTTATAAACACTCTCATGTGATGGTGGGAAGTTCAGCTCGCATTTAAATATTTTTTCCATTTCAGGTCCTGCTGGAATATGGGGCCCAGATCGACATCCAGGGGTCACTGGGTCAAACCCCGCTGATGCTGTGTATCATGACGGAATATTTCGACATTGCAGAGCTATTGATGAACAACAACACAGACATCATTGATCAGCAAGACACAAATGGAAACACACCGTTACACATCGCTATCGGTAGGTGAATAATGGTGCATCTTGACATATCTGTACTTAATCAAGCTGATATGGCGTATCATGACAGAGTAGCTCCACATTGCTGAAGTTCACCTCTAAGACAACAGCTGCTAACCATAGATATATGGCACAATATGTGCACCTCTGCACAATTCAGTCCATTTGTAACACACTATATGCCTTTGGTAACTGAGGTTACTTGTTATATGTCTTTGGTAACCTAGAAAAAAAAATCTGCTACACATACTGTAGTTAAAATTAGAAATATAAAAAACATGTCTCTATCTCTGGTTTCTTCGTTATACCCTTCTTTGTCTTTAGTAATTGAAGGTTACAAAAAACATATAGCAAGTAACCCTAGTTATCAAAGGCATATAGTGGGTTACAAATGGACAAAATGCCTGTAAGAGAAATTGATAAACAGTTTGTTACCAAAGACATATAACAAATAAGCACAGTTACCAAAGACATATAGTGGGTTACAAAATGGACTTGTGCAGAGATGCACATTTTGGGCCATATATGACTATCCAGTGAGAAATAATATAACAACTTTAGACTACTGGCATATCTATAGCAGAGTCGTACACATGAAATGTGTTTCAACGCCATAAATAAAGCTGTATCCTATATATGCCTGTGAAACAGTTGAAACATCACATGAGAGTTTTTTTGAATATTTAGCTTCATATATATGCCATCAAGGGCTACCAGATGATCAAATTACCTAACCACTCTTTCCTGGGGTCCTGGAAGGTTAACCACTCACAACCCCTGGATAGATAATCAGATGCATTACAGACTGAGCCAACTGGGCCCAGCAGGCAGTATCATTTATATGTACCTGTAAGACATTTCTACTGTGATCATGAAAATTACATGAAAGACACCTGCGTGTAAGGAAAAGATTTCCTGTTTGATTTAAGAACATGTAAGACAGTGGCCAAGGTGTTTTTGTAATATTTTAAATTATTCTTACATGTATTGAAGATTTTTTTGGATGACACATGGATGGCTATTTACAAGCTTTAAAGTAAAATATTGGTTGTATTTATTTATATTTCTGACATTCCATTCAAGATTTTTTTTTTATTCAAAATATTCTCGGCCATTGCGTGTCCTTTCTCTGCTGATTCATAGATGGCATCCTTAAGACAACGAAAAAATATTCTCTAATTGTTAGCAAAAAAAGAGGAAATACTTTACTGTACATACCCACCTACTTACTAGTACCCACCCTAAATGATATAGGTCAGAAGTAGCAAATACTTTATAAGGATGGCCTCTCATAAATGAATACTGTAACTGAGCTGTACTCCTAAAATTCTTGTCACATTTAAAAGCTCACTGAGCATTGTGGTAGTTCTAAAGTATGAAGAGCTGAGTAGAAATTAATGAATGGTTGATTGAAATTTTATTTCAGGAAATGACAGTGTGGAAGCTGTGGAGTTGTTATTGAGATACAACGCTAATGTAAACATACCAAACAGCAATGGTATAACTCCAATGATGAAAATGTGCTCCTTTAAAGAGGCTGAGAATATGCCTAAGATTGTGACCATGCTGATGGAGACTGGCGCCCAGTATGACTACAGAGACTTCAGAAGTCATCGTACAGCTCTTCAGGTATAAAGTTTGTTTTATTTTAATATTTAGCATCACTTTTATGCCATGGATGACTAGCAGATGATCAGTTAACCTGACCGTTCTTTCATGGGATCATGTAATGTTAAACAGTATTCGAGCATTGAGTAGATGGGTGATCTACACAAGTTACTGATAACTTTCCCACTTGAATCAGCAATGAGAGACAAATGACAATGATACAAACATGTAATGTTGTATATCAATTATCACAGACTATGGCTGGGCAGGAATTTGAATTCACGATAGCTAGATTGATATTCAGACGCACTGCCAACTGAGCTAACTTGGCCCAGCTCGGGTGAACAGTAAACAGTGTTTAGCTTAACCTTATTACAGTCAAGCATCCGTCCGAAATGTAGCAATAGATCTTCTTTAGGAATGTAGCAGTTAATGTTTAAGATAAGTATTTTGATTCAGCCTGAGTCTTCTTTCATCAATAAAACTGGATGCCATAATAGTCTTCAATGTCTTTAAAAATGGCGATAAACTCTATAAAAAAAGATCTATAAAATCATTCATTAATTAAGAAAAATTGTAAGCCAACAAAAGAATGGTATAGCATTGTGAGGTACTTAAATGCTCCGTCTACAATGTTTTATATGTTGAATCTGATATCTCTTTACAGTTGGCAGTGACGTCAAAAAACTTTGAGACAGTTCAGATTCTTTTAACTGCCGGTGCTGACCCGAACACAATAGACAGTGGTGGTCGGACTCCGCTCACAAACGTGATGTGGCAAAATTTCAGAAATTACGACGCAACAAAGTACATCGATCCTGACGTGATGACCATCATTCATATGTTGGTCCTTTCTGGCTCAGATCTCAATCTGAGCACGTAAGTGTTGAATAAGGGGAAATCTCTTTATTTATATACTCTTACATAGCATTTGTTTTTGAGCTCACGTGGGCAAAGCTCAAGGTGAGCTATTCTGGTCACCTGTTGTCCTTCGTCCATCCGTGAACTTTTTTGTTGTGTGCACTCTAGCACTCGTATTTTTCATTGGATTTTTACCAAACTTGCACAGTAGTTATATAACCATAATATCTCAGACAAGTTCTCGAACTAGCCAAATCAGGTCGTCAGTGTCTCCTGTGCCACTGGTGAGTGATTTATGGCCATCCTGGCCCTCTTGTTGTACATTTGATTATTTTATTGAATCATATTTTGTTGCCTTTATTTTTTACAACTGTATTTTAAACGTTTTTTCAGTAACCAAGCGCAGTGAAGATGGCTATGGCTGTCACTTTTCTAAAATGTTTCTTCTGTCTTATCATTTGTTAATCTGTTGGCCACAAAATCCATATGATGTGTCAAATAGAACATGCATGAATTTAAACATTTTTTATATTCAAAATGTATGTGTATTTTGTGTTAAGTAAGTAATTACCAATTTCTGTATCATGATACTGAAAACAGCCCAGGTCCTATATTGTAAGGAGGAATACATCGTTGAACTTTCAATATAATATATAAAGTTCATTCTTTAATTGTATTTTCTTTCCCAACATGGTGAATCTGGTAATGGCTTAAAATAAATATTGTCTTTTAAGTACATATATATGCATTTATTTGTAAAGTTAAAACATATATTTCAGTCGTGAGTTTTCAAACCCACTTGTGATGGCATTGTACTTCAAATGTGCACCTCTAGTCAGATACCTGCTCGAGAATGGAGCTTCACAGAATGGAAAATGTAATATATAATATTATATATGAATAAGTTAAATACCAAGGTCTTCAATAGTGTAAATTGTGTGAAGTAGCACAGTATAATGTTGTTTTCCCTGATGTCAGGACTCTTACAGTATCTGTATTATAAAAAAATATTGTAAGGTTGTTGTAAAACTTTCTTTTCAACAGTCAATTAGTCATAGTACAGCAGTTTGTTTTAATGTTCTGAACCTTACAACACCCACACACTAATCATGCTGCATTAGCATGGTGTGCTTCTTCACCCAGTCACATTGTGCTGAACCCTGCAACACCCACACACTAATCATGCTGCATTAGCATGGTGTGCTACCTTGCCAAGTCACATTGTGCTGAACCCTACAACACTCACACACTAGTCATGCTGCATTAGCATGGTATGCTACCTCACCCAGTCACATTGTGCTGAATCCTACAACACCCACACACTAATCATGCTGCATTAGCATGGTATGCTACCTCACCCAGTCACATTGTGCTGAACCCTACAACACCCACACACTAATCATGCTGCATTAGCATGGTATGCTACCTCACCCAGTCACATTGTGCTGAATCCTACAACACCCACACACTAATCATGCTGCATTAGCATGGTATGCTACCTCACCCAGTCACATTGTGCTGAACCCTACAACACCCACACACTAATCATGCTGCATTAGCATGGTATGCTACCTCACCCAGTCACATTGTGCTGAACCCTACAACACCCACACACTAGTCATGCTGCATTAGCATGGTGTGCTACCTCACCCAGTCACATTGTGCTGAAGCCAGACTGGGTCCTTGAACTGTTTTTGAAATGCTGAGTACCAAACAAGGAAATTTCTAGTACCATTTGGTTCGACCTGGTGTGGGATCAAACCCACACCTGTGGTCACCGTACAAGTTAGGTTTATAAATATAAGGTGTCCATACCAAAATTTGGAGATATAATTTTATTGCTAGTCATAATGAATACATTTGTCACGGACATGCATGTATGTACTGGTATACCAATTAACATATAATTTTTTATAACGTATGTATACCACTTTTCTTTAACTTTTAACAATAATTTCTCAAGAAAAGAATTTAAGTTGAAAACTTTTAATTTCAAACTCAACATTAGATATATTCTTATTCAGTGTTTTCTCCAGAGTGCGTTTTTTTGCGTTTTTGACGCAATTAAATCTCATTTGACGCAATCAAGTTTGTTCAGTTGGTCCACTATGACGCAACCTTAAAAATACAGAAATTCAAATTATGCATATTTGTTTCGGCAAGCTGGTTTCAGAGTTATTTTTACAATGCTAGCTGTTTTGGCAGATCACGTGGTCTGATTCAGGGAAATCCCGGTCACACGGTTCTACTTAGTTACGTAAACGCTCTAATTGGTTATTAACACTATATTGATGCAATCGCATAGATGATTATGATCACATACATAATTTTCTGCGAAGCAGTATTATAGTTTGAAGACAACATCTGTGAAAACAAACGTATGCTGCAACAATAGCACTGTTATACACTAAGTTTTAGGTTGTTACTCTATCGGAAAACCTTTTTATTTGATTTCTATATGGTATCGAGACGCTCGGCGACATTTTAATACTGGTTTAAACATCGGTATTCCCGACGCCATTTATGTTTCTTTAACTGATGTTTAAAAGGTTATTGAAAAAAGAAAATAAACTTTTAGAAAATAATATTCATTTTGAAAAATGATTTTATAATTTTTCAGAAATTTAAATTTAAAGTTACCATTAAAATGTTATAATATTAAAGTAACATTACTCTAAAATGAATCTAGTTATGCACCAGAAGAGAAATGGTTTTGGGGAAAAAGTAAACAACAAAGTTTTGTTTTCCAAAGAGTATAATGCTTAGTAATGGTAAACATGAAGCTCAGCTGAAATATAAAATGTTGAAATCAATTTGTTTTTTTTCATTATAAATAATTAAGGTCATGGTGATCAAGCTGAGGCTATGACATTTGAAAAGTTCATGACCCTGTGGCCTCGATCATAAAATCAACTAGTTTCTAGTTGTTGTAACTTGTTGCCGAAAAGTGAAACATTTGTTTGAAGTTTTTAACTTAAATTGCAGCTTTAATTGAGAAATTTGTGTGAAACAGAAAGTTAATGAATCATGTATTTTTTTCCACCATTTATTCAAGTTGATTTAGTTTAAAACTAGTCAACTGATGATCTCCAGATTTTTAGTCAGTGGGTCATTCATGATCCCCAACAAATTGGGGCTGGAGAAAACACTGCTTATTTCAAATTTGAGAGTGCAATTCAGTAAAACTCATTCCAATTGCATTTTGGAATCTTTTTTTAAGGTATATTGTATCCATTTGTATACTTTTTGGAAAATTTGCTACCCGTATTTGTTATTTTAACCTTATTTATTTATTTATTTTCCAGTTTTTGGAGGAATAACCCCATTGTGTCATGCTGCAAATAAAAAAGACATAGATTCAATGAAGGAGCTGCTAAACTGGTCATGTGACTTTTATACAAAAGCTCGCGTATTTAAACGGAATTATGATGTTTACCTTGATCCGTTTGAGTTGGCAATTGATCATGGTTGCCCAGAGATGGCGCTATTATTGGCCCAGGTTGGTTACAATGTGACTAGAATAAACTACCTTACAGACTGGGCCATTGATCCCCCAGCTTGTCTTAAAGAGAGGCAGGATATTTTGGAGCGTTTGAGGCTCAGTGCGCTTGAGCCCCCAATGTTGTTTGACCTTTCTGTGATGTGCATTCGGGGAAGACTGCAAGATAACTTTGAATCAAAGGCCAACAGATTGCCGTTGCCAAAGTTGCTGATTGAAGACATCAAACTGAAAGGTCTCCTTTGTTGACACTATGTGGACAGGATTTAAATGATTCTTTAAAATGTGCCATGTTAAGAACTAATGTTATGTTTTTCAAGCTTATCTAAGGGGACTGTGTCCTTTTCCATTGTTAAGTCTTGGTGCATCTTGTGTCATTACTTATAATCCAGTCTGACTAGTGTTATTTTAAAATGGACATTTATCTGAGGGGACTGTGTCCTATTCCATTGTTATGTCTTGGTGCATCTTCTGTCATTACCTGTAATCCAGTCTTGCTAGTGTTGCTTAAAGTAAACATTTATATGAGGGGACTGTGTCCTTTTCCATTGTTATTTCTTGGTGCATCTTCTGTCATCATCTGTAATCCAGTTTGGCTAGTGCTACTTAAAATAGAGATTTATCTGAGGGGACTGTGTCCTTTTTCATTGATATTTTTTGGTTCATCTTCTGTCATCACCTGTAATCCAGTCTGGCTAGTGTTGCTTAAAACAGACACTTAAAAAAAACAGTCTTTATATGGGCTATAATTTAATGATTCTTGGTGACCTTCTAAACTTTCTTGGGCCAGCCTTAAGAAATAGTTTGTTTGCTGTGCTCCGATTTTTTTTGCCAGATTTTTATTGTTATTTTGATAAAAAAATGAACAGAATTCATGAAAAATAAAATACAATGCTTTCAAAGTGTATTAAAAAGTTAGGTTAACCTGGTAACTACAAAGTGAGTGAGTAGGTAGAAGTATGACAAACAAATATTTTTTAAATACGGCCTTGTGGAATGACAGTAGTTCTTCTAGGATTCATTTACTATGTATAACAATCTGAGGTCTTCCACCAATAAAATTGATTGATATATGTTTAAAATGGTGTTTAACTACATTAATAAATTAAATGCATAAATCAAATACATGCATAATATATATCTTAAAGGAAGTGTGTCTGGAAAAATCACAAAATAAATTATTTTTATTAGAAATACATACAAAGCATCTCATTAGCATTAATAAAAAAATTAGATTGACTTGAAATTTAAACCTGTAAAAACATTGCGAAAATCAATTTGTTTAATCCAAGGGTGGTGAAATTGAAATTGAATCCGTATTTTAAAGATTAACATGCACAAACTGCTTGATGACCATTGGCCTCATAATTCAGACTCTTTCTAAGATGAAGTGGGTCCTCCGTGGGTGAGTGGTCCAAAGCGCTGTCTTATGATCACTTACCTTTCAACGCTAAAGTCTGTGTTTGAGTTCTACTCGCTCCAAAAACTTTATGTGAGAAACTTTGCCAGTTACATGAAGGATGGTGGTTCCACTCAGATTCATTCTGAGGTCTAATCCTCCACCAATAAAACTGGATCAATAAGATGTAGCCAGTATGACAGATCAGATGAAATTCAAAATGAAATCACATGACTCATTTAATACTGGTACGTCACAAAATATAACAGGTTAGGAAATCCCTTTTTTTAATAAATTGATATGGCATATGAAAATATCAAATGCACCACATTCTTTTCTAAGTCCCAATGAATTGCCTTCTTATTTAACATATCAGAAATCAAACTTCTGTTTTCCAATTTCCCGAACCTACATTTTCGAATTAACACAAGCAGCAAGCCTTCACTCAGGCCTTTGAGGCCTTTGATTTAATATATTGATATGGCATGTGAAAATGATATCATTTTGGTAATAATGCTCAGTGAGTGTGTAGGAATAGGATGTTGGCCGCTCTTGTCATAGCATTGCAGGTTTAGTATGAGACTTGACCCGAAGGCCTCTCAAACACAACATCAAGTACTTTACTGGTTCTACCCAAGAAATGATCTTTGATTTTAGAGTGTAAAATAAATTAGATCGTTAATTGAAGCGCCGTGAGTGGATATTTCATTTTAAATGAAGTGCATGTATATTCGATTGTTTATTTATTTTACTTTGATTGTGAAAAAAGTTATTTCAATTTATAAAAGCCATGCTTGAAATATTTCTGGTTAAAACCAGTACTAAGTTTATGCAGAAAAAGTATCTTGCTCACCACACTAAATTGTAGGGGAGGATCAAACCCAAGACCGTCGGGTCCTGGGTTTGATGCTCTACCACTGGACAACGTGCTCCTCTAGTGTGTATATTTGATTGCGATTCATTCCTCTTTGAATTAATAGATCATTTATACATTGTTATCCTTGTATATTTGTTTTATATTTGGCAAATAAGGGAGGCAAATAAACTTCTTAAAGGGAAGTTATTTATACAAATACATGTTCCATAAAATTACAAATGTTTGATTCTACACATTTCTCACAGGTATGG
This sequence comes from Panopea generosa, assembly GCA_029582155.1. Classification (NCBI taxonomy): domain Eukaryota; kingdom Metazoa; phylum Mollusca; class Bivalvia; order Adapedonta; family Hiatellidae; genus Panopea; species Panopea generosa. The sequence continues at coordinate 36,671,971 of CM055907.1, forward strand.
AGAATATTAAGAATGTTCAACATTTATTTGTAAATCAGGGCTTCTTCAAATTGGTTCAGGTTTTTTTACTGCCATAAGAATTGCACTTGTTTTGGAGATCTGGCATGAGCCCATAATTGGAAAATTATGAAAATTGAAAAAAAAAATCATCAAAAATTGAGTGAACAATGTACCAGTACGTACATTCCTAACCCACCGTTTTGCCTGAATATATAAATCCGTATCTCACATATCCATTACATTTATTCTTAATTTTTACCGTTTTGTAACTACATGTACGGGCATTGAAATGTGCAATAACATTTACACCAGTATTGTCATTGACTAAATGTTAGTACATCTCCGATATATTGTATTTTGACCTTTACAAATGTGAAATAAAGTGTTGAATTTCATTATTTATGTTATAAATATTGTCCAAACCAAATAAAGTTATACCAACAAGAAAGCACAAAAGTCCTTAAATACTTTGTATTTAGATTCCACTTCATGAATAGTGTATAAAGGTTAAATGACACAAGTATAGTGGTTGTGCTTATGTTCTTTTTCTTGACTAGAGTGTTGCTGAATACAGAAAACGAATATTTACTGAAAACATCAGAAATCATTTTTCATTTCAAAGTATAATAAATAATTTATTTGGTTGTAATTGATAAAATATAATAATGGTCTCACATCTGTAATAATGAATTACACATTAAAATTAATGTTTCAACAATTTATTAAAAAAATTTCACAAATGCATGTTCATATTTAGTGTTGCATGTATGAGTTATTTCCCTTTAATTATAAAACGCACCATCTTAAATAGCTCTATGACTACTAGTATACTTACTCATTGCAAAATATTTCTTTTTTTACCATGGGGTCCTCCTTGGCCGAGTGGTCTAAGGTGCTGTCTCAAGATCACCGCTAAGGTCTTAGGTTCGAGTCCCGCTCGCTCAAAAAACTTGTATGAGAAAATTTCCAGTTACTTGCGGAAGGACAGTGGTTCTACTCAGTCTTGAGGTCTTCCTCCACTAGTAAAACTGGATATGCTATATTTAACCTGAAATGTGTTGAAAATTGCGTTAAACCCCATTCTTTTAACATAAATTTAAAATGTTTTATATTGTTTATATATTGCTATATAATTATATATATGATATTGGAAGTTAAAATTTAATGTGAGTGAACTGTGTTTTACTTAGAAGTAAAATTTACTACCCTATATGATATTGAAGTGTCAATTTGCAGTTAAATCTCTACTATTAATTTTCAATTTATTTATGTAAAAATGTCTAATATCCAAGGCATTATGCCAGATCTAGTGCATCGTGTGATGGAAGAAGACAAAAATAAGAAATATAAATTTCATCAAAGCTTATTGTAAACAAACTAAATAGACTAAAAGGAGAACAGTATTGTATTGGTGCCAAATTATTAATCGTGTAGTGTAATAGAGTAACAAGTAACTCAGTGTTGTGTTGACCTTTGGTTTTAAATAAGAACTTATCACACCCCATACTGGCTCGGAATCGCGAACTCCCTGAAACTGACCGAGAAGCATTAGCAACAATAAGCAACCATACAAATATTTTATATATAACCTTGCAATATTTTGGTATGTTACACTGGAACTTGTTCGGTATGCAACCATCAGACTACTAATCAGAAGTTAATATTTACTACAATTTCAACTCATTTTTAACTCTACTGTTTTGTAAATAATTTCTTTTTGTGTGTCTGAGTCTAAGTCCCACCTGTGCTAAAATTTTGGTGCAAGTTGTTCATAAGTATGCATAGCGTACAGTTATATGTGTGAAACTTGGCATAGGTGTGCTTATACTCTGAGGTAGTATGTAACGAATTGGGGTCTTAAATTTAAAGTCAAGGTCATATTGCAGGATGAAAAAGTCCTATCAGCGTTGAAGTTGTTCTTATTTGTGCATTTCTTGCAGTTATATGGCTATTGCTGGAACTTCGTATATGTATGCATGCTTATACTATGAGGCATTAACTTGAAGGTCAAGGTCATAATAAGGGTGAAAAAGTCATATTTTGCCTTTAAAATGTGTTAAAGTTTTTGTGCAAGTTTAACTACATGCTAACTTAACAGTTATCATAACTTATGTGAAAGTTACTAGGCACAAGGGTGTATGCTTATACCTCAAAAGTAGTAAAGTGTTACTATACATGCATTTCAGTGCAAGGCAAAATATCATATTGAAAAGGAGAAATTGGGCTTATAACTATGAAGTTAAAGTCTAGGTTCAGGTTGTACATAATAGACTTTACTTTCACTTTTGTATTATGATTTTTTTCCAAAGGCCAGATGTGCTTATGCGATGGTGCGTTGTCCATCGTCTGTTAGCAGCACTTTCTCTGAAACCATTAGGTCAATTAAGCTGAAACATCACATGAATGATTTTATTGCATAGGAGACGATAGAGAAGATTTTTTTTTTTCGATTTGAAATTCAAGATGGCCACTGTTACTAAAAATAGTCAAAAACTTAAAAAATTTTCTTCTCATGAACGGCCCAACAGATTTTCGAAATGTTTATGTAGTAATGATAACCAACTATAGTTTTGTTAGATTTGTTCAAATGGTTTCCCTAGGGTAAAAAATTACCCCCAGGATGGTTCAACTAGGGGACACAATCATGTCATTATAATAATTTTTATTTTTTTTTAAAATGTAAATGATTTTGCCTATATCTTCACAGAAGCATTGTTTGGTGAAGGATGTTCAGATTTGTAAAAATGACTGGTTTCCACTGTCTTAAGAGGAGAGGCCCCAAAAAGGTAAAAATTTCAAATTACATAAATCGTTTTCTTAAGAACTGGTATGTCAGATTTGTTCATAAATTTGGTATGAATTAGTATTATGTGTAAAGGTTTGATTGCACATAAGAATTTAGGGGCTAAAATTTATAGGAGCCCTGTAAGGGGACTTAAAATTTTACATCGGGATACTATGGGAAAACAGAAAATTCTCTTTTTTTTTCATCTGTTCTGAAACCACAAGTCCAATTTAACTGAAACTTCACATGGATGTTTCTATTGCATAGGAGACGATACAAAAGATTTTTTTTTTTTTCGATTTGAAATTCAAGATGGCGGCTGTTACTAGAAATAGTCCAAAACTTAAAAAAAAATTTCATGAACAGCCAAACAGATTTTCAAAATGTTTATTTAGTTATGATAACCAACTATAATTTTGTTATATTTGTTCAAATTGTGTCCCTAGGGTTAAAAATGACCCTGCCCCGAGGAAACAAATCGGGGGAGAATTGTCATTATAATAAATATATATTTTTTTTAAAATGGAAATGATTTGCTTATATCTTCACAGAAGCATTTTTTTGGTGAAGGATGTTCAGTTTTGTAAAAATGACTGGATTCACTGTCTTAAGAGGTCAGGAGGGACCCTAAAAGGGTAAAAATCGGGAATTACAAAAATCGTTTTCTTAGAACCATTATGTCAGATTTGTTCATATTGGCATAAATTATCCCTATGTGTAGGAGTTTGATTGCAGATAAGAATGTAAGGACTAAAATATATAGGGGCCGTGTAAAGTGACTTGGAATGTTACATAGGAATAATATGGGAAAACTGAAAATTCTCTTTTTTTTTTCATCTATTTAGGCAGAATTATTATTTAAATGGAGTATCATCTAGTCATAGGAAATACGATTTGGTTCAATAAGGACAATTGACTTTCCATAAGGGGCTAGGGTGGGTAAAAAAAGGGTTTAAATAGAAAAATTTCAAAAATCTTCTTATCAACAACTGGTCAGTCAAAGTTGTTCATATTTGATATGGATTATCCCAATGAGTATGGGTTTAAAGTTTGTACAAATCAAGGGTTTTGTATTTATAGGGCCATGTAAGGGGACTTTGAGTTTTATATAGGAATACTATTGGAAAACTGAAAATTCTCTTTTTTATCATTAATTTATGACTTTTGTAATTCAGTTTGAGTTTTGAAGCAACTTCTAGTCATAACAAATATGATTTTGTTCGGTACAAAGGATTGATTTTCTTAAAGGGGTCAGGTGGGGTCACAAAATGATTAAAATTGAACATTGTCATGAATCTTATTTTCAACAATCAGTCAGTTAATTTTTATTCATATTTGATATAAATTATCGCTATGATTAAGAAATCTATGGTTGTACAAATCAAGGGATACTGGGATGTATAGAGGCCCTGTAAGGGTCTTTGAGTTTGACAGAAATGCTATGGGAAAAAGGAAAATTCTCAATTTTTGGTCCATTTGGGTAAATATGTTGTTCAATCTGAGATCTCAAGAATTGTGTAGTAATAATAAATTTGATTTTGTTCAATAAAGAGGATTTAATTTCCATAAGCGGCCAGGGGGCAGATGGGGCAATAAGGTTAAAATTGAGAATTTTCACAAATTCCTCTCAATAACCTTTCAGTCAAACTAGTTCATATTTGATATAAATTATCCTTACAACAGCAAGGATTGAAGATTCTGCATATCAAGGGACTGGGATATATTTGGACCCTTTTTATGTGACTTTTACATACTAGGAATACTATAGGGAAAACTGATTTTTTTTTCATTTTGCATCCATAATTATGTAAAAAAAAACACCCTTCTTTTTAAATTTTGAATCATTCCAAGAGTGGGTGGTTGAAGATCTGACAAGTTAAGGGGTTGGGTTGTATAAGGGTTCTATACAGGGGACTTTATTTTTTAACAGATAAATGGTAGGGGAATTTAAAGTTTTTCCTTTTCATAGCAATTAAGTTTTTGTTCAGTATGGGCGTGGTGGGGGTATTTACCCATAAGTTGTTTAGACGACCCCCTAAAGAGGGTAAATATTGTCGAATTTCAAAAAGTGCTATGGCCATTATGAGTCAGTAGAGCGTCCTCAGGCCCTCTTGGGCCTCTTGTTATTCTTATGCCTTGTATTAATTTTCAACCAAATGTTAGTTGTTGTTTTTTTGTTGATGTGTATCTTACTATAGAACATTACAACTTTTGGGTTCAGTATCTTGTTTGCTCTGTTATCGGGTATTTATATAAACTGTTGTGAAGTATATTCAGATTGGTATATTTTGGTATAGAACACAGTACGATAGTTATTTTTTATGGGAAATAGCTTGTATTATTGTTTTAACATTCCTGGCCCCAGTTCTCGCTTCAGATAAAGCTTCCACCCCACTTCCATCCCCACAATTTGGTTATTACTGGTAAATAAAATACTCTGCCCTGTTTCAGCTTTATTACCCCCCCCCCCCCCCCCCCCCCAATTTTTATTAATATCTTTTTAAATATATTATAGATATTAAATACGGTTATGTGACAAAGCTAGAATAGTCGAGTTAAAGCTATTCTCCAACAGCTCTCGTGACTAGCTGAGTGTCAATGGGATATTAAATGAACATGTATTTTTGTTGCCAAACTTATCACAGGGTCTTGTCCCGAAATTATTTGTTTCAGTTTATTATATGAATTAAAGAAAAAATTCCCGACAATCCCTTATGAACTTATGTTATTCAGTAATACATACAACGTGCCTTAGAAAATCAAAGGAGCAATGAACTTGTAAACTAGAGTGACAATACCTTTATGTGTTCGGAAAGCAGGACAAATTCACTCGAGAACCAGGAGAATCCTGACATCGGAAGCAAGGGGAAACCTGCATTTTTGTAACTAAGTTACAATGCATGTCAACGGAAACCACGTTACAGTGTTATTTCAGTCGCAGTGGCAGTGACCTATTTAGTCGCAAGCAGTGACAAGTGCTTTGACATTCATACTTAAACACCACTTTAAACCATAGCACTTGCTGGTTCACATGCATAGGGAGTAGTTGTGCACCATTATAATTATAATTATGGTTTGTGCTACAGTATTGTGTGAAATATATACACTTGTACTCATTGACGATATGTGTTTAGATCAAGAATGCACGTGTCCTTGAGCAGAGAGAAGTTGTTTTTTAATCCACTTTTCGCATTTCGATATTTCAACGTAACGTATTTCTCCGAATAAATGCTTTCAACTTTATAAGCACCATCGCCAATTTTAGTTCAATTTATCGGTAGAAAGATAATTGTATTGTGTATTTACTAGTTAAACACTTATCAAACACATGTTGTTTGTAAAGCTCTTAAAACAGTTTTTAACTTAATAAACGCCGCCCCCCCCCCACCCCCCCACTTGCCAAAAAACAACAACACATACCCCACCCCCATTTATTCGGGGAAATACGGTATGTAACTTTTTATTCTTGCAGTTAAATAATGCCGATAGGATTAGTTTCAAGTTGAATACCGAAAGTTGTCCTTAAGAAATTCATCACACTCGTCGATTTTAATGTTGGAAATTGAAAGCAGTATGTTCAACACGTTTTTTTTAGCTCACCTGAGCCGAAGGCCATCTTTGTTAAAATTACAAAGGTCTTTCCGTCCGCAAGATTGACATGCAAAATGATTTTTCATATTCCAATGCCTCTACATAGACAGATCCAACCTTTGCTTTACAGCTTTTACTACATTTGTAGTCCGCGTAAAACAGACCCAGCTCTCTAGTTTGGTTCCTGGTTCAGACACCAGGTTCTATACGTAGACTACAATGCATGTAGTCCGCGTAAAACAGACCCAGCTCTCCCGTTTGGTTCCTGGTTCGAGATACCAGGTTCTATACGTAGACTACAATGCATGTAGTCCGCGTAAACAGACCCAGCTCTCCCGTTTGGTTCCTGGTTCGAGAGAGACCAGGTTCTATACGAAGACTACAATGCATGTAGTCCGCGTAAAACACACCAAGCTCTCCCGTTTGGTTCCTGGTTCGAGAGAGACCAGGTTCTATACGTAGACTACAATGCATGTAGTCTGCGTAAAACAGACCCAGGTCTCCTGTTTGTTCCTGGTTCGAGAGACCAGGTTCTATACGTAGACTACAATGCATGTAGTCCGCGTATAACAGACCCAGCTCTCCCGTTTGGTTCCTGGTTCAGACACCAGGTTCTATACATAGACTACAATGCATGTAGTCCGCGTAAAACAGACCCAGGTCTCCTGTTTGTTCCTGGTTCGAGAGAGACCAGGTTCTATACGTAGACTACAATGCATGTAGTCCGCGTAAAACAGACCCAGCTCTCCCGTTTGGTTCCTGGTTCAGACACCAGGTTCTATACGTAGACTACAATGCATGTAGTCCGCGCAAAACAGACCCAGGTTTCCTGTTTGTTCCTGGTTCGAGAAAGACCAGGTTCTATACGTAGACTACAATGCATGTAGTCTGCGTAAAACAGACCCAGGTCTCCTGTTTGTTCCTGGTTCGAGAGACCAGGTTCTATACGTAGACTACAATGCATGTAGTCCGCGTAAAACAGACCCAGCTCTCCCGTTTGGTTCCTGGTTCAGACACCAGGTTCTATACGTAGACTACAATGCATGTAGTCCGCGTAAAACAGACCCAGCTCTCCAGTTTGGTTCCTGGTTCAGACACCAGGTTCTATACGTAGACTACAATGCATGTAGTCCGCGTAAAACAGACCCAGCTCTCCCGTTTGGTTCCTGGTTCAGATACCAGGTTCTATACGTAGACTACAATGCATGTAGTCCGCGCAAAACAGACCCAGCTCTCCAGTTTGGTTCCTGGTTCAGACACCAGGTTCTATACATAGACTACAATGCATGTAGTCCGCGTAAAACAGACCCAGCTCTCCCGTTTGGTTCCTGGTTCGAGAGACCAGGTTCTATACGTAGATTAAAATGCATGTAGTCCGCGGAAAACTGACCCAGCTCTACCGTTTGGTTCCTGGTTCGAAATACCAGGTTCTATACGTAGACTTCAATGCATGTAGTCCGCGTATAACAGACCCAGCTCTCCCGTTTGGTTCCTGGTTCGAGAGAGACCAGGTTCTATACGTAGACTACAATGCATATAGTCCGCGTAAAACAGACCCAGCTGTCCCGTTTGGTTCCTGGTTCGAGAGAGACCAGGTTTTATACGTAGACTACAATGCATGTAGTCCGCGTAAAACAGACCAAGCTCTCCCGTTTGGTTCCTGGTTCGAGAGACCAGGTTCTATACGTAGACTACAATGCATGTAGTCCACGTAAAACAGACCCAGCTCTCCCGTTTGGTTCCTGGTTCGAGAGAAACCAGGTTCTATACGTAGACTACAATGCATGTAGTCCGGGTAAAACAGACCCAGCTCTCCCGTTTGGTTCCTGGTTCGAGAGAGACCAGGTTCTATACGTAGACTACAATGCATGTAGTCCACGTAAAACAGACCCAGCTCTCCCGTTTGGTTCCTGGTTCGAGAGACCAGGTTCTATACGTAGACTATAATGCATGTAGTCCGCGTAAAACTGGCCCCCACGTTTGGTTCCTGGTTCGAGAGACCAGGTTCTATACGTAGACTTCAATGCATGTAGTCCGCGTAAAACAGACCCAGCTCTCCCGTTTGGTTCCAAGTATTAGAGACCAAGTTCTATACGTAGACTACAATGCATGTAGTCCGCGTAAAACAGACCCAGCTCTCCTGTTTGGGTCCTGGTTCGAGAGACCAGGTTCTATACGTAGACTACAATGCATGTAGTCCGCGTAAAACAGACCCAGGTCTCCTGTTTGGTTCCTGGTTCGAGAGACCAGGTTCTATACGTAGACTACAATGCATGTAATCCGCGTAAAACAGACCCAGGTCTCCTGTTTGGTTCCTGGTTCGAGAGACCAGGTTCTATACGTAGACTACAATGCATGTAGTCCGCGTAAAACAGACCTAGCTGTCCCGTTTAGACTACAATGCATGTAGTTTGCGTAAAACAGACCTAGCTCTCCCGTTTGGTTCCTGGTTAGAGAGAGACCAGGTTCTATACATAAACTACAATGCATGTAGTCCGAGAAAAACAGACCCAGCTATCCCGTTTGGTTCCTGGTTCGAGAGAGACCAGGTTCTATACATAGACTATAATGCATGTAGTTTGCGTAAAACAGACCTAGCTCTCCCGTTTGGTTCCTGGTTCGAGAGAGACCAGATTCTATACATAGACTACAATACATGTAGTCTGCGTAATTCAGACCCAGCTCTCCCGTTTGGTTCATGGTTCGAGAGAGACCAGGTTCTATACATAGACTACAATGCATGTAGTTCGCTTAAAACAGACCTAGCTCTCCCGTTTGGTTCCTGGTTCGAGAGAGACCAGGTTCTATACATAGACTACAATGCATGTAGTCTGCGTAAAACAGACCAAGCTCTTCCGTTTGGTTCCTGGTTAGAGAGAGACCAGGTTTTATACATAGACTACAATGCATGTAGTCTGCGTAAAACAGACCCAGCTCTCCGGTTTGGTTCCTGGTTCGAGAGACCAGGTTCTATACGTACACTACAATGCAGGGCACCTAGAGATCACATATCAAAACGAAGTGCTGATCGCATATTCTCATTTTGCCAGGAGTTTTATCATATATAAAGCGTATTTTAAACTTATCGGACCAATAACAGTTTTGAGCAGCAAGCCCGGCGCGGTCAGGTCATTGCCTATTTTATCTTGCTTACTATGTTCGTAATTAACAAATCGTATTTAGTCACGGGTCATTAACATAGTACACACCTGGTTAATGTATGTCTTTATCTGTCTGTACTAGCTAAACATTCCCCGACCCCCGGGGGCCTGACAGATACGCATCTACATATTATACTAACACCCGGCCCTCTGGCACATGTGATACACCTATATCAGATTTTTAAATGGTCGTCGATATTCCTACAATGTACAATTGAGGCCCATCCCTTAAACGGTAAATGTTAAGGTGAATAAATGTGCCTGTATTTAAAATATGGGTTGATATATCTATACATGTAGCTTGTACAAGTTTCAATGGTACAGCCAAACCACTTTGACACAAATTATCTCTTTTGTTTTATTAAATGTCGCTCCGACAGTTCAGTATTTTATTAATAATACAAGCACTTGCTTGGCAAATAGTTAATTAGATATTCGTGTTTCTTATCGCGGCATCCAACCTAAAACTAACCACAACAGTCGCACCGTCCAATATTGAAAAGTAAAATACTTATGCATTGAAAGACGTAAATTGAATTTCAAATTAATTTCCTAATATGCATTATGCATTTACATATAAATAGTTTTTAAAAATTCTAGAGCTTCAAGAAATATTTACCAAACCGTTTTTCCCTTATTCTTTCTCCCATTCTATCTATGATGTTCGAACTTAACTTTTTATTTTTTTAAAAAGTTTAACGTTGCTTTTTCGTATCGATAACTTGATCGGTATCTTCACGTGTGGTATATATATTTCCGGTGTATGAATTAATTTCAATCCATACCAAGGAGAGAAAAATCATAAGCCAGCTTCTCATTTCGATTACAACTATCCGGGCCCAGTTAACTCAGTCGGTAGCGCGTCTAAATATCAATCCATTGATTAGAATCTTCGCCCTGCCACTGTTGATTGGTATTCCGTATCATTGTCATTACTCTCTCACTACTGATGCATTAGGAAAGTTATCAGTTACTTGCGGAGATGGGTGTGCTCGAGTATTGGTTAACCTTCCAAGATCGCAGGATAAAGGCTGTTAGTCATCGATCGCAATTACGATGCATATTCAAATAAACAAATCATTCCTAATTCCTATTGCATTCCTATATCAAACGTATATGAGAAATAAGATAAAAAACAAATACCAGACCATGACTTGACCACAAAACCGCATGAAGGGCCTTCGTAACGATGCAAATGATTTGTCCACTGGCATGTTCTTCTTTCAGATCTTATCTCAAAGAGATGCCTAATTTGTCGGCTGTTTTAAATAATTCGCCAATACAGAGATGCCGAAAAGTGCTAAAACGCCTCGGTACGAATTTCAATATGTTAATAAAATGATATTATCGTAAATGTAACCAAATACTTACACGTTTGTATTTGTTAATGGTTCTTTTTAAGTCGTCTGGTATGAAGTGTGCGTGCGCGTTTACGTAGTTTTTGGATGAATATAAAAAATAAATAAATAATAAATAAATAGATAAATAAAAAAATAAAAACGAATGATGAAATCGGAAAAGTTTGAAGTTTCTTTGGATGTTTGCTATCGGAATTAAAATAACCATGACTTAACCTGGATATAAGTTTTGAGTTTATCCAGGATCGTGCAATGATGGATTATGGAACATTCACAAACCAGAAATTCACCCTGTACACGTGCATCATGCTCGTGCTATGGACCAGCAGCAGTGTCCATTTTGCTGGTATGTATTTGGCTCCCTATTTTATTTTAACTTCGACGGAAAATGTTTCTCGAGCACATTTATCTCATCTTAATTCCAGTATAAGATTCTCACATTAAGCACTTATAGATCGCGTGGACCAGTTGCACAGAATAAGACCAAGGATCGGTAAATCGTATGTTCGATCCTCGGCCACGGCTATGTGTGGTGTCCTTGGACAAGAGACTTTATCCTCATACGTTTAGTACTGGTTCTACCCAGGAAAGCGTGATATGTATCCGTTCTTATATAATAAGTTGTTTCACAATTAATGAAAAAAGATAAGTTTAGATCATTTTGCCAAAAGATGAGAAAAGTATAAGAATGTAGGAGAATAATGTGCTAGTTGTACAGTTAAACACTATCAGCTAAAATAAACGCTGGAAACTATACTTTATAGTATCTGAATCAAAACAACATTCAGGGCACTGGCCAGATACAGGATTGTATTCTTACACGGTCATATATTGCTGCCATTGTTTTGTAGCAATGTACTTCTCGAAATGTCTTTCTTATTTTTCTGTTATCTTCTGCCAGATGTGTGCTAAATCACAGACTGTTTCTTCATTTTTTCTCCTAAAGTTTTCAAGCCATTGGCTTCAAAATTGCTTAGATACGATTTGAACATGAGCCTCATGGTTCAATGGTAGAACATCGAACCCAGAATCGGAGGGTCGTGAGTTCGACCTTCATCGGCTATGTGTTGTGTCCTTGAGCAAGACGCTTTATTCCGCATATACTTAGTTCTGGTTCTACCCAGGAAGAATTCAGGCGTGATTTGTGTAAGTTGTAATAACTTGTCTCACAATCATAGTAAAATAAACAAGTTTAAACTAACATGCGCCTCAAGTTTGCAAAGTGTAAATTGGTTTCTTATTTTACGCGAGTTATTGCCCTTTATCGACTAAAACATGTGCAGAAATTATTGTAAATCATAAAGTTTTATATCCCCGCCGCTCCACCTACAGGTTTCAATGCAATGCCGACATGATTTGTTCGCATCTAAAAAGGCTACGGAACATTGATATAGCATTGTGACCCTTTCCTTGGCATAGAAACATTTTACAATAGCAAACAACTAGGGGGAATTTGTGTTTCCGTAAAAAATGAGTTGTTTTGCACATTTATTATAATTATTTACTTTTTGTTTGGTATTAGTTAAACTGCATGGGATCTGTTTATACAAGAATGGAATACCGTTGTAAATAAGCGTCCAAACTTGATGCTATGGAATACTGTTGTATATAAGTGTCCAAACTTGATGCTATGGAATACTGTTGTAAATAAGTGTCCAAACTTGATGCTATGGAATACTGTTGTAAATACGCGTCCAAACTTGATGCTATGGAATACTGTTGTAAATAAGTGTCCAAACTTGATGCTATGAACTATAAACTTGATGCTATAAACTATGTAAAATTCAACGAAAAAAATATCTGTTATGAGGATTATAAAATTAAAGTTGTTTTCTGCTTTAAGATTAAATTCATATACTCTTGGAATAGAAATGGGTAGATATCATACAATGTATAATGGAATTGACCGTTTAAACAGATTTTGTAAATTATGTATTCAAAATGTAGTCGAAACGGAATATCCCTTCTTATTATGTTTTACCAATTATACTGATATTCGAAATAAATACTTAGGCCACCAAGCGTGGCCCTCATTTAATACATTTAATAGATTCCACATATAAACATATATTGTATAAAGTCTCCAAATGTATAAAAGAAGCCTTCTATATTCGTGAAGCTATTTTGAATGATTTAATAACTTTATAAAATGAATGCTATTTTTGTTGTTTATTTTGTACATAGATGTAATTTGTATTATTTTGTAATTTTGAATTTATTGCTGTGTTTGCCATATTTCATGTAATACTATTTTGTTAATGGCCGACGAAAGGATTTACTGGTATATTGCCGATTTGCTTATAAAACTTGAAAACTTGTTAGTACCCAAACATATTAAGCAAATGGAATTGGTACGAACGTGGATGTGGGCGGAAGGCATTCACCTCCTTCAGTGATTGTCTGGTTTGTAAAACTTGTCTTAAGCAGCCAGTCAAGAGGAGGAGCAAAAGTGGCCTTTTAAGACAGGATGTTGCTTAATAGAGGTTAACTGCTCTGAAAGCATATACATTAGAAATAACAAATGTGGCTGCTTAAGACAAGTGACTATTTAATAGAGGTGACCGCTGATATAGGTTTTACTATAAATACATGTGCATTCATTTTTTCGTTGCAGGTTCCAGTACGTGCGGTACTGGCTTATGTTTAAATAACACGGTATGTTGTCCCGGAGAGAAACAGTGCTGTAACGACCTTGACCATTGCTGCGGTGAACATTGCTGTCGCTATGGATACGAGTGCTGTCATGGCAGCCCACGTTGCTGTAAATCGTCATCAAGTTGCTGTGGTGATTCCATATGTTGCCCAGACAACACAAACTGTTGTCCAAACAAGAAACACTGTTGTCCGATTGGATATTCGTGCTGTGATGAAAGCAACGGATGTTGCCCGGATAATTCACGCTGCTGCGGAAAGTATTGCTGTAAGGAAGGTACGATGTGTTGTCCGAACGCAACTGGTTGCTATAGCGACGGATTTCATTGCTGTGGTAACGGACTCGCTTGCCCTCTTGGATCGGAATGTTGTGGGACAGAGTGCTGTGGGGAGGGATACACATGCTGTGGAACTCAGTGCTGTAAAAAAGACATGCAGTGCTGCGGAGATAAGTGCTGTAACACGTAAGTCAAATTTTATCGTTGGTGCTGTGTGAATTACGGGAGGCAGGGACTCTGAAATAAATATTAAGAGTAAAAATATCACGTAGTAATGGTCATTTTATCATTTTAATCAGTTCATCATCAAATACAAAACACATAAACAATTTATACTTCAATATCACTTTGTCTATCCAAACTCGTAGCAACAGCAACAGCAGCAGCAGCAGCAACAACACAACAACAACAACAACAACAACAGCAACAGCAACAGCAACAGCAACAGCAACAGCAACAACAACAACATCAGCAACAACAACAACAACAACAACAACAACAACAACAACAACACAAACAAACAAACAAAACATCTTAATATGAAAATAGGAAATAACTTCGTGAAAAATGAAGTGGACCTAACATTTATCACACAACTGGTAATGTAGGTTAATAAAACTTCTTACACAAATAAGAGTACGTAGGCTGTTAAAAAATAACAATTTCTCTTGGAATTTAGTTATTTTCCATGACAATAACAAATACATGGCTATAAACTGCTAACCTTTTCAATAATCACGATAAGTTTTGCTCGTTAGCTCAGCCGGTAGCGCGTATGAATCTCAATCCAGGAATCGTGAGTTTAAAACTCCACCCGGCGACAGTTTTCGTGAAGACTGACATGCGACATTGCGTCTCATCGCCATTCGTCTATCACTGCTGATTCAAGTGAAAAAAATTATCAGTTACTTGATTAGATGGGATGTGCTTGGGTACTGGTTAATATCATAAGGTCCCAGGGAAGAGTGGTATGGTTAACTGATCGTCTGTAAGCGCTCGATGGCATAAAATGAAGCTAAATATCCAATCAATCATTTATTCAATCAATCAATCAATCAATCAATCAATCAATCAATCAATCGCTTCGTAATGTTTCTACCGACGAACGTTGTATTTACCATAGTAACGTATATCCGGTTTTCTTTCTTAAAAGCATAATAAGATTGTACGTAAATATTTGAGACCACTACGGCATAACGGCGTATCAATACACACACACACACACACACACACAGGAAGGACCACTCCTGGCGCACTCTCCACTCATAAAGAAAATACAACACACGAACATAAAAACTATCATAATACTAAAACATAAACGCATGAATACTTGCATGCATATTCTACACCTAAAGTTGGCACCTATCATATCTGAACCACTAGTATCCATAAAAAACTATAATACAGTCAAACCTGTGCAAGCAGTCACCTCTAATAAGCATCCGCCTGTCTTAAGCAACCATATTTTCTATTTCCCATTTCTATGCTTTCAGAGTAAATTAACCTGTATTTAACAACAACCTTTCTTAAAAGGCCACTTTTGCTCCTTCTTCTGACTGGCTGCTTAAGACAGGTTTGACTGTATAACTTAAAATACAAAAGATTTTCGCAGCAAGCGGCATGTGTAAGTTACAGTGATCATGTTCTTGCCATCACTCTTAAGTGGCACACCGGAACGTCACATGGGATAAGTGATAAGACAATCCCGAAGGATGTGTTACCGAATTATAGCGTGTTACATGTAATAGCTGTATTATAGATACCAAGATATGTAAATACATTGTAAACACGTATGGTAAACCCCTCTCAAGATAAAAATCAATCAGCAAAAAAATCTGAACAGAATCACGAACATATTGTTTGTTTAAAGGATGGTCCAGTGCCAACAATTTCCAGTTAGACTGACAAAGTTCAACAGGTTTGTTTATAAACTGACGTTTTCACTTATTAAAATCGACAAGAAACCCCAGGAAGATAGACCTGTACAGTATAGAATTCAACACAGTTTGTAGAGATGAACTATATAACGTACTGGTGGTTGTGGTGTATATAAACAAATTTATACTAGTTGCGCAGTACAAATTGCTGTTTTCGTTTTTTAAAACATCTGTTGTTTTCTATATTGAGCTTTTTTCTATAATTGAGCTTTAGTAAAGTCAATACAGCACATTAAAGCTTGACAAATTACGTCACACACGGGCACGCATGCACGGACGCATGCACATACTTACTTACTTATTTACTTATTTACTTACTTACTTACGCATCACACCAAGGTAAAAGACCGCACAGAACAGCATAAAACAGGATAGCACATCACAGCAAGGTAATACACCGTACAGAACAGCATAAAACAGTATAGCACATCACACCAAGGTAAAACAGCGCATATAACAGCATAAAACAGTATAGCACATCACACCAAGGTAATACACCGTACAGAACAACATAAACAGTATAGCACATCACACCAAAGTAAAACAGCGCCTATAACAGCATAAAACAGTGTAGCACGTCACACCAAGGTAATACATCGTACAGAACAGCATAAACAGTTTAGCGCATATAACAGCAAGGTAAAACACCGTACTGAACAGCATAAAACAGTATAGCATGTCACACCAAGGTAAAAACCGCACAGAACAGCATAAAACAGTATATCACGTCACACCAAGGTGAAACACCGTACAGAACAACATGAAACAGTATAGCACATCACATCAAGATAAAACAGCGCATATAACAGCATAAAACAGTAAATCACATCACACCAAGGTAATACACCGTACAGAACAGCATAAAACAGTATAGCACATCACATCAAGGTTAAACACTGCACATAACAGCATAAAACAGTATAGCATATCGCACCAAGGTAAAACAGCGCCTATAACAGCATAAAACAGTATAGCACATCACACCAAGATAAAACAGCGCATATATCAGCATAAAACAGTATAGCACGTCACACCAAGGTAATACACCGTACACAACAGCATAAAACAGTATAGCACACCACACAAAGGTTAAACACTGCATATAACAGCATAAAACAGTATAGCACATCACACAAAGATAAAACAGCGCCTATAACAGCATAAAACAGTATAGCACACCACACCAAGATAAAACAGCGCATATAACAGCATAAAACAGTATAGCACATTACACCAAGGTTAAACACTGCACGTAACAGCATAAAACAGTATAGCACATCACACCAAGGTAAAACAGCGCCTATAACAGCATAAAACAGTATAGCACATCACACCAAGATAAAACAGCGCATATAACAGCATAAAACAGTAAAGCACATCACACCAAGGTTAAACACTGCACATAACAGCATAACACAGTATAGCACATCACACCAAGGTAAAACAGCGCATATAACAGCATAAAACAATATAGCACGTCACACCGAGGTAAAACAGCGCATATAACAGCATAAAACAGTATAGCACGTCACACCCGTCACACCAAGGTAAAACAGCGCATATAACAGCATAAAACAGTATAGCACGTCACACCAAGATAAAACAGCGCATATAACAGCATAAAACAGTATAGCACGTCACACCAAGGTAAAACAGCGCATATAACAGCATAAAACAGTATAGCACGTCACACCAAGGTAAAACAGCGCTTATAACAGCATAAAACAGTATAGCACGTCACACCAAGGTAAAACAGCACACATAACAGCATAAAACAGTATAGCAAATCACACCAAGGTAAAACAGCGCCTATAATAGCGTAAAACAGTATAGCACGTCAAACCAAGATAAAACAGCGCCTATAACAGCGTAAACAGTATAGCACGTCACACCAAGATAAAACAGCGCCTATAACAGCGTAAAACAGTATAGCACGTCACACCAAGGTAAAACAGCGCACATAACAGCATAAAACAATATAGCACGTCACACCAAGGTAAAACAGCGCATATAACAGCAAAAAACAGTAAAGCACGTCACACCCGTCACACCAAGGTAAAACAGCGCATATAACAGCATAACACAGTATAGCACGTCACACCAAGATAAAACAGCGCATATAACAGCATAAAACAGTATAGCACGTCACACCAAGGTAAAACAGCGCATATAACTGCATAAAACAGTATAGCACGTCACACCAAGGTAAAACAGCGCTTATAACAGCATAAAACAGTATAGCACGTCACACCAAGGTAAAACAGCGCACATAACAGCATTAAACAGTATAGCAAATCACACCAAGGTAAAACAGCGCCTATAACAGCGTAAAACAGTATAGCACGTCACACCAAGATAAAACAGCGCCTATAACAGCGTAAAACAGTATAGCACGTCACACCAAGATAAAACAGCGCCTATAACAGCGTAAAACAGTATAGCACGTCACACCAAGGTAAAACAGCGCACATAACAGCATAAAACAGTATAGCAAATCACACCAAGGTAAAACAGCGCCTATAACAGCGTAAAACAGTATAGCACGTCACACCAAGGTAAAACAGCGCCTATAACAGCGTAAAACAGTATAGCACGTCACACCAAGATAAAACAGCGCCTATAACAGCGTAAAACAGTATAGCACGTCACACCAAGATAAAACAGCGCATATAACAGCATAAAACAGTATAGCACGTCACACCAAGATAAAACAGCGCATATAACAGCATAAACAGTATAGCACATCACACCAAGATAACACACTGTGCAGAATAGCATAAAACAGCACAGTACAGACGCATTAAAGTACATCACATCACAACACAGGTACAGCACAGCACAGATAAAGCACTAGAGTACATCGCAGCCGAACACACAAATTCATTAATTAAGAAAACGCAATTTAATATTTACGGTACAGGTATATTGTTGCATCGTCATTATATTGTGAAAATCGCCTTAAGGGATAAATGGTACGTGCTGATTATACCGTCTCAAAAGGTTGTTTGTAAATGATTTGGATTGGTCCATTATATTGTCACGTACACTTGTTTAACTATTTACTGTTCGCTGTTTTATTTAAATAATCATTTCCACAACATTTATGATTACTTGAAATTGTATTTCTAACTATTCCGTATTACAATAATTGCAACTTAGTTGAACGTTTTTCTACTATTAAAGGCTCGGTCGTTTAAAGTCTGTTTTATTCTTCCAGATGATAGAATACATGTTTATTTGATCACTGACAGACTTTTAAAACGAACAAATAAATATAAAGCACATTATTAGTACATAATTAAGAAAGGGTTTTGTTTACAAATTAATGTTCGTCTCTTTCCGATAAACACCTTCGGCAGAAAACGGGGGAGTTACGAAACTTAATTGGAAACGCATTGGTCGGTAATATATGATCACTGGTTCACTTCAGAGAGAAACATAGTATGGGGAACTGTTGGGGATGCGGTTAATAATTAAATAACCGCTTGCGGTTAGATAGTTTTTAAGAACATCCCCTTTATTACCCTCAGTGTATTAATGAACTCACGAGCTAATCTATTGCACGTAAGCGACGAATCGTTCATATAAATTAAAAATAAAATTACTTTTTTTAATAACTGTAGTAAACAAACCATTCTTGATAGCCTCTCAATATTGACTGCGATAAAGTGATTTGTGACGTTGTAGCGCGTGCGATAGTATCACGTGTATATGCAAGGGAGGATCCTGAGCAAGAGTTACTAGACCAAACTAGTATTCCGTACTTATGCTTTTCAGTGCGTACAAATAATAAATTTGCGTACTACGTTCGATACAGTTTTATTGCAGACATTAATTTATGTTTTTTAAAAAAAAAAGAAAAACCAATAACGATATATTATATTAGTGAAGTCATAACTTTGCTAATCTTGTTAATAAACCCCTTATCTAACAATCTTGATCCGCACACAACCACTGCAGTATTCATTTGTGTTCTTCTGGACACTGGCGGAGGTACAGTCGGAAAGCAACCGAGTCATTACGGAATTACAAAAATGTAAACAAAAGCTAAAAGTTCGGTCCGCTTGTCTAAGAAATACACATTTCGATCAAAGTTTTTTTATTTTGTCGCTTTTATAAAACAGGAATGGTTTTAGCAATACTTTAAACACATTTGATTACAGTCATTTTTGTTATTATCAAAATGTGTGCATTTCGGAAGTTTAATGAAGCTTTAAACGTGTGTTATCCGAAGTCTGTCCGTCTGTCCGACGATACTTAAACTTTGGTTTGTGGTGACTACTCCTTCGAATAAACCGGCTTAATATTTGAACTATACAGAATTGTTGCACTCGTACTGTAGAAAATACAATTCATTCATTCATTCATTCATTCATTCATTCATTCATTCATTTATCCATTCGCTTTATCCTACACCGACAATACACTATATCTGCCGACGTTGTAACGAGCGGTATTTATTCTATATTTCAGAAACGGTCCCACATACACGAAAGTATTGCCAACCTCCCATATAGCTACACCAAAAACTTACAAAACGACGAAGGCGGCATCAACACTATCACCGGCAGTGACAACGAGAACATCTGCACGTGACAATCAAGATGATGCTGCGAAGAACTTACCCAGCTGGAGTTACCTTCTCTTCGGTGCTGCCGGAATTTCTACAATATGTATCGTATTGATTATATGTAAGTACGCAGTATTTACAGAGTTTTAAATAATTATTTTTTTGTTTACATGAAACGTTTTAATACGTTTAACACTCTGGTCTAGCTAGAAGCCCTCCCATGGGGTCCCTGTTCCGGGATCTCTTAAAGTAATGGCCATGGTTACCCAGATCCCCAAAAATAATTGTCATAGTTCCCCAAAAACATTTTCCCCAGATCTCTAAAATAAGGCCTTTGATCCATGGATCACTGAAAGTAATGGCCAATGTTCCCCAGATCCCTAAAATAATTGGCCATGATCTCCAAAACCCCTGGGAGTGCCTCCAGATTATCCAGTGCCATGTTTCCCGCCTCTGTAGTAAGTTACTAGGTAAAACGCCAAGTACATTTGTCTGTATCTGTCGAATCATGGCTGTTAAACATACTGAACATGCAGGGAATTCCATGCCTGTCCCACAATTCGTAGCACTTTAACACTAGCAATCTGATCACCTCGGTCTTTATGCTACGCAATAGACCTCTGACATAATAAGGCGCCATTTTGGAAATACTTTCAGTCACATGATAAAATAAAATGGCGGCCCCCTTATGCCACCTGTTTATATACATGTACATTGGAAATATAAACGTTTGTTAATCAAGACTGATATTTTAAATTTCCCTATAAATATGACCCATGTCGAGTGTATAAATAAAAAAATCGATATAACAACGCCATATATAATCAACTTAATGACGGATACATTATTTGTTACTTTCACGCGAATGAACACAGACTTGTAACACAGGCGATTCGCGTTGGTGTATTCTAGAGCTATACACGAGGTGTATTCTACGGAGGATACGGAAATACCCGATGTTTCACGATTGTAACACTAGGCCAAAAATGTGACGTCATTCAACTTTCTCTGAAGCAACTGACCAACCAACGTGCAGAAATCTCACTGCCATGTGACAGACCCAAGCGGGTAGAACTGTCTACGGTACATACTTGGTAATCGGACAACCTGCCCTTCTCAAAATATTCTGATATATAAGTGTACGACATATTTCCATTTTTAGAAGAATAAATTATTATGCCTATAGGTTTGACTTAAATCTTACTGTTGTAAACGAAAATAATAGATCTAGATCTATCAATCTTTGGAGACGTTGTTGGTATATGCATAGTTGTTACATAACGACAGTTACGAACTATACTGAAGACATTTGTGAGGGTTTGTTAGGGGATGGGGTTAACCAATATGGCATATGCAAAATATAAATGACCTCATATGGCATTTGATAAAAATACTGTGTATATGGATAAAATAAAGTTTAAGATTGCGAGTCTCTAATTTTATGTATATCTCTAATTTTGAGTAGGAAAATGGTCAAATTGCATTAAAGGTCATCAAAGGTAATGTGTTTATACTTGTTTACAAAGTAATCACACTTTTTGGCGTACGGTGGTGATTCTAAGATCGTGTAAGGATCTTAAAGAGGCTTGAAAATAGACAAAAATAGATCAAAATACTCAAAATAGAAAAAGGTATTAGAATTTTAATTCAATTTTCGAATAGCTTATGAAAAAAAATCAATAACCTGATATGGCATGTGCCAAAAATATTTCGCCTATATGGCATATGCAAAAAAAAACAAACTAACAGACATTCATTTATGAATTAAATTGAAGAGAATTAGATCTGTGTTGAATGGCAATCCGCTTCACTATACTAGTATTTGGAAACATTTACCGTTCTAGTCATAATAAAGGAAGGAATTTTGTAATTTCCTCAGTGTGTACACGTACAACTACGGAAAATCTCTGTATTTGTGTAAGAAGCATGGTACATGTAGTTGTATAATTTAGTAGAACGGATCCAGCTGACTACATCTGGCAATAATAGAAATACGTTGATTGGTCAGTTAATTTTACGTTGGAAAAACCCTAATAAATGTGAGGTATACACTTTATCAAAGCAACGATACCAAGGAAAACAGTTAAAAAAACACCGAGCAAATGTTGATTCATAGGAATAGTATACGAGTATGAAGTTTATTTATACCACGGAGTCATCATTTCAGTAGACACAGCAGAGTCATTTCATACACGTTCTGTATCTTCATTTCAGGCTGCTGTATAACAAGAAAAGAAGCATCGAATGGAACTATAGAGTCAGCCCAAAATTACTACAGAAAGTTAAAGGAATACTTTCTTAGAGCAAAGAAATGAAAAGACTAGTATGAAAGTATAAACTCAAAGGAACATTGACTCAATGTACCATAGTTGTGAGCGTAAATATACTGAGATAACATGGAACCACACGAGAGTGCGTAAACTAACATCAACTAGCGTTAATAGCGTTAACTGCCTGTTATTACGTAAACAACCGGAAACTTCCGAGCGAGTGCGTGAAGTAGAAGTATTTCTACGAACTATGCACATCATACGATACCTGCCATGAAAGAAAACGTGTAACTTTAAAACTGTATAAACTAAAAATAAAAAAAAAAAAAAAAAACAACAAAAAAAAACAAAAAAAAACAACAACACATTTCTTTGAAACTGTATAGAAGGTTTATATGATACATTACATAATATAAGGCAATAGCAGGCATATTTCGAATTGCATGCGCTAACCTACTAGTAAGCTAATTACATAACTACAAATAAAAATATATAACAATGTGTAAAGTACAATCATGGAGAAGGTACATGTAGAAACATTATTGAAATTTGGACACACTAAATCCACAATGAAAGACCTTATGGTAGAACAAAGTCTCGTTTAAAAATGATTCCAATCGTTTGCACATAAGTGCAAATTCATCATTTTGAGTATGAGACTCAGACTTCGAATACAAATTTAACATATTTTGAAACCCGGATTCCAAAACATGTTCTGTGAAATAATCAATTCTCGGGCTCACACTACTGATGCATGTAGGTTCTGGTCCCATATTAACAAAGCATCTCAACATCTCAAGCACTTTAAAGCTGGACTTTTAAAACCTGATAATTACATTTTATTACAATATTTGTGAATAGTTACTCCTACATCTAGCTAGAAAGCTCGTGAATATGTAGTTACCAGTACCTACTAGAAAACTTCCGAATACTTACTAGTAGATCTGCTTAAATGAAGAGATACTAGTACTTAGACAGCTTACGCGTAGTTACTTTAACTTTAGACTATTCTGAACACAAAGCAGAGGCAAAAATTATATTACATTACATTTTGCGTACTAATATGATAGTAATGATGATGCTTATATTAATAATAATTATAATAATAATATTTTTTAAAATGTTTGAACCAGTATTGTGCGTTAGGATTTACCTGGCACTCATGAATATTATGTGTGTATTTGTTAATTAATTTTCGGTGTCAGAACGCAAAAAATGGTATGACTGTTGATAAACCAATACCAGTACATTAGATCAGCATTATATTGCACTCGCGAATAGCTGCACGGAGAAACCCGAACATATTGGCGAAGATTAACTGAGTGCCAAGAAAAACCTTGCGGACAATACATACATTTAAATACAGATTCAAAAGTTGTGTTCCAATATTATAATGGACATACAATAAAATCGCTATCAAATGCTTCTAAAATGGAATGTGATTGTTATAATGTGGAATTGTTGATTATTGTTGTTGTTGTTATTCTTTATATTTAAATAAACAAAACAAAAAAACGATATTAACACATGTAGTTACATTTCATGAGGTCTTAAGATCCAGTTAAAGATTCACAACTACACACAAGTTATATAAAGGGCAAGCATGGACACCTGCTGGATCACAAAGATACAGTGAAATCAGAGTAATGTGCCTTTTTAAAGAGAGATAATTGATGTCAATAACGGTGTGAATCCTTAACTGGATCCTACTCATATACTAGTAAGCTACTAGTACATGTATGTAGTTGTCCCTACAGTCCTGGAATGCGTTTCAAAAAAAAAAGCTTACGACAAAAATCGTCGTAAACGTAAACCAACAATTGTTCATACTAATTTTAATTTTCATCCAAATGAAGCTAAGTTGGTTCAAACTAGCAGAAAGTTACATATTTTCTGAAAATAGAATCATTTTAAATGTCAATCAAAAGTTATTTTGTAAAACTCATCTCAGATGTTTTACGTGCGGAATCCTAATATAACGTATGGTTAGTTTAAACTGTTTCTTTTTTTATTTTACTTCGATTATGAAACAAGTTATTACAAAATGTACAAATTAAGCTCGAATTCTTCCTGGGTAGAACCAATACTAAGCATATGCGGAAAAAGTGTCTTGCTCCAGGACACCACACATAGCCGTGGGGCCTGGGTTCGATGGTCTACCACTGGGCCACGTGCTTCTATCAAATTATATCTATGATTGCAAGCAATTCTACACAATCTATATACAAAGCTACCCCCAATGACATTACAGCAGTTCAACACAATGCACGTCAGCGCAATACGTTCTGTGTGCGCAGCAACACTTACAGACGATAATCGGAACATAGGAACATACTAATACGTTTAACATTGATCAAAATATATATAAATCTACGCTTCCTCACGCACGTCTCAGGAAAACTCATTTACACACGTGACTCTTACCGCTGTACACATGTAGTGAATTCTCCTCTGTATTTTGAAATAATCGTGTGTTCATAGGTCACATCGTATGCTCATGAGATCGGATCGATTTGACATTATACGTTACATATAGTTATGAAGATAGCTGTTTTAGGGGCCACCGGTCCTTCTGGATTACAAGTGATTAAAGAGGCCCTAGAAAGGGGCCACGAAGTGACGGCGCTGGTTAGAAATCCGGATAAAATCACAGACACTGATGACAAGTTAAAGGTAGGCTATGCTCTTATTTATGTTCACCGGTTCACCTGGTCACCAAGTATGGTTGAGTAAGTTAGATATTTTGTTTATATCTCTCCTTATTAGGTTATCAGAAGAAGGCGAGAGTTAGTGTGAACGATATGAATTTAGAGAGGGGATATAAATATGAAAAGGTCATGAATATTATAATATATAGGCCCATTTTAGTAGGGGATTGGTGGGGTATGGGGACGGGCAGTGAGGGATGTTGCTTGTGTCGCTCGTGGTTCCGAGTTTTCAGTATGCGACGTTATGCTGTTAGCTTTTATGTAGGCTACCGGGAGGATAAACACAAAAGCAAAAACCTTTATACGCATCCATGCATCAGCTGTGACACAATGTCATGAACACTGACGCGGTGTGTTAATCACGTAGACGAACAATACGTTTTAAAAAAACAAACTAGTTTTTATGTGATTATGAACGTCTTACGTCTGGTTTAAACTTAATTTTACTAAAATTACATAAATTCTGAAACAAGTTCTTACAACACTGGAAGCTTTCCCGTGTAGAACCAGTCACCGGGACATCTACTGACTCCAGTATATAATTATGCATATATAGTGTCTGTTTAGAAAACCACCATCGAACCCACGACCCTCCGACTCTGGGCCCGAGGCTCTACCACCGGATCACATCCCAAACGGCCTTCAATGCAGAGAATATGAATAAGTCTTCGTAAGTCCGTGTTGACCGGACAATGTCGTATATTAGTGTAAATTCCTTTAAGGAACCATCCTACATCTCCACGTCTAGTAAAAAGATATAAAAATGTTAAAGAACTATAGAAATATTGGCAATCATAAGTGGTTATAGCTCGCGGTGGCGAATCGGTCCTCTTTTGCAACGGAACTCTCCTGGGACAGGTTCACTCATAGAGATGATGTGTTTACTTTGGATTCCATCGATATTGCAAGGATTGGTTCAACAAATTTCATTTAGGATACAAGGTGTTAAAAAGCACTGTAATTTAGCAATACTTTGGGAAGCCCACCAGTGATACAAACCCCTTTTTCCTACTCTGAACCCACCAGTGATACAAACCCCTTTTCCCTACTCTGAACCCACCAGTGATACAAACCCCTTTTTCCCTACTCTGAACCCACCAATGAATCTATGCTAGATTAAATCATATATTGTTTTGCGCTATGAATAGAAAGAGACACTTTCTTAAATTTTTAATATTTTAAATTCAACAATTCGATAAATTTCGACATGCTTATATTTGTTCTAAGATATCTCAGCACTATTGATTTTCGCCGTGTGATGGTGGGTATTGTGAATATAATCAATGTCTCAAGTTTCACAATCGTTAAACAACCTCTGTTTACGATCTTAGATGAACACTATTCGACCGTATCACAGTCTTCGTCAGCTGATGAAGACTGTGTGATACGGTCGAAATATTCTGTAAGTCAAATGTTTTGTTCTGAGTAATAGAATATAGTTCATCTAAGATGTTAAATCCAGAACAAGAGAACAACCTATATTGTTGTACTCAGTTTACGAGGTACAGCAGGGTGTGATATCGGCTTTACTAAGCGTGCACAAAAGTCATTGTTAATAAAATATTTATTAATATATACATATTTTTCGTAAGCTACGCACATACACCAAAACCTTTACTGGTACATCGCAATAGAAGTTATAATATTATATATATAGTATATTATATAAAAAGGACTTTGTGTGTCTAGTTAGATAGATTTACATGTATAATCATTGATCGTCTGCTGACCTTAGAATATCAGTTGAAAGGTCAGTCCTATTCCAAATTCACACTAAGGGATCCAATCCCTGTATATAATTTATACACGTAGTTCAATCATTGTTATTCCCCTTTAAGAGGTTCTTCATGCTTCGGTGGAGGGTAAATTAACGCCGCGGACGACAGAATCTTTTCTGCCTATTCTACACGCTACTAAAATTTACTTGTTCAAATGAGTTCTCTTGTTAAATAAAGTCTTTATTTATTAGTATTATTATAATTCACCCAGTTAGCTGACCAGACGATCGCTAAAGAGCTCACCTCAAACTTATCTAAAACACATGTACTCATGCATTCAATTTGCCCACTAATTAACTCGCTGGATAATTAACTTCCTAATTCAATTTCAGGTAGCTACAGTTGATATTTACAATGCTGAGAGTATGGTGGAGCACATGTCGGGTCAGGACGCCGTACTGTCATGTCTGGGCTGTCCACCAAGTTTCTTCAGTCTCAGAACGATCACGTTCTATTCTGACACAGTCAAACACATCGTGAGTGCGATGAGGAAGGCTGGTTTGACGAGATTCATATTTATGTCATCCTGGTACTCTAAATGTAAGATTCTTTTTCAATTTAGTTAGAAAGATCTTATCTATAAATCTATGCCACGTAACGAGCCAACGTAGTCTGAAAGAAAAAAATACCAGTTAGCAAATCCCGGAAACCATGGCTACGTGCGCTGACCGCTAAGAAAAAAAAACACAAAACCGCATAAACCCCTGTAAACAGTTGAATTTGTGACGAAAAAAGAACCCCAACGCATTATTACCGTAAATAAAAAAAAAAGTTCAATGAAAAGCCATATTTCAGAAGCAGAGAAGGACAAATATTTTATACAAACAAGTTCCTAAAAAAGCTTTATAGAACTGAATCATTATTACCATTAGTTTAAAATGTTTTCTTAAAGCAAGCGAATGTATCGGTGGTAGACCTCTTTAACCCATTCTTCGGCGCACATTAGGTTCTCTTTTAAAGCGGCGTCCAATGTAGGTTTATTTGCGGGGAGGGATATACACAGAGGTAGAAACCTGCACCTCCTTTTACAAGTAACTAGAAAATATGAACCGGTTTCGAGCCTCTGAACTCAGCCGTGAAATATAAGTTTGATTAACATTTGAGATATATTTTATGTTTTATACTATATTCTGTGACGTCCATCGCGGCCCATGAATGCAGTTTAAGAACTACTAAACCCCCCAACACCAAATTCCCACAACAACACTAACAACACGAAATCAAAATGGAAAAAAAGGGAAAACTATGTACTTGCTTTTTAATTAACAGCATTTCCTTGCTCAGTTTTATAGCCACATAATTTGTTTAATTTACAGATGACAGTAATAACTCATTTGTCATCAACTGGATTCTCAAACCCATGTTCCTTGGTCAGTCTCTCCACAATATGGGCGACATGGAAGACTACCTGCACGAAGAGTGTACGGATATAGAATATACAGCTGTCAAACCACCACAGATGACAAATGCTGAAAGTTCAGGTCAGTTTAGGATGGTGGTATATAACTGCCAGCCAGTTAAGTTAAGGATGGTGGTATGTGACTGTAAGGTCAGTTTAGGATGGTGGTATAAGACTGCTAGCCAGGTAAGTTTAGGATGGTGGTATGTGATTATCAGGTCAGTTTAGGATGGTGGTATAAGACTGCCAGCCAGTTAAGTTTAGGATGGTGGTATGTGACTGTCAGGTCAGTTTAGGATGGTGGTATAAGACTGCCCGCCTGTTAAGTTTAGGATGGTGATATGTGACTGTCAGGTCAGTTTAGGATTGTGGTATGTGACTGTCAGGTCAGTTTAGGATGGTGGTATGTGAATGCCAGCCAGTTAAGTTTAGGATGGTGGTATGTGACTGTCAGGCCAGTTTAGAATGGTGGTATCTGACTGTCAGGCCAGTTTACGATGGTGGTATAAGACTGCCAGCCAGTTTAGTTTAGGATGGTGTAATGTGACTGTCAGGCGGTATGTGACTGTCAGGCCAGTTTAGGATGGTGGTATGTGACTACCAGCCCAGTTTAGGATGGTGGTATGTGACTGTCAAGTCAGTTTAGGATGAGGTATGTGACTGTCAGGCCGGTTTAGGATGGTGGTATGTGACTTTCAGGCCAGTTTAGGATGGTGGTATGTGAATGCCAGCCAGTTAAGTTTAGGATGTGGTATGTGACTGTCAGGCCAGTTTAGGATGGTGGTATGTGACTGTCAGGTCAGTTTAGGATGGTGGTATAAGACTGCTAGCCAGTTAAGTTTAAGATGGTGGTATGTGACTGTCAGGTCAGTTTAGGATGGTGGTATGTGACTGTCAGGTCAGGTATTTGACTGTTAGGTCAGTTTAGGATGGTGGTATGTGACTGTCAGGTCAGTTTAGGATGGTGGTAAGTGACTGTCAGGTCAGTTTAGGATGGTGGTATATGACTGTCAGGCCAGTTTATGGTGGTGGTAAGTGACTGCCAGCCAATTAAGTTTAGGATGGTGGTATGTGACTGTCAGATCAGTTTTGGATGGTGTGATTGTCAGGCCAGTTTAGGATGGTGGTATGTGACTGTCAGGTCAATTTATGATGGTGGTATGTGACTGTCAGGCCAGTTTAAGATGGTGGTATGTGACTGTGAGGCCAGTTTAGGTTGGTGGTATGTGACTGTCAGGTCAGTTTAGGATGGTGGTATGTGACTGTCAGGCCAGTTTAGGATGGTGGTATGTGACTGTCAGACCAGTTTAGGATGGTGGTAAGTGTCTGTCAGGCCAGCTTAGGATGGTGGTATGTGACTGTCAGGTCAGTTTAGGATGGTGGTATGTGACTGTCAGGCCAGTTTAGGATGGTGGTAAGTGACTGCCAGCCAGTTGTTATTTATCATTTTCAACAAATAAGACGACTATGAAGCTTAAACTATAAAAACCCAAATATCTCCTAATATGTATATGTGAAATCGCGCCAAATGAATGTATAAACACAACAGTAAGTATAAGGGCTTAGTATTCGTATTGGTGAAAAAGTAATAACGGGACTCAAATGTCGCGGCGGCAGTCACATGGTACCATATTTTAGACTTATATAATTAAGTGAGTCTTTAAAAGTGACACTGTATTTAAGTTCAGGGCGAAATATCAGAATGAAAATGAGAAATATCGAAATGAAAATGAGACATATTGGAAATGAAAAATATCGAAATGAAAATGAGAAATATCGTAATGAAAATGAGACATATTGGAAATAAGAAATATCGGAATGAAAATGAGAAATACCGAAATGGAAATGAGAAATATCGGAATGGAAATGAGAAATATCTGGATGAAAATGAAAACTATCTGAATGAAAATGAGAAATATTTAAATGAAAATGAGAATTGAGCTTATAACTCTATGTTAAAGTTTAGGTGCAAGTTGTATATACAGACTTGTACTTTTGTATCATGATTATTATTCTTATGTGTTTTTTTTTAATTTTCAACCAAATGTTGGCTTTATTTTCATTAAAGTGTATCATTTAGAACATTACAAATTTTGGGTTGAGTATCTTGTTCACTTTGGAACCAAACACTGTCATTGGGTATTTAAATGAAATGTATCCAGACTGATAACGTTTGGCATAAAACACAATACAATATTCATTTGTTTTGGGGAAATACCTTGTTATTTACATATGACCCATTTACCATAACTATTTGGGTACCCCACCACCCCCATCCTACCCGTCCCCATTTCTTTAAAGAAAACCATTATTCTATCTCATTTCAACTTTGTCACCGATCCCGAGACATTTTCATTTTTCGATAAAATATCGGACTTGGCCGATTGCTCGCTAAAATGGGATTTTGGGAGTATTACCGGCTGACTCTTCTGTTCCATAGATGTCATAAGATCGCTACAAACGGGCGGAATATTCGATTGACTGATGTTTTTTTGTGTTTTCTTGTCTTCAGCTAATACGCTAATACTTGTGTTGTCTCTATCATTAGGTAAACCAGTTTCGTCTCATGAAGGACAGCTTGTACCTGGTAAAAGTCACATCGTGTGTCGTAGAGATGTCGCAAAATTCATGCTAGACATTGCCGAAAGTGGAGAATACAAACGGAAACTGATGGCCATTACGTCAGCAGAATAACTAATGTAGCGAAAATAACATATATATATTTTTCTGTATTCGTTATCATCTCCAGGGCTTGATTCTCTAAAATACAAACCTCTTGACACTTTGTGCAGAAAATTGTTTGAAACAAGAAGTAAGATTTGATTGGTTGAGACAAATACCCATAACGACTGATATTTTAATAAAATGATTATTTTATTTCGACGATCTATGATTGCAGATATCTTGTTTTAGGTATTTCTTTGAAACTATATACAAGGTATATATTATAAGAAGGGATATAGTATATGCCATCAGTAGCTTATTTCGACACTCAATATTTCAATAAAGATACACATACTGTTAAATTTATAGCCATGTGAAAAGTACAAATTAAACACCGAAAAAACGTGGATTCAAGATTTAGGCACACCGAATCCATAAAAGAAGACTGCTTTCACTATTGGAGGACCCATAAACATTAAAATGCTTCCAGTGGTTTACACCAAGGTATACATTCATCAAAGTTTGAATCAGAGAGCAAACTCAGGTTGGGATGTTTTCATATTTTAATTGAAAAATATGAAAATTTCGTTTTGATGGATACAGAAATAAACATGTAAAAACTATTTGAAATGCATCCCACAAAGTCAAATCAGTACCTAGATATCTCGATCTCACTGGTCCTTACCCAATTGAGCATATATTGGACTTGCTAAAAAACTAGATAACTTTCTCAACCCACAATTCGATGCATTTGTATAAGTATATATTACTTATCTTGTCCAAAGTTACTCGCAGCGATACAATGTTTTAATGAGGACGAGATGTCCCGCCGTGACAGTTTCAAATTGTGATCATACAAGATACTAATGCCAAAAAAAAAAAAAAAAAATGTAAAAATTTGACTTTGCGTGCGATACATTTGAAAAGACAATTGTTACACGTTTATTTTTGTATGAATTTAAATGAAATTTTCAGAAAACATGCACATTTAATTTATTCGATAAATTGGAGATTAGAATATGAAATTTATTAACCCGTGTTGACGAAATACAAATAAATTCAGGTGACCAATTATAACTTTTGCTAGTTGTTTTTGAATTTGCTGCAACAAATTCTAATCTGGTAGTAATAGTAAAAACAACATTTTTAATTGTTTGAATCGGCACATGCATTTAAATACTAAACCAAAACTATCATTCCACCGCGAATGGATGTAAATAAACTAGTTCTCAAACGCTTCTTAACTGTAATGTAAATGTTTGACTGCTGATTGTTTCGTTTTATTTTAATCGCCTTTTTGAATTTTAAACTGTACAATATGAAAATTTATATTGAATCTAATAAACATGAATAAAGAAAATAAGCTATTACCAGACGTTACATTTAATACACAAAATGTATTAAAACCGTTGGGGATGGCCTACATGTTGCAGCAGTGACAGTCGCTGGCTAATCATTTCTATAAAAGGGGAATCAAGAGTAATAAACACGTCCAATGAGTTAGTATATACACTTTATATTTGTCCAAGTTGTAATAACTTGTATCACTACTGAAGTTAAATATATAAGTTTAAACTAAACATTTCGACGACGCAGGTATTTCTATACATTGTATGTAATAACTGATTTCGAATAAATCGTTCATACAGGGTAAATATTTAAGAAATATTTATCACTTGCACGTGTCATTTCTTGTTTAGCTTGTCCACATGCTGAAAGTTAATTGTTTATAAAAGCGTCCACCATTTATTGGGTATGTGTATGTGTATTATGTATGTATATGTGTATGTGTGTAAGAGCATATCTTTATAGAGTTCTTCTGGTTCGTCCGTATATATACACACGTTTGTCACACTTTCTTATCAGCTCTACTCTTTCAATCTGAACCTTTTAATCGATTTTCGCCAAAATTGCAAGATAGTACCAGCATAAGGTCTAGTTGCTTGCGTAGATCGTTGTTGCGGACTTTTGCAGAGGCCTCGATATTGTGTACGGCTTCACTATTACTTGCATATAACAAGTTCAAGTTTTTATTTAGAGAAATTAGTGAAACTGGCCCAGGTACTGAGACTTGAGATAACATAAATCCGCCCCTGAACCAGCAGTTCAATACACTTGCACGTCAGCACAATACGTTCTAATCTATGTGCACAGCAACACTTATATACGATTACCGCACATAATATTATAAACACGTTTGACAATGATAATATACGTGCGTAACACACGTCTGTGGAAAACTCACTTAGATAAGCGACTCCTACCAGGGTACATGTACTGAATTCACCACTGTATTTTGAAATAATCGTATGCTCCTGAGAGCGAATCGATACAGTGTTGGTTTGACATTATACGTTATATATAGTTATGAAGATAGCTGTTTAGGGGCCACCGGTCCTTCTGGATTACAAGTGATTAAAGAGGCCCTAAAAAGGGGCCATGAAGTGACGGCGCTGGTTAGAAATCCGGATAAAATCACAGACACTGATGACAAGTTAAAGGTATGACATCATTTGTGTTCACCATGTTTGGTTTATAGTAAGTTACAATGAGGTAGATTTTTATAATACATATTTAGTTGGTATGGTGAGTGGGGATTAGGAGTGGGGATTGGTGGAGTGCGGGAAAGGGAGCGCAATGAACAATACGTACGCATATAATAACAAAATAGTTCGTTTTTTTATGTGATTATGAACGTATTTTGTTTGGTTTAAACTTATTTATATAACTACGATTCTGAAACAAGTTTTTGCAACTCAGACAAATCACGCTCTACGTCTTTCGCAGTAGAATCAGTTTTTATCATACGCCGATATAGGTGTTTTTTTGAGAATATCATCAAGTCCACGAACCAGTGATCCTGCGTCCGATACCCTGCCATTAGACCACTCGCACCACACCGCTTTTGATGTCCACAAAGCGGGTATAAATAACTCTCCGACAAACCGTGTTAACCGGACAATATCTAGTTTGGGTGTCCCGTAGTTAATTAATAGGAATATTGGCAGTCGCAACCAGTTACAGCTTGCGTTTGCGAGTCAGTTCCCTTTCGAAACGGACGTCGGTCAGGATAGATATATATTATGAAATATTATCCTTGGTCTGAGGCGGCTTTATAATTACATATATTTACAAAATACAGCTTTCATAAGCTTCAGCGTAATACAGCTTATCACGGGAATCAAATTTGAACATGATATAAACAATAACAAACCGCCATGCAGAAATGACATGGTGATCTCATAGTCAGGTCCAGAACTGAAGGTTAGCAATACCTTAAGTTCCAGATTTTCCAAGGGTTCGTTCAACAATTTCCATTCAGTAGTGTACACAATATGGTGAAATCGAGTTTTGCTAAGAAGCGCCGTAATTTTGCAATAATTCGAGACGCCCATTAGGGGTCCATGTCTCCTATTCCCTCCTCTGCTTCCTCCGGTGAATATAAGCGGGATGTTATCATATCTTTAAAATATATATTGTTTTGTATTTAAAGCATGTACCAGCAAACGTGCAAGACGCAATCAGAGGTGTCCGTCTTAACTTGAACCCTAAATACTGATAAAAAGAGACACTTAAACGTTTCATTTTGAAGCATTTCGACATGTTTATAATGAATGAATGGGGTTTAACTCCATTTTCAACACATTTTATGTTATATATGACATTTTAAGGTTTACTGGTGGAGGGAGACCTCAGACTGAGTCAGACTGAGTCAGACTGAGTAGAACAACCGCCCTTCCGCAAGTAACTGGAAATTTTCTCACATAAATATTTTGGATCGAGCAAGACTCGAACCTACGACCTTAGCAGTGAGAGGTAAGTGATCTTGAGACGGCGCCTTAGACTACTTGGCCAAGGAGGGCCCACTCGACAGGTTTATATTTGTTCTAGGATATCTGGGTAATATATTTCATCTTAGTTCGTTATAACAAAGTGGTTATTGTGAATAAAGCCAGGAACTCGTCTAAAGTGTCTAACAGCCGGGTTCGGTGAGCTCAGTCGGTAGTGCGTTTGAATATCCATCCGGGGATCGTATGATGGAATCTTGGCCCTGTCACAGCCACCGTGATGATTGATATACGACATTGCGTCTAATTGTCATTAGTTTCTCACTGCTGAATCAAGTGGGAAAGTTATCACGCGTGTGTTCGAGTACTGATTAACCTTCTAGGATAAAACTGACGTTAATAATTTAATCAAACAAACAAACAAACTCAAATGTCACAATCGTTAAACAACGGTTACCCCTGCTTATTAGATATTTCAGAATTGTGATGTCGGCCTAACTAGACGTACAACATCATAGTAATTGGTAAAATTTGAAATTTATCAATATTCATAGTTTTCACTATAAGGTTCACGCATACACTGGCTCGTTATCAATGTACCTCGTAATCGGGTACTTCTGAGGGTTTATGGTATATTGTAAAAAGATAACCGTGTGTATGCTTAGTTTGATAAGACTATTGTGAATGTACATGTAATCAATGACCGTCAGCTGACCGCAACGTATCCAGGTTTAAATTTGCCTTGTTCTGTTTTCTATACTCCCAAAAAATCACACCATGGGAGTCAACTCCTGAATACACAGTTCAACCATTGTTATCTCCCGTTTGCGAGATCTGAGGCTCTGGCGGAGGGTAAACAAGTAAAGTCGCGTATAATAGACCCGTTGCTGCCTATTCTGCTCTTTTCTGAGGTTTATCTGTTCAAATGAGTTATCTCGATATTATTATTATTATTATAATTATCATTATTAGTACTATTATTGCGTTTTATTATAATTCACCTAGTCAGCCTACTGGACGTTCGCTCATTTCTAAAACGCAATCATTCATTTATAAATTCACTTATTTGTGAAGCTTTTGTAACTGACTAGATAGTTTGCTCTCTAATTTCATTTCAGGTAGCTACAGTTGATATTTACAATGCTGAGACTATGGTGGAGCATATGTCGGGTCAGGACGCCGTACTGTCATGTCTGGGCTGTCCACCAAGTTTCTTCAGTATCAAAACGATCACGTTCTATTCTGACACCATCAAACACATCGTGAGTGCGATGAGGAAGGCTGGTTTGACGAGATTTATATGTATAACGTCCTGGTACACAAAATGTAAGATTCCCTTTTTTACATTTAGTTTAATAGATCTCAGCTATAAGTTTATAACCAAGAAATGATCCAACCTCACGGAATCGGAATGAAAAAAGAGTTTTACGGATCCTTAAAAACGATGAATAGATGCGCTGACCTGCATTACTGCTGAGAAATACTGCCGAAAACAAGTCATCCATACTACCTTCAACGGCCCCCACCCCCACCAACAAAACAACAACAACAAACAAACAAAAAACAACAACAACAAAACAACAACAAACAAACAAAAAAACAACACAAAACAACAACAACAAAACACACACAAAACCCCTAAAACAACATAAAACAACAACAACAACAACAATAAAATAATGTAGAAGAAATACGGATCATTGGGTCTGTTCATGATTGCTGTTATGGTAGTCGCTTCTATCTCATAAAACAATTCCTTGTAACCCCACAACACGTCCAGGGAATGATAAAACGATTTCTTGTAACCCCACAACACGTCCAAGGAATGATAAAACGATTCCTTGTTACCCCACAACACGTCCAGGGAATGATAAAACGATTCCTTGTTACCCCACAACACGTCCAGGGAATGATAAAACGATTCCTTGTTACCTCACAACACGTCAAGGGAATGATAAAACGATTCCTTGTAATCCCACAACACGTCCAGGGAATGATAAAACGATCCATTGTTACCCCACAACACGTCCAGTGAATGATAAAACGATTCCTTGTAACCCCACAACACGTCCAGGGAATGATAAAACGATTCATTGTTACCCCACAACACGTCCAGGGAATTATAAAACGATTCCTTGTTACCCCACAGCATGTCCAGGGAATTATAAAACGATTCCTTGTTACCCCACGACACGTCCAGGGAATGATAAAACGATCCCTTGTTACCACACAACACGTCCAGTGAATGATAAAACGATTCCTTGTAACCCCACAACACGTCCAGGGAATGATAAAACGATCCCTTGTTACCCCACAACACGTCCAGGGAATGATAAAACGATTCCTTGTTACCCCACAACACGTCCAGGGAATGATAAAACGATTCCTTGTTACCCCACAACACGTCAAGGGAATGATAAAGCGATTCATTGTAACCCCACAACACGTACAGGGAATGATAAAACGATTCTTTGTAACCCCACGACAAGTCAAGGGAATGATAAAACGATTCCTTGTTACCCCACAACACGTCCAGTGAATGATAAAACGATTCCTTGTTACCCCACAACACGTCCAGGGAATTATAAAACGATTCCTTGTAACCCCGCAACACGTCCAGGGAATGATAAAACGATTCATTGTTACCCCACAACACGTCCAGGGAATGATAAAACGATCCCTTATTACCCCACGACACGTCCAGGGAATGATAAAACGATTCCTTGTTACCCAACAACACGTCAAGGGAATGATGAAACGGTTCCTTCTCACCCCACGACACGTCCAGGGAATGATAAAACGATTCCTTGTTACCCCACAACACGTCCAGTGAATGATAAAACGATTCCTTGTTACCCCACAACACGTCCAGGGAATTATAAAACGATTCCTTGTAACCCCGCAACACGTCCAAGGAATGATAAAACGATCCCTTGTTACCCCACAACACGTCAAGGGAATGATGAAACGATTCCTTGTTACCCCACGACACGTCCAGGGAATGATAAAAACAGACTTGGTTTATTGAGACTGTCAATTAGGGGTAATGGAGTATGTAAAACAATTCACGCGAACCTGGCACCGGTTTTAAATAGCGATATTCTATATTCGAGTAATACTAATAGAGATTCATGGTTCCAAGAAATCAGAAACAGAAGCTTGACGAAATCAGTGCGATTTTCTGCAGCAATACCTTTAGTTTCTAGAAAGTTGTATTTAAGACAGGTACATTCTTGACAGATTTAGTGAACCAAATCCTGGACAAAAAACGGACGCCCGAAAGTTTGTTCGATAAAAAGCTGTATAACATAAGCAGAAAAAGAGACCTGAAATACTAGTTTTTTAATTTATATGATTGGACTCTTCGTGGAACCATCACCTTCCACAGGTAACCAGCACACTTCCATATTTAAAATCGTAAGAATGAACAAAGTTTAACCACATACCATCATCCGGGAGAGGCAAGACTGAGCCATATTTGAAAATTTTTTGATATTTTTAACGGTATACCGTTAGTGCCATCGTGGACTATCGCTGCAGTATAAAAAACTACAAAATATCTCCAAAAGAAACATCATCAACGACAACACGAAATCAAAACGATGAAAATTGGAATCGAAAAAAAAACTTGCTTTATAACCAACAGCATCTCATTTAACCAAGTATTTTGTTTAATTTACAGCCGCGAGCGGTACCCCGTTTTTCATCAACTGGATTCTGAAACCCATGATCCTGGGACAAACGCTCAAAAATATGGGGGACATGGAAGACTACCTGCACACACATTGTAAGGATATAGAATATACAGCAGTCAAACCGCCGCAGTTGACAAATGCTGAAAGCTCAGGTCAGTTTACGATGGTGGTGTCTGACTACCAGCACGATATTTGAAAGGGATCCCTTTTGCACATTTAGTCATTTGTGATCAAAGTGCTCTTAGTGTATTTTAATTTCAGTAGTTTTAAAGAGTTTTTACTAATTTCCAAAATAAGCGTGACGCCACAAGTTTTATAGAAAAAACTTATTTAGATAGTAACACATAGTGACTAATATTCCTATATAATTATTTACATTCTCCTTTTGTAACCCACTATAGAAAACAATTTTCATATATCGTTTATAGTATATCCCAGTCCCTGATTTGTCCCGAATCAGGTATATTTATCCCCAATGATAAAAGTACGGAAGTCCATGCCTGTCCAACACACATTTCATAGCTATTGGATGCTTACTATACAATGACGTCATTCGACTGTCCCTAATTCATTTTTATGTAACGGTCCCGATCGGGAGAGCTGAGTTCATCGTATATCAAAAAATAAAAACGTTCATACTCTGTAAATGCATTTGGTGATAAGCCATGCCCACATAAAAATTAACCGCGAATTTATACGACGGACTACTTTCGGCTTAATATAGGAAATAAATTCACACTTTTCTCTCTGTTTTTTATGCTTGTGTAAAGAATGTCGAATTACACACAAATCAAAGAAAAACCCGAGGCCAATCCACCCTGACGATACTTTTTTTTAGTTTGAGGCCCACTCAAGTACATATAAAATATATGTTTGAAAATTTAAATTATCCGCTACGTAGTGAACCTGTAGGCATACATAACAACTGATATTAAACTCACTAATATCCGATAATTCCGTATTGTTTCCATTATCAGTTTAATTCCGCAGTCTTGGTGTTGTTTTTATATAAAATGCCGAATAATGTGAGGCGAAAAAAAATATACAGACAAAAAAAACAAGTAAACTGTGTTGTAGAGTCTGCACAAGGTCAATGTAGTTGACGTCATTGTTTAGGTATTGTCTATACGAACGTTTAAACCTTCTTACTCATTCAGTCCTTGTATATAACAACTACAACAAATATTAAACCTTCTTACCCATTCAGTCCTTGTATATTAAACCTTCTTACCCATTCAGTCCTTGTATATAACAACTACAACAAATATTAAACCTTCTTACCCATTCAGTCCTTGTATATTAAACCTTCTTACCCATTCAGTCCTTGTATATAACAACTACAACAAATATTAAACCTTCTTACCCATTCAGTCCTTGTATAAAACAACAACAACAAATATTAAACCTTCTTACCCATTCAGTCCTTGTTTATAACAACTACAACAAATATTCACGTATTGACAGGTATTGTCCAAACATGTCGTCGCATTCCCAATTCAAACCATGCATTTCTATTTTCTCGTGTTCTTTCTTCAGCAATTGCTGATAACAGATAACATCGGCCTATCAAAGCGTTCTTTCTCACGTAAACGCATATTTTCGTTTCTCTACACATTTATCTTATTTAACTTGACATTAATAACAAAATATAATTCATTGAAAATTGTGTGTTACGTAAAAAGTCATAGTGACGTTTGCTCTCTTCAGGGAACTATTTTTTAAAGTGTTTTTAAGTGGGCGCGGCTGAGTCTATTCCATTTACTGACATAAAGATACGAGGTTGACCACTTCTTGTTGTCGAAACAATCGAATGGACGTTACGCTGATAAATATAATAATATAAATATAAGAAATATATATTAAATATTTTAATTTTTATGACAATTATAAATTTACATCGTGTCACGAGCAAAGTTTACATGACCCCCTTCAGGTCAACTTGATTGTAACATTGTTGTGTGTTCTTTAGGGTTACATTCTACTGACTGGATGGCACCTTTCTTCTAACTACAGATATCGCTACAGGCGAGCAGTATATATGATTGTATGATCTTGTCGCTTGAACAACACCAATATACAGTTAATATGCTAATACTTGTGTTGTCTCTTTCATTAGGTAAACCAGTTTCATCTCATGAAGGACAGCTTGTACCTGGTAATAGTCACGTTGTGTGCCGGAGAGATATTGCAAAATTCATGCTAGACATTGCCGAAAGTGGAGAACACAAACGGAAACTGATTGCCGTTACGTCGGCCAAATAACGCATATGTGAAGATAACCTTCTTGAGATCGTGATCATCTTTGACGCTTACTTTTCTAAAAGATAAACGCCTTGACACTTTGTGCAGAAAATGTTTGTATCAAGAAGTAAGATTTGATTGGCTGACACAAAGATACCTCCATAATGGCTAATGTTTAAATAAAATGAAGGGACATTTTATTTAGGCGAAAGCAATTTCAGATATCTTGTTTCAGATATTTGTCTTAAAATGTAATAAACAACATTTAAATGCAGAAATGTTTGTTTGTTTGTTTTAATATTTTCCGTCATTTTTATTCCCATTCCAATCATCGTTTATAGAGACGATTGACAATGTGAGACGCAATGTCGTGTGTCAGTTATCACGGAATCTATGGTTGGACGTAAACTCTTAACACCTGGATTGATAGCAAGACGTGCTACCAACTGAGCTAATCATACTGTCAAATTAAGAAATAAACAAGGAAACGATAGTCAATCGAAATATCAAGGCATAAAGAGAGATTATTAAAATCACAACAACGGGATTTCCTAATTTCGGGATCTTTTAGATGTACATTCACAATGTATGATAGATATGTATGGAGATAATTAATGGTGAACACCAATTATAAATGTACCGACCAGACTACGGCGAGCGCGCCTAGCTACAATGCAAACAACAGACATCTGAAAAGATCCCAAAATCGAAAATATTGTTGTTGTGATTTCATTTATCTGCCTTTGTGAAATAAATACACATGCTTTCACTATATCTTCATGTTTTTTTATGTCTGTCCTTTATACAGCATGTGAATAGTCATGAGTCCTTAACTGGACTCTATTCATAAAGCTGTCAGTTCATGTATGTAAATTATCCGTCCAGTCGAGATGTGTTGCATGTAAAACCATGGTATATAAGTCAAGGTTTTGGTTTGATAGATGGCTTGATATTGTGTATTTGGTTGTTCACAAACAATTCTCTCTCTCTCTCTCTCTCTCTCTCTCTCTCTCTCTCATTACTAATGTGGTAGTGTGTAGTTTGATATTGAGTGACGTTTTCGTTTACAACAGCTTTGGATATTTATTTTTAGCTGTGTTGTGTAACTTTTCAAATATGGTATTGAATATTGATTTATTCAATATTCAAATAGGAAATACTGTATAACTAATGTTGATTGGTAAGTTACACTGGTCATTCCGTTATAATCAGTTTCATTTGTCATAGGTATTTACCTCCAAAACAGTTTAAATATAAGAATTTAAATATTATTTTGGCAGTCAAAAGCGAAATTTCGAAGTGAATGCAGTAAAATAAATAAGTGTTGAAAACGGATTTGGAAATTTAGGGTGAATGGAAGTTATAATTTTATTTTATGATGCTGTAAAGATGACAAATTTGAAGTACATATCAAATCGTTCCTATGTTATTATTCAATGTTGCATGTAAGTGAAACAGAATGAATATTACTGAATTTGAGTTATTGATTAGTTCATTAATACATTTGCACTGGATTCCTAAAGCTTGAATTTTGTTTTACTATAATGTACTCTACAACTATTAATTGTTGAATACGTTTTCATAGAACTATGATATAATGTCAATGTGAATTTTAAAATGTATGTGTGTCAGTGCGTATATCTGTGTAAATAACTATGTAATTATTATTGATGGGATGTAACATGTATAGGGCAGAAATATATGTTTTCACGCGCCTGCGAATCTAAATTTAAGACATTTATGGAAATATGTGAGGAATATACACAGAGTGAATATTTATCTATTGTTATGTTATATTTTCATATAGAACTTATAAGGAAAACGTATATTTGCTTTATATATGTACACGGTGTACACATATGACAGACTTTTTTTTTCTCAGTTTTTTATTATACAGTATATAGGATAAAGACTGAGTGTTTGTCAAATATTTCTTAGCAATAGTTCACCATCAAAGTACCATATAATTGTAAGTGACATGTATTCTTCATTGCAATGTTTATCTTATTTAGTGTACCACGCGTAATTAAGAAGAAGCAAGCTATTGTTAAAATTATTGTAATGTTTATTATAATGTATTTTAAATGTCTATTGTATATGTAGTATATGTGATATATGTGATAAATTGTTACTCTGTATTTATGTTGTATGTATTTTCAGTGATTACAAAATAATATACGAGTATAAATAAAAATATGAAGAAAAAAGTTGTATTCAAATATGCAGTGAGCTCGAAAAAAGAGTCAACACCGATTATATAAATAAGTATCTCCTTATGCCCCACGGAAACATTTCATATTTCTAATGGTGGTACTATTGCCTAAAGAACTTGTAAAGAAGGATAAGAAACTTGCATCTCCTGACTTAATTTTGATGAAACAGCACACGAAGGAATCACGATTAAAATTTTGTAATTTAATCATTCATACTTCATAGGCAACTGATTTCTTGAATATAAACTATTAGTTGTATGTAATCTTAGATGTTTAAACATGTTTCGATCACGCAAAATTATCTTGAATTAAATATATTGAGGTTTGAAGGAAAATTTATCGTAATTAGTTGTTATTTTACCTGCAGTATACAAATTTTCTAATCACAAGTACTTCAACAATTTTAAACACACATTTCTGGGAATGGTATTGTTTTGATGACAATTTCATTCTGCAATGTAAGAATTTGATTTGTATTCCTGAGATGAATGGAAGTTATGACTGTAAAGTTAGTAGGTAGTTCGCAGTTGGTAGTTGGGGATTCGAATAACCAACTACCGACCAGCTGCCAGTTGGGGATTCGGATTCGTTATTATAATTACTATTTCATTTACATATTTAACTCGTGTTAATATGTTTAAAAATATAATCAATAATAAAAGTATGTAAATTAATATAAAATCCGAATCCCCAACTGGCAGCTGGTTGGTAGTTGGCGATTCGCAGCGAATCCCCAACTGGACATTTTGAATCGCCGTCTGGTG
Organism: Panopea generosa; assembly: GCA_029582155.1. Lineage (NCBI taxonomy): Eukaryota > Metazoa > Mollusca > Bivalvia > Adapedonta > Hiatellidae > Panopea > Panopea generosa. The sequence goes on from CM055907.1 coordinate 36,715,823, forward strand.
AGGATACTCATTTTATTGAAGAAGCAATCTGGCAAAAGTGTGTTATTTATTATTATAAACTTATTTGTAATTGAATTGATTTATCAAAAAAATAAAACAACGATTTAAAAAAAAATCCGAATCCCCAACTGGCAACTGGTTGGTAGTTGGCCATTTTAATTCATCGTATTGTGAGTATATTCGTTTTATTGAAGAACCAAACCACCATTGGTGTTATTATAATCCTAAACCTGTTTTCTTTATTAAATTGATATGTTAAAATAATCAAACAGCGATTTAAAAAAAAAATCCGAATCCCCAACTGGCAGCTCGTTGTTAGTTGGCGATTCGCGGTGAATCCCCAACTGGACATTTTGAATCACCGTCTGGTGAGTATACTCGTTATTTTGAAGAACCAACTCTGCAAAAGTGTGTTTTTTATTATTATAAACTTATTTTTAATTGAATTGATTGAATAAAGAAATAAAATAACGATTTTAAAAAAATCCGAATCCCCAACTGGCAACTGGATGGTAGTTGGCGATTCGCCGCGAATCCCCAACTGGACATTTTGAATCACCGTCTGGTGAATATACTCATGGTATTGAAGGAACAGCGCGGGAACGGTGTTTATTTATTGTTATGAACTGTTTTCCTATGAAATTGATTTGTCTTCAAAAACAAATATCGATTTGAAAAAAAAAAAGAATTCCAAATATGCCATTTGAAAAAAAAAACGAATTCCAAATTTGCCATTTTGAATCACCGTATTGTGTGTATATTCGTTTTATTGAAGAACCAAACCACCATTGGTGTTATTATTATCCTAAATCTGTTTTCTTTATTGAATTGATATGTTAAAATAATAAAACAGCGATTTAAAAAAAAAATCCGAATCCCCAACTCTCAGCTGGTTGGTAGTTGGCGATTCGCGGCGAATCCCCAACTGGACATTTTGAATCACCGTCTGGTGAGTATACTCATTTTATTGAAGAAGCAACCTGGCAAAGTATGTTATTTATTATTATAAACTTATTTTTAATTGAATTGATTGATTAAAAAAATTCGCTGCGAATCCCCAACTGGATATTTTGAATCGCTTCCTGGTGAATACACTCATGGTATTGAAGTAACAGCGCGAGAACGGTGTTTATTTATTGTTATGAACTGTTTTTATATAGAATTGATTTGTTTTCGTAAAGAAATATCGATTTGAAAAAAATCCGAATCCCAAATTGGCCATTTTGAATCACCGTCTGGTGAGTATATTCGTTTTATTGAAGAAACAAACCACCATTGGTGTTATTATTATCCTAAATCTGTTTTCTTTATTGAATTGATATGTTAAAATAAAAAAACAGCGATTAAAATAAAAAATCCGAATACCCAACTGGCAGCTGGTTGGTAGTTGGCGATTCGCGGCGAATCCCCAACTGGACATTTTGAATCGCCGCCTGGTGAGTATACTCATTATATTGAAGAACCAACCCGGCAAAAGTGTGTTATCAATTATTACAAACTTATTTTTAATTGAATTGATTATTAAAAAAATAAAACAACGATTTAAAAAAAATCCGAATCCCCAACTGGCAACTGGTTGGTAGCTGACGATTCGCCGCAAATCCCCAACTGGACATTTTGAATCGCCGTCTGGTGAGTATATTCATTTTATTGAAGAAGCAACCCGGCAAAAGTGTGTTATTTATTATTATAAACTTATTTTTATTGAATTTATTCATTAAAAAAATAAAACAACGATTTAAGAAAAATCAGAATCCTCAACTGGCAGCTGTCTGGTAGTTGGAGATTCGCCGCGAATCCCCAACTGGCTGCTGGTTGGTAGTTGGCGATTCGCGGCGAATCCCCAACTGGACATTTTGAATCACCGTCTGGTGAGTATACTCATTATATTGAAGAACCAACCCGGCAAAAGTGTGTTATTTATTATTATAATCTTATTTTTAATTGAATTGATTGATTAAAAAAATAAAACAACGATTTAAAAAAATCCGAATCCCCAACTGGCAGCTGATTGGTAATTGGCGATTTGCGGCGAATCCCCAACTGGACATTTTGAATCGCCGTCCGATGAGTATATTCGTTTAATTGAAAAAACAAACCACCATTGGTGTTATTATTATCCTAAACCTATTTTCTTTATGAATTGATTGAATAAACAAAATCTGAATCCCCAACTGGCATGTGTTTGGTAGTTGGTGATTTGCGACAAATCCCAAACTGGAAATATTGAATCGCCGTCTGATGAGTATACTCGTTATATTGTTGAAACGACGCTGTGCTGGTGTCTATATTATTATTTTAAGATTGTTTTCTTTTGAAGTGATTTGTTAAAATAATAAAACAGTGATTTAATAAACAAACTCCGAATACCCAACTGACACGCAGTTTCATTGTTTGCTCGGTACTTTTTGAAAAAAAATCCGATTCCCCGTCTGGCCATTTTGAATCACCGTCTGGTGAGTATATTCGCTTTATTGAATAACGAAACCTACACTGGTGTGATAATGTTTTAATCAATACATGGGAGTACATACAAGACAAACGCCATCATATATATTTAATTATGTTCTCCAAGATAGTATAAGAAAGTAATACAATATAGTAAATATTAGATGAATAAGATTTTATTGTACAGACATAGGTTGTAGTAGTTTGCTTACTTTGCGACAAATGGAAGCGCAATATTTGTTTTTGAAAACGAATCATTTCCATAGAAAACAGTTCATAACAATAAATAAACACCGTTCCCGCACTGTTCCTTCAATACCATGAGTATATTCACCAGGAGGCGATTCAAAATTTCCAGTTGGGGATTCGCGGCGAATCGCCAACTACCAACTACCAACCAGTTGCCAGTTGGGGATTCGGATTTTTTTTAAATCGTTGTTTTAATTTTTTAAATCAATCAATTCAATTAAAAATAAGGTTATAATAATAAATAACACACTTTTGCCGGGTTGGTTCTACAATATAATGAGTATACTCACCAGACGGTGATTCAAAATGTCCAGTTGGGGATTCGCCGCGAATCGCCAACTACCAACTAGCTGCCAGTTGGGGATTCGGATTTTTTTTTAAACCGCTGATTTATTGTTTTAACATATCAATTCAATAAAGAAAACAGATTCAGGATAATAATAACACCAATGGTGGTTTGGTTCTTCAATAGAACGAATATACTCACAATACGGTGATTCAAAATGGCAAATTTGGAATTCGTTTGTTTTTTCAAATCGATATTTGTTTTTGAAAACGAATCATTTCCATAGAAAAACAGTTCATAACAATAAATAAACACCGTTCCCGCGCTGTTCCTTCAATACCATGAGTATATTCACCAGGAGGCGATCCAAAATTTCCAGTTGGGGATTCGTTGCGAATCGCCAACTACCAACCAGTTGCCAGTTGGGGATTCGGATTTTTTTTAAATCGTTGTTTTATTTTTTTAATCAATCAATTCAATTAAAAATAAGTTTATAATAATAAATAACACACTTTGGCCGGGTTGCTTCTTCAATAAAATGGTGGTTTGGTTCTTCAATAGAACGAATATACTCACAATACGGTGATTCAAAATGGCAAATTTGGAATTCGTTTGTTTTTTCAAATCGATATTTGTTTTTGAAAACGAATCATTTCCATAGAAAAACAGTTCATAACAATAAATAAACACCGTTCCCGCGCTGTTCCTTCAATACCATGAGTATATTCACCAGGAGGCGATTCAAATTTTCCAGTTGGGGATTCGCGGCGAATCGCCAACTACCAACCAGTTGCCAGTTGGGGATTCGGATTTTTTTTTAAATCGCTGTTTTATTATTTTAACAAATCAATTCAATAAAGAAAACAGATTAAGGATAATAATAACACCAATGGTGGTTTGGTTCTTCAATAAAACGAATATACTCACAATACGGTGATTCAAAATGGCAAATTTGGAATTTGTTGGTTTTTTTTCAAATCGATATTTGTTTTTTTAAAACAAATCAGTTTCATAGAAAAACAGTTCATAACAATAAATAAACACCGTTCCCGCGCTGTTCCTTCAATACCATGACTATATTCACCAGACGTTAATTCAAAATATCCAGTTGGGGATTCGCCGCGAATCGCCAACTACCAACCAGCTGTCAGTTGGGGATTCGGATTTTTTTTTTAAATCGCTGTTTTATTATTTTAACACATCAATTCAGTTAAGAAAACAGATTCAGGATAATAATAACACCAATGGTGGTTTGGTTCTTCAATAGAACGAATATACTCACAATACGGTGATTCAAAATGGCAAATTTGGAATTCGTTTTTTTTTCAAATCGATATTTGTTTTTGAAAACCAATCAATTGCATAGAAAAACAGTTCATAACAATAAATAAACACCGTTCCCGCGCTGTTCCTTCAATACCATGACTATATTCACCAGACGGTGATTCAAAATTTCCAGTTGGGGATTCGCCGCGAATCGCCAACTACCAACCAGTTGCTAGTTTGGGATTCGGATTTTTTTTAAATTGTTGTTTTATTTTTTTAATCAATCAATTCAATTAAAAATAAGTTTATAATAATAAATACTACACTTTTGCCGGGTTGGTTCTTCAATATAATGAATATACTCACCAGACGGTGATTCAAAATGTCCACTTGGGGATTCGCCGCGAATTTATTATTTTAACATATCAATTCAATAAAGAAAACAGATTTAGGATAATTATAACACCAATGGTGGTTTGGTTCTTCAATAGAACGAATATACTCACAAGACGTTGATTCGCGGCGAATCGCCAACTACTATCCAGTTGCCAGTTGGGGATTCGGATTTTTTTTAAATCGTTATTTTATTTCTTTATTCAAACAATTCAATTAAAAATAAGTTTATAATAATAAAAAACACACTTTTGCAGGATTGGTTCTTCAAAAAAACGAGTATACTCACCAGACAGCGATTCAAAATGTCCAGTTGGGGATTCACCGCGAATCGCCAACTAACAACGAGCTGCCAGTTGGGGATTCGGATTTTTTTTTTAAATCGCTGTTTTATTATTTTAACATATCAATTTAATAAAGAAAACAGGTTTAGGATAATAATAACACCAATGGTGGTTTGGTTCTTCAATAAAACGAATATACTCACAATACGATGAATTAAAATGACCAATTTGGGATTGTTTTGTTTTTTCAAATCGATATTTGTTTTTGAAAATAAATCAATTTCGTAGAAAAACAGTTATTAACAATAAATAAACACCGTTCCCGCGCTGTTCCTTCAATACCATGAATATATTCACCAGGAAGCGATTCAAAATTTCCAGTTGGGGATTCGCGGCGAATCGCCAACTACCAACCAGTTGCCAGTTGGGGATTCCGATTTTTTTTTTAAATCGTTGTTTTATTTTTTTAATCAATCAATTCAATTAAAAATAAGTTTATAATAATAAATAACACACTTTTGCCAGGTTGCTTCTTCAATAAAATGAGTATCCTCACCAGACGGCGATTCAAAATGTCCAGTTGGGGATTCGCTGCGAATCGCCAACTACCAACCAGCTGCCAGTTGGGGATTCGGATTTTATATTAATTTACATACTTTTATTATTGATTATATTTTTAAACATATTAACACGAGTTAAATTATTATTATAATAACGAATCCGAATCCCCAACTGGCAGCTGGTCGGTAGTTGGTTATTCGAATCCCCAACTACCAACTGCGAACTACCTACTAACTTTACAGTCATATGGAAGTTAACATAATTAAAAACGAGATATTGCGAGATTTTGCGTGAATACGCGAACGTTCACACAATCTCAAACAGTTGCCTTTTCTCCTCTATATAATTCCTTGTTTGCCTCAATGAGACAAGCGAAACAACACTGTTATGAATTCAGAGGAAAATATTGTCATCTTAGTTAATTTGGTTATCGTTTGCAAACAATATCAAAACCGTCTGATCATACGTCAATGATACTTCAAAGTTATTTCGTGACCGATCAGGGATTTCAGGGAGACAAGATGGACCACTGTGTTTTGAATTGAAGAACAATTATGACATTTTTTTTGTATTTGGAATACTTTGGTAAAAAACTTTTTAACAAACTAGCATTATGAATTGTATCTCAGTGGCTATTAGTAATGTATAACTATTCTTTTTTTTAATTTTACTATAACAACACTTCATAAAGAATTGTGCAATGGAATATTTACTGTTCTTGGATACGGACATATCTAAAGGAATGTTATCTCTTAACAACAACTTAACGGTTCAATTTATACGGGTGCGGATCCAGCATGTGTGTGGGGAAGTATTTTTCACGATTTCCCCCAAGTTAAGGGAGGGCGGCGTTTGCACCAGAATGTACCCCCCAGTTATGGATCCGCTACCGTTAAGTATTTAGGATATACCTATATTTGTATGTATATAGTATAATTGTAATACAACATTTATGATATGCCTATACTTGAATGTATCTATATAATTGTAATACAACATTTAGGATATGCCTATACTTGTATGTATCTATATAATTGTAATACAACATTTAGGATATGCCTTTATTTGTATGTATCTATATAATTGTAATATAACATTTAGAATATGCCTATACTTATATGTATCTATATAATTGTAATACAACATTTAGGATATGCCTATACTTGTATGTATCTATATAATTGTAATACAACATTTAGGATATGCCTATACTTGTATGTATCTATATAATTGTAATACAACACTTGGTAACTTTAAATGATACATTCACATATTTGTCGTTCGAACCTTCGCAAAGGAAATGTTGATACAACTGAACAACTGTCTAGATTATGTCTTCTTTGTAAACCAACGTTTCAAAAAAAAAAAAAACCGGAATAAAATATACAAACTTCCTGTACTTGATTAAATATTTAGTTCTTGTGAGGTCGTGAAAACAATTTTATTGCTCAAATTCAAACAATTTGTATATATTGAATAAAAGGCGGTAACACTTTTTTTTTAATAAAAAGCATACTGATTACCATTTAAAATTCAGAATTGAAGAAACACACAAAAAATGTATGACCAGGGGGCAGATCCAGGGTTTTTGGTTGTGGGAATGAAGTATGCATTCCTTAAAAGTTTTGGTAAGGTGTAAGCTCGGGGTGGTCACACATAAATGTTTCTTTGAAATCGCTTTTAATTTTTTTTGAAATTTTCACAATGCATCTCGCTTAGGTTCGCTAGTGCGGAAAACATGCGATGACTGGTTAAGAGAGGTCCTTAGACTTGTTTTTCCATTTGTGTCTCCTCTATGTCGTCGGGTAACTCGTCTAGTTGTACAATCCCACTTTTTCCGCAAAATCCACTCTTCCAAAATCGGACGCCAGCCACTACCAGGAACACGAGCGTCAAAAAGCAGAAGTAGCCGCCGTAAACAACAAACTGAAATTCGATACAAATAATATTATAAAATCAAGTACCGGATGGTCATGGCCGAATAGCGCTGTTTAATAATATTTGTGTAAATGCACTATTATTTGATTATGTTTGAATTGAAAAGAAGAACTCTGGCTGAGTTAAAGTTATTCCTCAATCCAAATTGAGATTCTACAAGCATGTATACAACCCAACACTTAAATATAATTTATTCCTCCATCCAACTTGAGATTCTACAAGCATGCATACAATCCAACTATTAGATATAATTTATTCTTACATCCAACTTGTGATTCTACAAGCATGCACACAATCCAACACTTAAATATAATTTATTCCTCCATCCAACTTGTGATTCTACAAGCATGCACACAATCCAACACTTAAATATAATTTATTCCTCCATCCAACTTGTGATTCTACAAGCATGCATACAATCCAACTATTAGATATAATTTATTCTTCCATCAAACTTGTGATTCTACAAGCATGCACACAATCCAACACTTAAATATAATTTATTCCTCCATCCAACTTGTGATTCTACAAGCATGCATACAATCCAACTATTAGATATAATTTATTCTTCCATCAAACTTGTGATTCTACAAGCATGCACACAATCCAACACTTAAATATAATTTATTCCTCCATCCAACTTATGATTCTACAAGCATGCACACAATCCAACACTTAAATACGATTGCTATAGTTTTAGTCATATTTTTTCTATGGATATATTTTATTTATATTTTTTTGATATAGTGTATGGATAAATTTTCCTTAAAACCTCACAGAATACTCTGTAATACCTATTCTTATGACAATCTAAATAACAAATACATGTTACCTCGTAATGTGAGAAAAAATAGCTCTTAAAATATTCCATCGTTAAATAAACTGCAGTTGCAAAATTAACACTTTTATATCAAAATTTAATGAGTTTATTTGTATAAATATTAAGATTGCTATTATATTTTATATTTAGTATAAATTGCTATAAACAATTATTTTATACCAGTATGCATAATTCATATATTGAACATAATATAAGTGACCAATTTCAAGCGTATCCATAATGAACGCGCAATCCGAAATATGGTCAGTTGTAGTATAATAGTATGTGGCGACACTGGCTGGTCTCGACAAAGTTGCTTCCCTTCGTGCACCGAACTGGTGCACAGCAATCGTCCTTAAACACACGCACGCACGCACGCACATTGGTACACAATGAATGTTGTCATAAGACAGTACATGGGATTGAAATACAACTAAACATTGCAATTTAATCAACACCAGCTTAATAGCTCAAACACTCGTTGCTTGTTTATTTCATTCAAGGGTACTTATCATTATACCTTGTTTTGGATTTCAAATAAGTATCGCCTGATTGGGAACTCAACCCTGATATATCTAATGCTTAAATCGATCATCCCTGCGGATTTCATGAAACTTTTACTAGCGTCTATTACGTCCATGCGGCCGATTTGATTGCCTGATTATTTTTTAATTTGTAAACGATTGGCTGATCACAATGCCTTGGATGGGACTGTATATAACACTCATACATCTAAATTTACAAGAGTTATGACCCGTTGCGTGCTATAACTTTGTTCTTACTTGTGTTCTCACATCGACACCAAGTCCTGCCTTGTCCACAACAATGGCCGTCAGTATGCTTTCAATGGCCAGAGCCAGGAACGTATTGCATCCAAATATAAACCCATATCTTTGACGAGGCAGTGACTTCGCTATCTGTGCTCTGTGGATAGAAAAGGTGTCCAGTTCCATGTTCATGCAATATTTTCTAAAATGCAGGCTACTATTTTTGACATAACTGGAATCTACCTGTATTTGCTCAGTTAAAAGGAAAGATGGTATGCGCGTTTATGTATACAAAGACATGCATTTGAAGGAAAGTGATTTAGCTAACGTTACATGTGACTTGTTGAAAAAAGTAAAGTTTTGTACAATAATAACTAAAATACAAAACTGGTCAGGGATATAGCTATTTGTGATCATCTGAAAGAAAAGGTGATATACTGTATATTTATACAATACCTTTTCTTTTGCCTAATTACACATTCGTGTATTTGACAGGGCAGCTATATGTCCTCTCTTACAAAGATTATACTGTACTCTACATGTTGATACACGTTTAATAGTCATACATGTAGATACTGAAATACAGATCGATAGGGGGTCAAGTCAGCCGATTATTATCTAACTCTGTTTTATTAAAACTTTTGTCAATTCCATGTTTATAATTATCTAAATACTAACCAATATGACGAGATGGGAATCAAACTACCTGTGGATTCTTAAATAGAATAACTCACTATAATTGATACGCATCTCGTAAAATGGCTCCTAAATGTTCTTTTATTTCTTCTCAAATAAGTAAGTAAAAGTTACTATGTGTTTCATAACTCATTAGAATGTTTGAAAAATGAACAAGGACAAAACCTACGTTGCTATGGTGATCACGACTTGATATGTAGCCCGGAAAACGTCATACAGAACGTAGGCCACCCATATGTCTGTAGTCCTTCCAATGATTACCAGCACGACCGCATTCAGAGCGCACACCCCGGCCATCAACGCTTCGCCTCTCCCTCGCACTGACCAATCAAACGGCACAAACCCCACTGCCATAACACTTATAAAACCTGGGTTGTGGAAGAAGTGTTCAGAGTTTTTGCTATAAACGCATATGACGTCTGAGTTTGAACGAATCAAAATTGCCTTTCAAATAATTTTGAGGTTGCAAACAAGCATTTATGGTCATGTTTGTTTAGGGTATACGACGATGTATACGTACATCTTGTTTTTCTCATGATCACAAGTAAATTAAATTAATTATTTTTTTTAACTCATTGTAAAACAACTACCTACAAGTCTCGCTCGAAATCTAAACTGAAACGAACAATTAATATTTCTCGTTTGAAAACTTAAAAACTTATCATGTACATGAATACCATCTCTTACATACAAAAAATATACACTTTGAAATTATACCTGGGTCATAATATTTACTTACTGAATAAAGTCCCGATCCCTTCCACGGCACCATTATAAATGTGTCTGTGTTCTTTATGCGGTGAAATCACTTTCCACATATTTTGTATGTAGTTTCCTACTTGGAAATTCCCACATGATGCAAACGCCCACCATACGGACCAAAGTATAACAGTTTTTGACGAGTAGGCAGAAATCACCTCTTGCATCAAAAACGATAACCCTGATTTAACCTTCAACGCTAATGGAATATCTGGCACCTTCTCCTCAGCTGTCTGAACACCGTTTTCAGTTTTGTTGTCACTAACAGAACTGCCGTGAAATATTTGTGAAAATTCAGCCTTCGGTAAAAATAAAGTAATGATAAAAGCAATAATTACACTAATAAATGAGAATATGTTTAGTTGGAAAAAGTCAAGAATACTGTACGAAACAAACAGCTGACCTAAAAGATAGGCAACGCATTTAGCAATGAGTGAGGCACCTCTTGTAAAACTTGCTACTTTCTTGAAGTGTTCAACAGGTACAATAGCAAACAAATACGAGTAGTATCCAACGTCACATGCAGTTGCTAGTCCGAACGTTACCTGCATCAACTTCATCAAAGGAACACCTTGCGCCCAAAGAAGTAGTGCCCAAGTCCCTATGTAAGCTAGTCCATCTATAATTAACATAGGCTTGTACCGAAAGAAGTCCGTGAGAAGAAAGACAGGAACCAGCCACAGGAGGTATGAGTATGTCCACCATGGGTACACCTCATTGTCCACCTGCACCTCTGTGAGATTTTTCCACTCTCCGGTGAGATAACTTGTAAGATAAGCCTCGGAAGGCCTTAGATCTTTAAAAAATCCGAACGTACAACAAAGAAATATTACAAGTTTCCAATTCATGCCTGCTATTTCTAAGTTATGCAACAACTCAACACATGTATCGTGATTTATTTATGTGTTTTAAATGTTATTGAAAGGTGTTGGTTTGATTTGAAAAAAAATTCAGTTGAATCCAAAATCTGCCTTTTAATTTTAACACTTGTTGGAAATGTTTCAGTTTGCTCTTTTAAAGTTTCCGAATCTAGTTTACTCCGTATTATGTCGTACTTTAATTTTGTGAAGCGTTTCCAATTGTTTTCGGATCCAGTTGACTTCAAATCTGTTGTTCTGGCAATCGTTTCCGTTTATTATGTTAGCGTTTTACATTTAAACCTCCAGCAAGGATTCAGATTGTCCTTTAATTGTTTACGAATCCAACTGACTCTAAAATCTACAGTTTAATATTAAAACATCTGGCAAACGTTAAAAAATGTTCTGTTAAAGTTTTCATAACATAAACGTGCTCATTTATTTCGTCAACAACTAGAAGATAACGAATTACAGTATTTACACTTCGATAACTTGAGGAGATTTTGCACTTTATTCTGATAACATAATGTCAATGAAGATAAAAAAGATTAAATGACATCAACACAATCCACTTTTTTATACACCATATTCTTCTTTAGCAAATCCGTCAATTATCGTTGTTTTAATCATAGTATGTCAATATGCATGTTTGACGTTCTCCATAGAGTTCATGTGTCAGAGCACAAGAGAACTAAAAATCATTACGTGGATAATCCGAAATTCTTGTAGTTTAGCACTGAAAAGCCCCGTTAATGGAGCACGCGCAGTTTGTTTATATTAGGTTTATTTATAAAAAAAAATACATGCTTATTGTTTATTACACAGCAGAAATGCAAGAGAACATATTAACGTGGATACCAGAAAAGCTTGCTCGGTTAAAGTTTTTGGACATACTCATATATCTCAGTAACCATAACATATGCACCAATGAAACGCAATGTGCGTATCTAACTTCTTTTTAATGTGAGGCAGACTTACGGCCCTTTTCATATTAAAAAAAAACAGCTGAAGTATTTAAGCAAGCTCAATCCCCACGCTTACAGAACTTGATCACACCCAGTAAAGAGGACTCAAGGTGGCAAATGGAATAGCTTGGTTTTTTCTTTTGAAAGCATTTTAGCCCCTTGAATACATTAATTTGCTTATATCTCAGTAAATATTAGTAAAAGATAAATGAAATATTGTAACTGTCCCCTTTAAAATTAGAGATTCAAACACGTGGGAACTAGTGCCCTTTTTGTAATTTGAAAATTTGGATTTTAGTTTTAAAGAAAGCTCATATGTCGATAGCTCTTATTTTGAGACAGTATTTCAGAAGTCGAGGGCGCTGTCCTCCGACAGTTCTTGCTTTATAGTAGTTTAACTATTTAATTCTCACTAATGCGCACGTGAAATCTCAATGCGCATGGATGTTTATATTACTTGCATTACTCCGAATTCAAAAGAATATGAAAAACTCCCGTATATAAAACGAAAGTTCTCGCTAACTTTAACAGTACTTTACTAAAAAGTCCCATTAATGGAACGCGTGCAATTTAATTGCAGTTGTACGTCTATTTTATGTTATATGGCACGTGTGACTATAAATACAGGGGTCGTGAATACTCGTCCGACCACAGTCTCCGTGACGATTGAAATGCGACACTGCGTCTCATTGTCGTTCGTATCTCATCGCTGATTCAAGTGGGAATTTTATCAGTTACTTGCAGAGATGAGTGTATTGGAGCCTTGGCTAAATCATGCAACACGCATATATATGTTAATGTGATGATGTGCCGTTAAACCGCAATCAGTATATATCATCTTTATTTCTTTAATTTTGAAATGATAACACCACGTGCATTAGAACTTCTTGTATAGGAAGGGGACTACCAACCAAATATTGCGCAATAGCTCATTTAATGTACTTAGATACGTACATATTTAAACGAATGTTATCTGTTAACAAACATTAACGGTTCATTTATGCGGGTAAATATATATATGTGTGTGTGTGTGTGTGTGTGTGTGTGTGTGTGTGTGTGTGTGTGTGTGTGTGTTTGCGTGTATGTGTCTGTGTGTCTGTGGTGTGTGATGGGGGTGTACTTTTCACAATTTTCCCTCAGTTTAAGGAAGGTGGCGTTTGCAGCAGAATGTAAAATCCAAGATTATGGTTGTTGGAATGAAGTATATTTTCTTTAAAGGTTCAGGTAAGGTGTAAGCTCGGGGTAACCTCACGTAATTGTTTCTTTCAAATCGTTTTTCCCCTCAAATTGCCACAATGCAGAATCTCGCTTAGGCCCGCTGGTGTAGATAACACGCGATGACTGGAAAATATCTGTCTTAGGTCCGTTTTTGCGGATAACACGCGATGACTGGTAAAGATCTGTCTTAGGTCCGTTTTCGCGGATAACACGCGATGACTGGTAAAAATCTGTCCTTAGGTCCGATGGTGCGGATAATACGTGATGACTGGTAAATATCTGTCATTAGGTCCGCTGCTGCAGACAACACGCGATGGCTGGTAAAGCTCTGTCCTTAGGTCCGCTGGTGCGGATAAAACGCGATGACTGGTAAAGCTCTGTCCTTAGACTTGTTTTTCCATTTGTGTCTCTTCTAAATCGTCGGGTAACTCGTCAAATCGTACAATCCCACTTTGTCCACAAATACCACTCTTCCAAAATCGGACGCCAGCCACTATCAGAAACACGAGTGTCAAAACACTAAAGTAGCCGCCATAAACAACAAACTGAAATTTGAAACAAATGTTATTATCAAATCAAGTTGCAAATGGCAATAAATATTGGCGAATATGACCATGTTTAATGCTATTTGTATAGATGCACCGTTCTTTAAGTAAATTGAAAAGGTGGACGCTGACTTAGTAAAATATAATAAAATATAATTATTTTCTCCATTCTACTGGAGATTCTATAAGCATGTATACAATATAACACTTAACCGCACGCACGCACGCACGCACGCACGCACGCACGCACGCACGCACGCACGCACGCACGCATATGCACTTTATTATTTGTTATCGCCCTTTTGTCGGCGGTGGTGCTCTACTTATAACTCCGCACCTCACATTGTACATGAGTAATGGCTCTTTTTTTAAAAATTAGCATTGCGATTCAATCAACACCCGCTTAATGGCTCAAACAGTCGTTGCCTGACTTTTTTCATAATTGATACAAGGTTACTTATAATTAGAACTTGCACTGAATTTCAAACAAGTATTGTCTGTTTAGAAACTAACCTTTTATGTATTTATAGCTTTGAACGGTCATCCCTAAGGATTCCATGAGACGTTTACTTGAGTCTATTTCGTCCAAGCAGTCGAATTGATTGTCATACTTATTCCTTTTTTTAAATTTGTAAACAATGTGGCTTATCACAATGCCTGAGATATCAGGATCGCACGTCTAATTTTGCAGGAGTTATGACCCTTTATTTGCTATAACTTTGGTCTTACTTGTGTTCTCACATCGACACCCAGTCCTGCATTGTCCACAACAATGACCGTCAGTATGCTTTCAATGGCCAGAGCCAGGAACGTGTTGCATCCAAACACAAACCCATATCTCTGACGAGGCAGTGACTTCGCTATCTGTTCCCTGTTAATAGAAAAGGTTGTCATTTCTTTGTTTGTGCAATACTTATTAAAATACATACTTAATATTTTGAAATGACAGGAATCTGGCTACACTCGATTCCAAAAAGAAACCTTACCACTTATTATTTCACGTGTATGCCAGAAATGAAAGGAAACATGACTTCTTTTACACAAAACAAGATCATTTTGTTGATAAAATCTCAAAATTTAACAAAAGTTCATTAATAGCGTTTTAACTTCCCGATTACTCAATTTTGACAGTCAGTGTCGCGTGTGGCCACTATGCATGACACACAATGAACTGCATGCATCGTTACTCAGCCTACCGATCTGTTACCTAGTGCTGTTTTATTTGTCTTGGTTTTCTTTATACTGAACATGTGTTGTAACCATGAGTGCAACATGTTTTTCACGTGCAATTCATGATTGGCCGAGAGCAGGCGAATCTTATATTTCGCAATATACTAGTATGTGTGCACAGACACACAATCCAATCCATGTATACGCAGCATAAATATATCTTTTTGAATGAAATTGGATAATTATGCAATGTTACTTATATTCAGGAAACACAACTGTCAGCTTTCTTTTAGAGTTGAGTGTATGTATGCCCAGTTGAAATACAAGGCGGTAATCATTCGCGATTATGTATACACAACCTTGTCTTTGAAGAAAGTTGAGAAAGTGAGAAGTTCACTTCGGAAACTATTAACACACTAGCAATTGTTTTTAAAGTGTCATGTTTCCATAGATAGGCATACTTATATTGGTCCAAACATGTAGTATAAAACATGGGGTTGACCAGGTTGCTTTTAATAAATGTTGATGGTTTGGTGACACCCCTTAATAATGGACAATTCTGCCCATGTGTTGCAGTGTATGACTGTCATAGCTCATCAAGCAGTATCCAATGTGATCCAAACTTGACAGAATTCATTTACATGTTCCAATCTTCTCATATGACGATACTATTCATTTTTCAACAAAAAGTAATAATCAGTAACAATCAATAATCAATTACACAGCTCTAATTCCTTGGTCTCAAGAATCTTGCTACTGTCATGTAAGGGAGGTCATTCTTTAGTGAAACGTATAAGTGCTTTGTTGAAAAAATAGCAAACATCAAGTCTGTGCAATAATTACTAAACACAAACAAATAAAGAGAAGGGATTTAGCTATTTGTGATAAGTTGAAGAGAGGAAGCCATTACGTATTAAGGTACGTATTAGTCCTTAATTATAAATCAGTGTCTTTGCCAGTGATTATGGTATTTTCCTCTCTTGCAAATACAATTGCGGTACTTTTTATCTGGGCATAATAGTTATTGATGGGGCACTAAATTATCAATAAGTGCTCTATCAATGCAATGTTTTTTGAAAGGTCGGTGTCTTGCTAAAAAGTATTAAAATGCAATTACTATCTTTGACGAGACAGGAATCGCGTTACATGTTGTTTCATGATCGTTATACTCTTCACGTATCTTGAAAAATAGTTCTTAAATGTTCTTTTACTTTTTCTCAAATAAATAAATAAATATTTTTTATCTTACTACACGTTGTATCTTAAGTCAACCGTATATATATTTTAGAAAAAAAAGAACATGGGGACAACTTACGTTGCTATTGTGATCACGGCTTGATATGAAGCCCGGAAAACGTCATACAGAACGTAGGCCACCCATATTTCTGTAGTCCTTCCAATGATTACCAGTAAGACCGCATTCAGAGCGCACACCCCTGCCATCAACGCTTCGCCTCTCCCACGCACTGACCAATCAAACGGCACAAACCCCACAGCTATGACACTGATAAAACCTAGGTTGCGGAAGAAGTGTTTTGAGATTTAGCTATATACAAATAAGACGCCCGAGTTTGATAGAAATAAGTGATGTTTTATGTTTGCAAACAAGCATTTATGCACAAGTTTGATTTGGTTATATATGATTATGATAACTTAAATATTGATTCTATCATGACCATAAGTAAGTTTAATTAAACAAAACTTCTCATTGTTTTAATCCATTGTGAAATAATTACTTACAATATGTTCAAATTTTGCTCAAAATGATTCTGAGTGGAACCAGTAGTTATCATAATAATGCTGATAGAGTTTCTATCTAAAGGGCACATTACATGGCCCTTGGGGAAGTTATTTGAGTGTGGACTTAAATACTTTGGATTGAGTGGTCGAACTAAACGGCCTTCCTGTCATGGGCCTGATGCTCTACATTTGAACCGTGTCATTATTTTAAAAGTGGAATTACCAAAAACTTATTCACTGAAAAAAAAATATAATTCTTTAAAAGGCAAAAAAACAAAAACAAATATAAAAATAGAACAAAAAAAAAAAACACCACAAGAAATATATCAAATCTGTTCCCCTACAAAAATTTACGATTGACACTTCTCATTTGAAAACTTAAAAACTATTTCATGTTCATAAATACCATATCTCATATTAAAACAAATGCTTTCTTTTTCTTTCTTTCTTCCGTAACGGAAGCAATCAAATTATCATTATTACAGTTAGCTTGCGTCCGAGGGAGGTTTACGGGCATTTGCATCACTGATTAACATAGAAGTTCAATAGCATCTTTAAAGTACACTGGGTATGACATTCCATGTACATGGATCAACTGCTTTAATTCCCTCCGAAGGTTTGCATGCTTTCACAGCACCTTGTCTGGAAAGCGTTTGAAAAATAAAAACCGGACGAAACTCCACCTGCAATCGATCCGGGGACCTCTAGGTCTCTGAGAAAGCATGCTAACCACTAGACCACCACGTTACACTTTGAATTCTATAACTGGGTCATCAGTATTTACTTACCAAGGAAAGTCCCGACCCCTTCCACGGCTCCATTATAAATGTGCCTGTGTTCTTTATGCGGTGATATCACTTTCCACATATTTTGTATGTAGTTCGCTACTTGGAAACTCCCGCATGATGCAAACGCCCACCATACGGACCAAAGTATAACAGATTTTGACGAATAGGCAGAAATCACCTCTTGCAGCAAGAACGATAACCCTGATTTTACCTTCAACGCTAATGAAATGTCTGACACCTTCTCCTCAGCTGTCTGAACACCGTTTTCGTGTTCGTTATCCCTTACAGAAATGTTGTGAAATATTTGTGAAAATGCAGGCTTCGGTAAAAATAAAGATATGATAAAGGCAATAGTTACGCTTATAAATGAGAATATATTTAGTTGAAAAAAGTCAAGAATACTGTACGACACAAACAGCTGACCTAACAGATAAGCAACGCATCTAGCAATGAGTGAAGCACCTCTTGTAAAACTTGCTACTTTCTTGAAGTGTTCAGCAGGTACGATAGCAAACAAATACGTGTAATATCCAACGTCACATGCGGTTGCTAGTCCAAAAGTCACCTGCATTAGCTTCATCAAAGGAATTCCTTGCGCCCAAAGAAGAAGTGTCCAAGTTCCTATGTTAGCTAGTCCATCTATAATTAACATAGGCTTGTACCGAACGAAGTCCATGAGAAGAAAGACAGGAACCAGCCATATGAGATATGAGTATGTCCACCATGGGTACACCTCGTTGTCCACCTGCTCCACTGTGAGATTCTTCCACTCTCCGGTGAGATAACTTGTAAGATAAGCCTCGGAAGGTCTTAGATCTTTAAAGAATCCAAACGTACAACAAAGAAATATTACAAGTTTCCAATTCATGCCTGCTATTTCTTAGTCATTCAACGATTCAACACAGTTTTCGTAATTTATTCATGTGTTTTAAATGTTATTGAAATGTGCTGGATTAATTTGACTACTAATCTGCTGTTTAATTTTAAAGATTGTTGTAAATGTTCCAGTTGTTCTATTAAGGTTTCCGAATCCAGCTGACTCAGGAATATATAGTACTTCTGTGAAGCGTTTCCAATTGTTTTCGAATCCAGTTAACTTCAAAATCTGCCGTTTTACTTTAAAATTTGTTGTAAATGTTCCAGTGTGTTTTAATAAAGTTTCCGAATCCAGTTGAATCAGGACTATGCGGTACCTCTGTGATGCGTTTCCAATTGTTTTTGAATCTAGTTTACTTCAAATCTGCATGTTTTTCATTAAAACGTCTGATAATCGTTCCGTTTATAACGGTTTACGTTAAAACCTTTGACTAGAATTTAGTTTTCCCTTTAATCGTTTCCGCATCCGACTGACTCCAAAATTTTACGTTTAACATAAGATTTTCAGAATGCACCGTAAGGGTATTCGTTACATTAAAAGCTGATTGTTCTCATATATTTCATCAACTACTAGAAGATAACAAATTATTGTATTTACACTTTGATAACTAGAGGAGAGTATGTACTTAATGTGATGTTATAATGTCAATGAAGATAGAAAAGATTAAATCATATCAACAAAATTCTCTTTATTAAATATCATAAACACATCCGTCAATTAGCGTAGTTTTAATTATAAAATTTTTATCTTATAAGTCCTTTATTGAGTTGATATGCTGGAGCATAAGAGAACATAAGAACCTACGAGGATAATCCGAAGTTCTTGCTTATTATATTACAGTAGTTTAACACTGAAAAATCCCATTTATGGAGCACGCGAAGTTTGTTTTTACAGCAAAACTTCGTTTGATCGAACACGGATGGCTGTTACACAACATATAACTCGAATTTCTATTTCGATGTATGCACATGGACATGAATGTCATTATGTTGGAAAGAACTTGGCTCGAACAACCCTTAACTCGAACTACTTTATCCAATTCCCAAGGGTTTGAGCCATCGAAGTTCTACTGTATTAGGTTTAGCAATCAAAAAAACAAGATAAAATAGTAAATTAACACTAAAGAAGTTCATTTATGGAGCATGCAAAATTTAATTAAAAGTTGTATTTCGTTCGTTTAGCAGCAGGAATGCAATAGATCATAAATTATAAACGTAGATACTCTGAAAAGCTTGCATATTTTAGCTCGACTTTTGAAAGAAATGATGTAGTGTGCTCGCCTCGCCTCGCGTCGGCGTTGAAGTTACATTTTTGGTTAAAGTTTTTGCACATAAATTATATATCTCTGTTACCCGTAACTTATGACAGACTTATGTCCCCGTTTTAATTAGAAACATTCTGCTAAAGTATTAAAGCAAGTTCAACTCACATCTGTCTGTACCACTATTAAAGGGGCTTTAGTGGAAAGTGCGATAGCTCCATTTTAGGCAGATTGATAGCCACTTCTATACTTAAAAGACATTTTCTGTAGTTTATATCTCGGTCACTATTCATACATCAAAGCGATATCCATCTGTGAACGCCGCCTTTAAGGTCACTAAATAGGACATTTGGATTTTTCGATTTGTCTAATAGACATAATTATGATCCTTTTTTATTAATGGTTCCAGCTTAATGATATCATATATAAGTAACTTCTAATCATACATGAGCGAAACTCAAATTATTTTGTATTCTCTACCACCAATGGGATGTGTTTGAATATTAAACGCCAATTCTATGCCATCGAGGACTTACATACGTTAGACTCTTTCCTGAGATCCTGAATGGTAAACAGTAAACACGTCCAATTAAGAGAACTTAAGATGGCACATGAAATAGCTTGGGTTTGACTCATTTTAGCATTTTAGCCTCTTTAATACTTTAATTTGCTTATATCTCAGTAAATACTTATCATAAGACATCGCAACTGTCTCATCTACCACTATTAGGTGTGCAAGTAAGACTTAGTGCCCTTTTTGGTACTTGGACATTTGATTTTAGTATATAATAAAGCTCATACCCCACTCTCAGTCATCAGCTAGCTGTTATTTTGAGACAGTCTTTCAGAAGTCGAGGGCGCTGTCCTGTACAGTTCTTGTTCTGTAGTAGTTTAACTATTTAATTTTCACTAATGTGCTCGTTAAATTTAACTGAGCATGCATGTTTATATTATTTGCATCATACGGAATCTTAAAGAATATAAACCGTATATAAACCGAAAGTTCTTGCTAATTTTAACAGTACTTTACACTAAAAAGTCCAATTAATGGGACACGTGCACTTTAATTGAAGTTGTGCACTTATTCTATGTTATATGACCTGGTTAGCGCAGTCGGTAGCACGTCTGATTATCAATACAGGAGTCGTGAGTTCGAATATTCGTCCAACCACAGTCTCCGTGACGATCGATATGCGACCATGTGTATCATAGCATCCGTACACGCCCAGTAGTCATTTTTTCGTCGTATACTTTCTTTTTCAATTTCTTGTTTGAATACACTATATTTCATAACTACGTCAATACAAATTTTTATTTCAGTTGTCTGGCACGTTAATTTTGGTATGTACATAAGTTAACTTAAATAATCTATATCGCCGATGTTTTTTTTCGATCTTAGCAGTAACATATTTGAAGAAAAAAACAAAATGATAACATTATCATTTAGAATAATGAAATAAGCAAATACATTGTGACACTTTTCTCATACATGTATTTATCAAATGTGTAAATTGGCAATGTTTTTGCAAAATATTAATTTCCTGCTTAAATGTGTACAGCCATTTTATACTGCAGCTCTCTCGGTCATGGGCCGTTCACAAGCAGTGATTATGAGCACGCTGATTGGTCCGTGACATCACCAAGACACACACGTGACCACATGGTAATATGGTAAAGTTGTCGTGCGCTATAAAATGAGGGACAGGAATGGGATTCCCTCTTTTCTTTTATTTTGGGTGAAAGAGATATGTATCGGGACATTTCAGGGATTGTGATTAATTCCATTTGCAGTATGTTTTTTTTCCAAAAACCATATTAGTATTCCAGTCTACAACTTTTGTTGTAAATAAAAGCTGTTCCAGGCATGTCTCATGTGATTCTTTTTTGTTTCACAATGGATACATAATAATCAAGTTTTGGAATAAAGGAATAAACAAGAATTATAAGTTTATTTGTATATTTATATTTACACTATATGTAGCACACATATTTGTATATACATATATATATATATATATGTAAATTTACCAGGGACTGTATTCATAATTTTTCAATAAGGTAACACATGTAAATGTTTACTTCACTTAAGTTTATTTTCTGAACTATTTTCCTTAAATCTAACCAATGTAACGTTTTGATGTAAATATTATACAGTGTTGAGTTCAATGTCATAGCAACTGAAAACGAATGTAAAGTTTTGAGAATAAAATTTCATCTCTTAGTATTTCTTAAGACGTTTTATAAATACAAACCCAGAATAAAATATGTGCTAGATATGCTGCAAAATCTATTAACGCAGATGCGTGTTTGATATATATCATATAGCATCCAAGCGTTAAATTGTTAACGTGTAACACTTCTCTGAATTATTATCAAGTCTCCGACAAATATCATCAAAATAAATCACGCTTTCTTGCACACGATGGAATATGGTGCTATATTTGCTTTCCGTATTGATCAACTCCATTGAATAGGAACGACAACAAAAAGGCTGAAAATAAACAAAAGCATTACTAAACGATTATTTATATACTCCTCGAAAATATTAATAAACGATTACATATATACTCGTGGAACACGGTTCCTCGATAACATTGCTAAACGATTACATATATACTCGTGGAACATGGTTCCTCAATAACATTACAAAACGAATACATACATACACGCGGAACATGGTTCCTCTATAGTATTACTGAACGATTACATATATACTCGTGGAATATGTTTCCTTGATAACATTACAAAACGATTACATATATAATCGCAGAACATGGTTCCTCGATAACATTACTAAACGATTACATATATACTCGTGGAACATGGTTCCTCGATAACATTACTAAACGATTACATACATACTCGTGGAACACAGTTTCTCGATAACATTTCTAAACGATTATATATATACTCACGGAACATGGTTTCTCGATAAAATAACAAAACGATTACATATATAATCGTGGAATATGTTTCCTCGATAACATTACAAAACGATTACATATATACTCGTGGAACATGGTTCCTCGAAATCATTTCTAAACGGTTACATATATACTCGCGGAACATGGTTCCTCGATAACATTACTAAACGATTACATATATACTCTCGGAACATGGTTCCTCGATAGCATTATTAAACGATTACATATAAACTCGTGGAACATGGTTCATCGATAGCATTACTTAACGATTACATATATACTCGTGGAACGTGGTTCCTCAATAACATTAATAAATGATTACATATATACTCGCGGAACATGTTTCCTTGTTAACATTAATAAACAATTACATATACATACGTGTGACACATGGTTCCTCGATAATATTTCTAAACGATTATATATATACTTGCGGAATATGGTTCCTCGAGAACATTACAAAACGACTACATAGATACTCGTGGAATATGTTTTTCACGATAACATTACTAAATGATTACATATATGCTCGTAGAACATGTTTCCTTGATAACATTACTATACGATTACATATATACACGTGGAATATGGTTCCTCGATAGATAGCATTACTAAACGATTACATATATACTCGCGGAATATATTTCCTCGATAACATTACTAAACGATTACATATACATGTATACTCGTCGAACATGGTTCCTAAATAGATAGCATAACTTAACGATACATATATACTTGTGGAACATGTTTCCTCGATAACATAACAAAACGATTACATATAAACTCGTGGAACATTGTTCCTCAATAACATAACTTAACGATTACATATATACTCGTGGAAAATGGTTCCTCGATAGATAGCATTACTAAACGATTACATATATACGCGTTGAACATGGTTCCTTGATAGCATTAATAAATGATAACATATATACGCGTTAAACATGGTTCCTTGATAGCATTAATAAATGATAACATATATACTCGCGGAACATATTTCCTCGATGACATTAATAAACGATTACATATATATATATATACGCGTGGAACATGGTTCCTCGATAATATTTTTCTAAACGATTATATATATACTTGCGGAACATGGTTCCTCGATAACATTAGAAAACGACTACATAAATACTCGTGGAATATGTTTCTCTCGATAACATTACTAAATGATTACATATATACTCGTGAAATATGTTTCCTTGATAACATTACTAAATGATTACATATATACTCGTGAAACATGGTTGCTCGATAACATTTCTACACGATTACATATACACTCGTGGAACATGGTTGCTCGATAACATTACTACACGATTACATATATAAGCGTTAAATATGGTTCCTCGATAACATAATTGAACGATTACATATATACTCGTGGAACATGGTTGCTCGATAACATTACTACACGATTACATATATAAGCGTTAAACATGGTTCCTCGATAACATTATTGAACGATTACATATGTACTCGTGGAACATAGTTCTTTGATAGCATTACTTAACGATTACATATATACTCTTGGAACATAGTTCTTCTATAATAATAAATATTAACCTACATGTATGTAGTGCGTGCGTGCGTGCGTGCGTGCGTGCGTGCGTGCGTGCGTGCGTGCGTGCGTGCGTGCGAATGTATACAATACTGTGGTTTGTGTATAGCGGATTTGTATGTAGATATTTTTCTTCTTTCGTTCAAGATACTGTTTTACATACTATGAGATGAAATTGAAAACAAGAAATTCAGTATAAAACAGGTTCACTTGTCATTTAATAAAGGGTTCGTACTGCATATATTTTTATTTCCTATGTATCAAAGAAACGAACTGTACTTCAATATAATATTATGTATAGGTTAACTATCAAATTGCCACAATAAACTTACGAATTACGGCCATGCCTGCAGACATGAAAAATATGCCATGCCAACCTATGATGTCCTTGAGCGTGGTACCAGTTATTCCACCAATCAGACTGGCGATTGCCTGAAAGGTAAACAACCAAATCCAATCGATGTTGCCACTTGTAATCAACTATATCGAAGGTAATAAAAATATACAAGTGTAGAATCATATTTCTCAAACACTTGTTACGTAATTTTATTGTCATTCTCAAGTTCCTCAGGAATATATTTTGTGTCATATATTTCTAGCTAGGTGATACACAATGCCACGTACGTGGTAAAGGAATATAGTACTATCAAAACTGGATATTCTTCCATACCGCTTTAATTAATATATAATAATTTAATTCAAATAGAGCACAATATTTATTATAAAAGCCTTTTTCCGTTTTGTTTTGCAACCTGTCATTTACTTAAAGTAATTAATAACGGATGATTTTTAAGAAATTTTAATTATATTTTATTCGAATATAATCGGTTTAATTTTATTAAATTGCTAGCTTTAATTAATACGTCTGATAAACAAGATTATGTCACACAGATATAAGGATTACATTATCACTTTCTTTGACAATGACACCTCAATATATTGAACCCACGATTTATATTACAACTATGTTTACTTAATATAATAGTTAAACTTACAATTGCTGAATAAATAAATCCATAGTTTACAGCCATATTCTTGACACCAAATAATTTTGCGAGCGCAGATGGAGCTATTGCCCAAATACCACAGAAAAAGAAAAATATTGCACAAATCCAGACCAAGTACGCCTCCTTTGCTAAGTTCTCGGTCAGCAATAATGTACTGCATATCGCTACAAAACCGACGGAAATGCAACGTATAGTCACCTGCAAATGAAGTTAACCATTACATATGGTACAAAGAAAACAAATAAATATTTTTTGTGACAGGCGCCTTTTAATTGTTTGGTATAAATCTCTTGACCATATTTAACTAACACACTAATATGACACGTGCATGGTATTTATCGCTTGGGCGTTATGCGTCAGTGCTTTTTGTCGCAGTCATTAGAATGTCCACATTCATATATTGCTGATAACGTTATAAATATTGATATAATATTTATATATTCGTATTAATAGTTTACAGATGAGCCATTAGTATTGTGTTTAATAATAAAATGTAAAAACCAAGGATCTTTGTTCAATATCAAACCCCAAAGATCTAGACCGGTGACATTTGTGGCCAGTATGTATCAAACTGTTGGATACTAAATTGTAAACAAATTATAAAGTATTTATTTCAACTCATACGTTACATATTTATATCAGACAATTAAAAGGGGCCTTATGACAATTATACTAAGCAAGCAATATTCCAATTTGTTTTAAATCGTGGTTGAGCCCAGTTAAACGTATTCAACCGTTTTATTATACTTGTAAACTTATACTTTATATTAGCTTTGTTGTTCCGATATGAATATTTGACAAGAAATACGAATGTGAACATTTGACTGGTTCTGAAAGACAACACACTCGTAGAACTACTTTGATTTTACCTTAAAACCAAATCTATCCATCACTGATCCCCAGACCGGTCGTCCTACACAGTTGAACACTGACGACAGGGAACCAACTAACGCAAGGAAGTGGTCATCACCAATAAACGTTTGCCCATAAGCCTTAAACGTAAATTCAAAAATTATAACGATGCATTTATACACTGTCTAACCGACTGTCAAGACGTACGTTGGAAAACTTACCCAGTTATTAAGAAGGTAGACATTTCTGTTTATAAGAAGCAACTATTGGTAAACTGCCAGTGCTGTTTGAAAAAAAATGGTCAAAATTTAAATAAATAACTTCCCCTCTTTACGTATTCACTTTAATTTAGAAATGCAATGGAGGTTACTTCATGTGACTATTTTCAGAAAACACAGACAAGTTGGAGTACCAAATTTTGGTTGAAATTAACAAAAATAACAAAACAAGCCAGAACTATAGAGTAACATTCCCAACGGACGTAATGGCAACCGGTTATACAATGTCATGTATACAAACAGAATTCGCATAACACCTTTAACAATAAGATATACTTACTAAAATACACTTTTGAATGGGTTTAAACGTCATTTTCAAAACATTTCAGGCTATAGCTGTCATATTCAGTTTTACTGGTGGAAGAAGTCCTCAGAAGGAATCTGAGCAGAAACCAAAGCCCATCCGCACGTAACTGGCAGACTTTATCGCTTAAAGTTTTAAGAGCGAGTGGGACTCGAACCTTAGCGGTGAGATGTAAGTGATCTTGTGAAAGCGCTTCAGACCACTCGGCCACCCAGGAGCCACATCGTAATATAACTTTTTAACCATATGAAACATGTATCTTTTTAATTCCTAAAGAAACTCGTGTATGATTAATTTAAATAGTGTACACATTTGTGAAGTATGTACAACAAGAAATAAAACACTATGCGTTACAGGCACATTTAAATTATGTATAATCTAATGGATCTGCACTCTGTAAACTACTGACTTACTACTGACCTTGTACAGACTGATAAAAAACTGCATTCCTCCGTCTATAAACATGATGGTGAACCATATTATATAAAAACTGCGAGTTCTGAAAGCTATCTTGATAGAGTCGGTCATACTCAACTCTTCACTGAAATAGATATATATCGTTTTGGTTATCGTTTTCCATGCAAGTATATTCACAGTTATAGGAACACAAATGAACTTGCATTTTAAGGACATCGAAATTTTTAAATATTCAAGATAGTTTTAAGTATACTGAACGTAACAGCTAACTCGCTAACTTTTTGTCTTCAAATCATGGAGTAGCATTATTAAAAGTTGTATATGTCATTACCTGACACTTATGTTGTATATGCCATTACCTGACACTTATGTTGTATATGCCATTACCTGACAATTATGTTGTATATGCCATTACCTGACACCTATGTTGTATATGCCATTACCTGACACTTATGTTGTATATGCCATTACCTGACAATTATGTTGTATATGCCATTACCTGACACTTATGTTGTATATGCCATTACCTGACAATTATGTTGTATATGCCATTACCTGACAATTATGTTGTATATGCCATTACCTGACAATTATGTTGTATATGCCATTACCTGACACTTATGTTGTATATGCCATTACCTGACAATTATGTTGTATATGCCATTTCCTGACACTTATGTTGTATATGCCATTACCTGACAATTATTTTGTTAATGCCATTACTTGACAATTATGTTGTATATGCCATTACCTGACAATTATGTTGTATATGCCATTACCTGACAACTATGTTGTATATGCCATTACCTTACAATTATGTTGTATAATTACCTGACAATTATGTTGTATATGCCATTACCTGACAATTATGTTGTATATGCCATTACCTGACAATTATGTTGTATATGCCATTACCTGACAATTATGTTGTA
The DNA here is from genome assembly GCA_029582155.1 of Panopea generosa. Taxonomy (NCBI): domain Eukaryota; kingdom Metazoa; phylum Mollusca; class Bivalvia; order Adapedonta; family Hiatellidae; genus Panopea; species Panopea generosa. The sequence goes on from CM055907.1 coordinate 36,743,995, forward strand.
TATGCCATTACCTGACAATTATGTTGTATATGCCATTACCTGACAACTATGTTGTATATGCCATTACCTGACAATTATGTTGTATAATTACCTGACAATTATGTTGTATATGCCATTACCTGACAATTATGTTGTATATGCCATTACCTGACAATTATGTTGTATATGCCATTACCTGACAACTATGTTGTATATGCCATTACCTGACAATTATGTTGTATAATTACCTGACAATTATGTTGTATATGCCATTACCTGACAATTATGTTGTATATGCCATTAACTGACAATTATGTTTCTTTACATTACCTAAATTTCTTATTCAAGTCTGTATTTCAAGGATATTGCTTTGATACTGTTTTAGAAAATACATAAAGTGACAGGTACATAAAATGTCAGGTGTTGGGTTAGCTGTTCGGAGCAGTATAGTACAGTCAAGTATATAAAAGTTGCGAGTTCTAAAAGCTAACTTGATAGAGTCGATAAAACATAAGGCGTATAAATACGGAGGAAAAAAGAAGAATTGAGAACAATTTTTATTTTCAGTTGCAAGCGCATGCCAAACTATGGGATCGCAAATAAACTAAAACTTTAGTACACAGGTTCTTTCAGATTTTTTTAAGTAATTTTAAATCGATAGATATATTCTATTAAGCTCTCTTAAATACAAGTACGTAATACTATCCGCCGCAGTTTCTCTTTCCTTGATGTACTATATGTTACGTGTGGTTACTTTTTAGTTAATTCTTCAGGCGAACGACTAGCATCTTTCGCTGTTCCACCTTCATTCGTGTCTAAGTCCCTTGAAGAAACACTGTGTAGATCTTTATTTGAAAATGCCGTGTTTATGATGCCGTTTGTCCTTGTCTTTTCACCGTCATCATCGTTTACTGATTTCTGCTTTATTTCTTTATTTACCTGAACATGTAAAATTAATACCTGTATATAAACGTATATCAGAAATTATATATGAACGATAGATCTTTTGAAAATAATAAAAGATATATATGAATAATGGATGTAAAAAATCAGGCATTTCGAGATATTAATCGTAGTTATGATCTGAGATAATGCATTAAACAATGTTTTATCTACCTTTTTTATAACTCATATAAAAATATTTTAGAAATACAAGTCGATAACAGATGCCGGAAAGTTGCCAAATAAAACAGTATATCGCTAAAGTAGTACCGGTGGGTGAAATGATGGCGGCGTAGTGATACATGCGATTCCTATCAGCTGCATTACGAAATATACGCCACCAAGCATGAAGAAACATGTGGGAACTCTGTCTAACAAATCCGGGTCCGTGAAGTACCTGCAATGCCATTGTTGTATAGTTTCAAAGAACGAACGACAACATTATTGGACGTAAGACTAAATTCCGAGGTTCACAAATAACAGCAAGAGCCAAAGCATTTGAAGCAAAATACCAGCACAATACACGCACAGGTCAAACACAGAGCAAACATAGGATAAACACAGAACAAACACAGGACAAATACAGGGCAAACGAAGGACAAACGCAGAAAAAAACATAGGACAAACACAAAACAAATACAGGACAAACACAGAACAAAACTAGGACAAACAGAACACAAACACAGGACAAACACAGAACAATCATAATAAAGTTGGAGCATAATTTTTCAATTTCTTTATAAGGCAAAAACATTATTAAATGTCCATCGCCTTTATACAATAAGGCGTTAACACAAAATACTTTGAAGCTATGACAATACATACACATTATCAGTATCACGCTTACACTCAGGCAGAGGAAAGCATGTAATATCATCAAGATTACTGGAATACAAATATAGAATATATGTAATATGTATAACTTGGTACAATATGTGTGTGTCAAAATTTCTAAAAGAAGAAAAACATAAATCTATAAAGATGTATAATATGCGTAACAAATATAATATACACATATACACATAGAGACTTTATGTTTTTGTTACATTTGATAACTTTACCATTTATTGTCCCGCTGGTCCAGCAAAACGTACAAACTGCAACCGGGCCATATGGCACGATATAGAGCTTACAAATAATTCACACATTCTATTTCACAAATATAGACTTACACATGCAGTATACATGCAGTATACAACAAAATTAAATGCTGCTTACTACTCATATATACAAGGATCCCGAGATTCCACTGTGTTTAAGGCAGGACTGTCAATGAATGAATATTACCCACAACATCACAATTCACGTGATTTTGTTGTTGAATTATTAACTAACTTACTATACTGCACGTGCTTTTATTATTTACGATATTTAGTCACGTGTTCTGGTAGCCGGTATGTAAGGCCAATGAAAAATATTTCTGTACAAAAAACGTGTTAAATTATGCTGAATGTATAGTTGATTTAGCAAAGTGGATTTAAACTGGATTTATTATATTGAAATTCGATTTGGATTAATGGCAGTACGTATGTAAATTATATTACTGTTAAAATTGACTATTTAAACATATTGATTTAATTAAAATCCCTCTGTCAGACTTTCAAGTTTCAACATCGCCAGTTAAACATATTTAGCAAGTTTGATTAACAATTTTGAATTTTGTGTTATGAATAATTACTTAATGTATGTACTTGCACGTGCTTAGTACTTGTTATACCCAGGGAGACCTCGAGCGTGATTTGTATAAATACTTTGTTTAACAATCGAAGTTAATCAATAAGTTTAAACTAATCATAATAAATATAATACAATCATACTACGGAGTGACAATAAGGTCGACCGCATTACAATTGTCAGATGCAACGCCACCCCTGGCTGGGTGTTTAAACTTTATAAAATACGAATATGTTCAATATAAGATACAAGCATAGACATAGCATCAACTGTAGATTTACTTATTCTATTAATTAAAACAAGAACATCACAATATTGAAGCAATCCAAGAGAGAATAGTTCGTCTTTTATTCCTAATCAAACAAACACCAACCTTTCGCCATTGGCCGTTATTAAATCCGGTGATAAGTTGTCAGGATTGATGAATGCAGTCATCACTTGATTGAAAATTAATGCTCCGCCTCCAAAACCGCTCACAACCAAGCCAGCAGCCAAACTTGGTCTGTTTGGTAACCACTATAAATATGGTGCATATAATATCTATTTCATGATTCTATAAGAACAAAGTTAACGTAAACAAACTGAACAAAGGATGATAAAACTGGACATTCAACATCTGTAAATGGTCACCGTTGTATTGCATTGTCTGGTATCTTTAACATATGTATATAGAACTAGTTGTTTAAATTTGAAACCTTTACTCATAGCGATATTTTTTTATCAAATATGATCACATTTGACTGACCGGTTGCTGTAAAGAAGATTTTTGAAAATTCTCAACTTAAACTGTGTTGGTGCACAACCTGGACTTTTTATTTCCCTTCAATGGAAATTTGATCTTCCCCATTGATCAAATTATATGATTCGTCAGATCTCAAACTGAATAAAACAATATACAATTGGATGAATAAGATATAAACATTAATTATCACATTATATCACTATACAAAACTTGAAGTTCTTTTATTCTAAGTAACGATGGCCATCTTGAATCTTAAATCGAAAACAAAAAAGTATATAATACTACAACATACATGAGAAAAATCCATGCATGTAGGTAAACGTGTATTGTATATGTCCCCACTGCTGCAAGGATATGTTGTCTTGTATATCTAGAGTCTTAAAGTTCATTTGGAGATATTAAATGAGATATCCAATGACAGTGATGTAAAGGCGGCATTTAGAACAGCGTTTATTGAGAAAGAAACATGAATAGGCAATGTTGGTAAAGACACCATATATCTGCAAGAAAACGTCTTAAATTCAATAACGTTTATCTGTTAAAATAAAATAGATTATGAAATAAATCAGGACAACTATAAAACGTTTTATAACTTTGAAGTTTTATTCATATTTATTTAAATCAACGACGTATCATCTATGCATACCTTGATGGCCGTTTGTACGGGGGGACCGTAAGCACAGGATAGCCCGAAGCTAATGAAAAATCCGTTAGTTGCCACCAACCAGAAAAACGACTTTTTCACTGTAACACCAGATAGGACAGTGCAGCCACTGAAGTTATAATGTATAAACAGATGGACATACTAGCCTATTAGTATACTACACAAGGCAGTTTTCCACGAAAAATAAATGGACACCCAACAGTAGTTAATTTTTCGTACTTTCAGTATAACTTGTCTTATTTCCTCTTAATATATTTTTTTGCATGTCATTTTTAAGAACATATTTTCATAAGATAATTATTTAACGATATATGAACGCATTTCTGTAAAAAACAAAACAAAAAAACAGGATTCAAGTCTTTTAATTTAATGTGATATATAACTAGTTTCATCATTAAAAAATAAATTTGTTACCAAACCACCAACCAAAAAATAAGGCATCCAACAAACGTTGCCAGACGTGGACCGTACTTTCGATCTAGAACGCCACCCATCGACATACCGACACAAGTACCTACACCACCCAGTGACGATATCCACAACCCGTCAACGTTACGTACCGATGTGTCATCGGTTCGATTTCGGATGTAAGAAATTATATATGGCATAAAGTTTCCTGCAAAATAAGATAAAAGTCATGAGCAATGGTTACGTAAGATAACATTGCAGCAATGGTTACGTAAGATAACATTGCAGCATGCATATGAAGTTTACCAAAGCCATTATTGCTCAAATGGTAATGCAAAGTCCCTTTTTACAATTACAATGCTTTAGTATGTGCATTGAATAAATATTTTGTAACTTTACTTCTTTTCATTTTCGTTAAAATATAACCAGTAATACAACCAAACCAAAACCCGAAAGACGACATTTTGTGCACCTATTTACATATCTGACGTCTTGCTAATTTTCGGCTTCCCATAATCAATTATCTTAAATGTTTATCAAGATTTTAATTCGACCAATATGCATTTTTTGATAAAAAAAAATCGCATGCTAAACTTTTTAAATGATAAGATTTGCAACCGTTTTAAGTCACTTGTAGTAATGCATGTAGTAAAATTAAAATGCAGTTTGTAATATGCATAAAAATTGTTGTATTTCTTTTTTTCAAAATGTAAATGAAACAAAGAAAATATAAAGGCAACTTACCAATTGTAAAATACGTTCCAAGTGCAAGATGTAAGAAGAAGCCCCCAAACAAAACAAGCACCATTCGTATACCGAACTTTGGCACGGGGATACCGCTGTCTAGTTGACGGTTTGGCATATTTTTTATTTATTTTAAACAACAAGACATGAACCGTTATAACATTGATTAAATTATATCTAAGCTTTAAAAAAGTAAATGTTATTAAAATAGTTTATCTTTTATGTTGGAATATTCCACAAAACTAATGTTTATATTATACAAGATACTGTTGCGCAACCATTGTTAAAAAAAAGTGGCACTATACAGCTGTTTTTTAACAATAATAACACTCGATCTTAAAATACACCATTTCCAGCCACGGATACGTATGTCTGTTGTGTTACTATAGTCACGTGTTTGTTTGCTGTGTTCCATAAAGATTAGTACAGACATATTTGAATGAACAAGAAACGTGAACCACTATAACTATTTGGGTTACGACATATTAGTTGACTAAGGACAAAATCTAGTATGCGCATCTGTCATGATATCTTGCCCTGTAGCCTTAAAGAGGTCAATGCTGTAATGGTGAAAGTCAGATGAAAATTAAGCATTTACGACAAATAATATCATGATAATTATGCCAAAAGCGATACATTTTGTTTTGTTATATGCATATATATATATATATAAATCAAAATTATTTGACGAACTGACGCAATCAAATGCGGGCGGACATGTGGACAAACGGTATAATGCGAACAAAAGATAACCTAATGCTATTTTTTCTGTGGACAAAAAGCGTCAATAGGATAAAATCGAATTCACTTACGATCAATTATAGGTTTTCACTACGTGGATTAGTTTTCGATTTTGTTTAATATGGAATGGTACGGGACGAGCGATGCTTGATGCACCGGTGTAAACCATGTTTAAATGCAGGTTTCTGACGTTCAAAAGCCCACAGCGGTGATGTTTGATGGCACTTTTCTGTTTCTTTGTATTGTATTTAGTTATGGTTAACATTATTATATACATGTAAGAAGTTCATGGACAAATTTAATAAATTAAGATAATTATACTAACACTATAACATGTTTCACAATTTTCAATTTTGGGATTTATTTGTAAGAAAATCAAATTAATTGAACTTGCATTTTTTTAACTATTCATTTAAAATGCATCTGAAAGGAAAATATGCCAGGCTTTTGTTTAATAAAAATATTTGAAAAACAAATTGATAAAATTATTACTTGAAATAATAAAATAGGCAAAGGCACCGAGACGCGTGGTTCGTAGGTACTTGGTTAGGAAATCGTCTCCATGCATGTTATTGCAACATATTCATTTCCGCTTAAATTTATGTTTAGGGTCCATCGTTGCCGAGTTGTCTTGAGTGTCGCCTAACGGTTACTTACATATCACTTATGAGGTCGTAGGTTCGTGTCCGCTCGTTTAAAAAAACTGTATGTTGGAATGTTTGCCAGTTAATTTCGTAAATCATATAAATTCTCTTCCAACAATACTGGATATGCCTAACTAAGCCTAAAATGGGTTGGTAAAAGAATTCACATTGAACTGGTAGTTTACATATGTTTGCGGTGTATCGTAAACGACAAGCAGGACGTAATTAAACGTTTTGTCTTTATGTATTATTATATAGCATATACTATGTTCTTTTAAAGGACGGTAACTGCAGCGGTGGTCTGGTGGTTAATCGCCCGCTTCGCATGCAGACGGTCTAGGGTTCGATCCCCGGCCGGGTCATACCAAATACTTGGAAAATGGTACTAGAAGCTTGGCGTTCAGCATTTAGAGGAAAGTTCTGGGTCTGTTCGGCCTAGTGTCAGTTTATGCATACGTTTCTGGGTGGCGTATCATACCACATGGCTGTGGCATGATACTCCAGTGTGGCAGCGCTTATAACAATGTATCAAGCAGTCACCGCCGCGATATAGCTAAACATTGTTGGCGTCTCTGGTTGACTTGGCCCAAAATCATAATTAAATTTATTTCAAGAGTTTTCTTACACAAATATAAAGTCTTTACCAACATTGCCTTTAAACTTGCTATATTATTGCTCAATGCTGAACTTGTACTTCGGTTTAAAATTTAACTATTACCAAACGGATGATAGAGTGAAATAAGAGGATATATTCTACGATAAAGCATTCTTTTCAAACTAAGCAATACAGTGTATATGTGGAATAACTTCAGGTATGTTTGTTGATGATAATTATGTTGGCATACTTTCCAGGTCATGAATCAAGACGGTGTTTGAAATATAGGCTAATTATGTTTGGTGGTACTATCGTGCACCTGCAATTCGAAGGATGGTGATCGGGAACATTTAAACGTCTGTTAAAAACTCACTTCTTTGTACAACACTTTGAAAACTAACCGAATAATCTAATCTTAACTGTTTTTTTTATTAAAATTTATTTTATTTTTTTTATATTTTTATTTATTTTTATGATTTGTTTAGTTTAGTCTTATGTTTGTTGTTTCTGTATTTGTTGAATGTAAGCGGTAAAGCACGTTTGAACATGCTATACGCATGAAAAGATTGTTATATAAATGTGTTATAATAATCATAATAATAATAATAATAATAATAATAATAATAATAATAATAATAATAAAAAAAAAAAAAGAGTCAACGTCAATTTGCAGAGAAATTTGTTATTGGGAAAACACAGGTAATAAGATATACAAATGTATCCAAACAGATTGTTATATTATGCATGTTATGGATCCTTGTTACTGTCGGCAAATAGCTTTACAGCTTTTGTTATGTTAAAGAAATTGTTAAAGAATACAAATATCTAGGAATACTATTTTCTTCATCCGGCTGTTTTATAACCACAAGAAAACATTTAGCTAGTCAAGCAAATAAAGCGATGCATATACTTAATACACGAATATCAAATCTCGACTTGCCAATTGATATTCATCTTAAACTTTTCGATCAAACGATAGTTCCAATTTTAACATATAACTGTGAGCAATTTATGTTTAAACCAATCTAAGTTGTCTCCCTGTAATTTCACTTAACTTGTCGATCAACAATTAGGACATTGACTCTTAATCATGTTATCTTTTATCACAAGTCATATTAGTTAATAAACAAATATGATTTTGTTGCCCTTGTACACACACATGATACGCATTGTGACTGCTATTTAGAGGATATGATTTTGAGTGATATTTGTAAGAGTTAGTTTTGTTGATTATCTCCATGAAGAGGTCGTACTGATTTAATTACATTTATAGGGTATACTGTCAACATAGGTATATTACTTAAACACTGTGAGATTATGATGATGATCATGAATCGTGATTTATTAAATTGTGTTATGCTTTAACTTTAAAATGACATACGATCACTGTCATTAATCAACAATTTCGTAATGGCGGAAAACAATTCTAATATAACTGGTACGTCAAACGAGAGAAGAACGCTCAGAACAGTGCTGGTGGTTATAGGAGGGATACTCGTTCATTTGACGCTGGGAAGTATATATACATTTGGTGAGTTCCTTTGGTTTTGAATAATTTATTTCAGACAAATAGAAATGCTCTATCTCAAGATCAGCTACCTCTTCTTGTTGAGGTTGTGGGTTTGAGCTCGGTGAATGTCCAAGTGAACCAGTGCCTGTCGGAACGACGGTGATTCTTGTTAAGAGTAAATCTGACACTTGTCCGAATCAATTGTGATTGTTCTTGTTTACTGAAGCCATTCTCACTTTCGAGCAAGACATAACTAACAAACTACGTCATTCATGACGACAACAATCATCATAGTTTTACTGTAAACAATAAAATCGTTATACAGGTTCATATCCTACATCACATTTAAAAGAGAAAGGAGATTGAGCCGGTAACGACAAGTGAAAATCATACTGGCTAAAAACAAAAAAAAGTTAATTTCACAACGGATCGACTTTAAATTAATATTTGATTTGACGTTATATTGGCGGTCAGTTTATAAATTCAACTCATTGAGGTTTTTAATGTAATTTTATTAATTTTTCAGGTCGTATAAGCGTCCATACAACACAAGAACAGTTTACGCTTCTGTAGCCACTGGATATTGCACTTGGACCGAGTAAATTCATGCCTTACGAACACTTTGTAAATAACGATAAATCATTAACTGTATAGAATGCTTCGCTTAAAAAAACTTTATGTGAGAAAATTTGCCAGTTACTTGCAGAGGGACGGTGGTTCTACTAAAAACATTCTTATGGATTTGTTCACTAATTTAGCACCACGTAAGAATACTCTGAAACAAAACAACAACATTCAATTGTATTTATAGGTAATCTGTCACCGTACATGATATCATACCTTCGTGAAAGGACAGACGATAAAGATGTCAAGAATGTTGACAGTCTATGGATATCTATAGTTGGTTCTGCCTGTGGGGCGATAGGAACATCATTGGGCGGGATCGCTGACCGGACTTTGGGGCCCAGACTAGCCACCGGTATCGGCTGTCTGATATACAGGTATCAATCCCGTTTATGCAACAGTCACTTCTAATAATTTTGTTAATTATCTATAGCCGCTATACTTTAGATAATTCAATCACGTAGATATTTTTTTTTATCGACGACTTGTATATCATATTAGAAATTTTTATATTCGGGGCGTTTCTTAAAGTATTCGGCACCAAAGCAAAGCATCGGTTTCTTTCACTGGTAATTGTTTTATTTTTGATAGTTTGTATGTCTTCAAACACCAAAAGGCAACACTGCAGGGCAAAAAGTCTCGTTTCGCGAAACGAAAGATAATACATACGGATTATCTGTAAACATATCGTAACTGGTTCTAAACTATTCTAGCTATCATCCATGGCATGCACATCGAAATATTTTAGATCGTCAAGTGGGGAATTAAGACTTGGAAAAGTAACGTGCAACGTGTACACAATTGACCTGCCGTCAAAACGACATTTGCTATTTCTCATTGCTATGCTGTCAGAACAAATTAACCTCTATTAAGCAACAATTTGTTTTAAAATGACACTTTAGTGAACCCCAGTGACTGGCTGCTTAAGACAGGTTTGACTGTCTGAAGTTTCGCAAATTAATTCATAAATGTAGATTGTCTTAAAGTGAATATATCAGGATTTTTTCAAAAAAATTAAATTGGGTAAAAATATTTATTACTTATATAGCATCTCTTTATATACTCACTGATCCCGCATTGCCAAAAAAATCTTTTTAAACATGCCAAAATATTATATTGAAAAGTGATTTCATAACTTGGACTACGCACCAAGGTTTGACTAAAATAGATAAATAGTTAAAACATATTTTGTGACGTAATAAATCAGTCACACGATTACATTTTGATTTCAATATAATCCGTTATACAGGTTTAACCGTAATACAATTTATTTTATGTTAGCAAATGTCCAAATGACGATATAAGGGTAATTAAGTGCTGTCTATTTTTAGAATGGGGATTTCGTTTCAAGTTTTACACTCATATTTTAATATCGATTATGTCACGGTTTGGTGAATTTGACATAACAAACCATTGGGATTTTATTTATTAAATTAAATGATAATGATATGCTCTTTTTCTATTTTTTAAGTAATTTTTTTAGGCATTTATAGCGCTTTTTTCCTGATATAATCCCTTTAATGCCTGAACTAAAGTAAATTGATTTCAACATACTCTGTTTATGCCTTTTACTTGACCTGAAGCTAGAACGACTGTTGCTCCACCTACTGGCCACGTGGCGTTGTTTGTCCAAGTAAATACAATGTTGTGCTTACTTAGACTTCGATTGTTTGTCTAAGGAAAATAGCGGCGTAGAAACCATTCTCCATCGGTTATTGGATAATCGACTTGTTTGATCGACAGCCGGCGTCTGTTATTGATCTTATTATGCAATACGTTGTGATCACGTACTTGAACCCGTGTATTACACTGTTTTGTATTTATTATCAATATAAACAATATATTATACAGCATGTCAATATAATATAATAGCATATTTAAGTTTACTATGATTTCAATAGACGCTGTCGACTCTGTTATATATAAAGTCAACTATATACAATGAGTGGCACTATATACTGTTTTTTGGTTTGGCTTTTGACACAAACATCTGACAATATGACTTTTGCTTCACCGCCATTTTCTTAAATTTTGTTTAAAAACTTCAGTTATTTCTCTGGATACTTTATTAATCTATAATCTATTTTAATAAACTAAAATATGTTACTGTAATAGTTTGTAAGTGTATACTTCAATAATAGGTTAATGAGATATCAAATCGTGTTTGGTGGCATTACATGTGGTCAGCGCTTAGAATGATAACCGCAGCATACGTCGTGATATGTCTGTGAAATATTGTTGAAAGGGACACTTACGTATAACATAATGCATTATTTATATTCGTCACTTCTTTATTAAATCTGAATGTATATATTTGTAAGAGTATATTTTGGCACAGGAACAGTAACATTATTTCTTAAGGGTTTACACGTGTACTAAACAAGTTACACACTATCATCTTTAAACATGTATACCAAAACTACTCAGCCTTGACCAGTATAATTTTAAGCTAGTAAATATATGTATGTTTATTTTAGAATCAAGCTAATGTGTTAATAGGAAATACATAAAAAATTATGTTAAAACTTTAAAATATTTAAAACGGTAAAATTACACTCTACCACATTTTTGAAATTGACTTCATATTGTAAAACCTATTGTTTTTCAGCGGCGCAGTTGCATTGACCTATTTTAGCATAAAAAGATCGTTGTTTCTTGCGGCCATAACATATGGACTGCTTGGTAATTTTGGTACATCTTTTGCTTACGGACCACCTGCACAGACTGCGGTCAAGGTAGGTGACATTTTGTAGATTCATAAGGTGAACGGTATGACCAATTGACATAAAGATTAAACAAAAATTAAACCTCATCCTCATGAAAACATTCGAATTTAATTGGTTAAAGCAATCATTTACAGATGGTGACAAACGACCAAGCGCAATGATTTCAACCTTAATATACTAAGGAAAATCAAGGAAAAACTATTTGTTTTGCCTTCAGATATTTGATATGTTGATGTAGAAACTGGGGATAACTTTGATATAATAAATCCCAGCATGTTGTCACAAATATTGTAACATGTATGTATTTGCTTCTTTATATTAAATAATTGTTCAACATATGCTTATTCTATTGTTTCAAACAGTAATTTACAGCATTTAATGTTTTTAATCTTACAAGTTATGAACAGATTTTTTTTAAATCTGTCCGAAGTGCAAATTTAATTTATCCTTCATCCAGGAATTGTATGACCATGTATTTGTAACAAAATAGTAAAGTTGTTGTTGCCTTATTTAGTAATATCAGCTAGTACGTTCATTGTAATGGTATAGGCCATATTCAGAACAGGTAGCGTGGAATTGTTAAAACGTACCGATAGCTCGATAGGAGTAACGTTTTAAGATCTTTTTTACATTTTCATTCTTTGATTAAAGAATAAATAATTTTGAAGTTTATTTCATCAAATTCAATTAAGTATTTAGAAAGTTAGAATAATTAAACGGGTTTATTTGTCATAAAACTAATTTAAGTTTACATTGGCCTAATAGCGTAAAATCGGCATCGTACGATGCTTGAAAGTTTGTTGTTTCATGATTTACACGAAATTCACTAAGGTATGTGAATTGTTTTGCTATATATGCTGACTGAATTATTGAAGCATTGTCTAGTATTAGCAAAATCATCTTTGGAGTGACGTGACGAGAAAGATTGAGCAGGTTACTGTTCCAGTACATAACGGCACATTGGTATGTGAATTTTATATTTTGCTGTATTTAAATGTCTGATTGATTTATTTTTGACAAAATCAGATCTAAGTAAAGTTGAATAAATTGTTCATATCCATTCCTACGATAATGTCTGTAATTTAATACGCATTCACCGTATTGAGAGGCGTTTTGTTAGAATATAGGCCGAGGAATCTGAGAACGTATTTTGAGCTGTTGATATTGTGTTTACGATGAAGTGTTGAGATTCACAATGTTAGAATTGATTGATGTGTTATTAAATTTTGTTGATGTTTATTCTGATATTCACAAATTGAATAAATACAGAATTAGTCTGTAATTGTTCATATTATAAATGAGAAGTTATGTAGAGATATAATTGTTATTTTGAAATTGACAGAAGGTCGTAAATGAGATGTTGTTTAAACTGCCATGAAACTGCAGATGGTAAGAATTGAATGAACTGTTATCATATATTGATAAATCTACCATGAAACTGTTGGATGGTAAGAATTGATTGCACTGTTATAATATGTTGATAAATCTACCATGAAACTGTTTGTTGGTAAGAATTGAATGCTTTGTTATCATATATTGATCTGAGTTTATATATATATATATATTGTAGCCGTTTTTAGACGTAAGCGAGACATGTGTCCACTGTGTCAACGACGTATATAGACGTGACAGGAAGTCAGCTGGTGGTAGTACAGTCATAAGAACAGCAACCCACATACTCGTCATATGGACGACTTGACGGTCCTGCCGTCGGAGTACGGTCGACAGTCGGTACGAGGCGACGTAAAACCAGATACTCAGTATAGAGTTCTAGGGGAGATAACCCAGTTTATATAGCTACCACTGCAAGGGACGAGAGATGCTAAATCTACGATAATCCGGACGCGGTAGTAGTATCAAGTGCTTTGTTAAAAAACAGTTTTCACATTCAAATGATATAAGCAGTTTGGATCGCGATGTAGATTACGTAACGTGTAGAAGGTAGAACTGTGTGAAAAAAAGTGTTAATACCATCAAAGGACCTTTTTATCCAAGCTGTGTTTTTTGTTGAGTAATTATCTTTAATTTGTTTATATTGTATAATTGTATATTCGTAATATTATTCATGTAAAATTAAAATTGTATTTTTTTTCTTTGTGTATGCTTGTATTCTACCCTCGTGAGTTATCGGCCCTTGGTCATTTTGCTACAATATTTTCATGTCGTCCGCAAAATGAAAATGCTACATTGGAATATAATAATTACACTGTAAAACAATTTCATGCTGTTGTGCCAAATCTTGTTGTTACACATATTGAAAAATATTTGCTTTAATCACATATACTCATATTTTCAAGTGGATTCCGAAACGACCATCGTTTGCTGTCGGTATAATCCTCTGTGGATTCGGAGGCGGTGCTTTGGTTTTCAATCAGGTCATAACAGCTTTCGTGAATCCTGAAAATCTCTCTCCGGATCTGGAAACCTCTGACGGTGAAAAGTAATGTATTATATTGTTTAATTATGGTGGCATAGTTCTGTCACCATTTATCCACTTAAGTAACGCGATAAGTTTCTAGTTAACCACTTAATGTTCGCGAAAAATTATATAGTTATCTAGTTAACTTACACGACAAGTTTCTAATTACGATACATACCATAATTAAAATAAATCACTGTTAGTGCCACTTACTGTCACCACTTATCTAGTTAACTATTGCAAAAACTATCTAGTTATCTAGTTAACTAACGCGATAAGTTTCCAGTTACGATAAATAACCTAACGCGAAAATATGCCTATTTACTGATCTGCAACTGCTACCACATATCTACTTAGCTAACTGGATAACTAGATAATGTTCGTGTTACCAGTTATTTAATATTCGGAATACTTCGGTTTTTACTAAATAAATCTCAAAGCATTCCCTTTTTCTCAGAAAGGGCCGAGTGGTTACGATTGGTTGTAAAGCAGCGCAGTTGGTTGAGGGAAGTTTAAATATAACTATGGATATTTACTTTTATTTTAATGCTGAGACCATATAGTTTATGTGTTGTCTAGTACATTTTCTAATGTTTTTAGTTAGATTAGCTTGGTTTACATTTCGATTATTATGGGATATAGCTTTTTATTGTTTTGCTTCATTCCTTGTGGATTTTGGTTTTGTCCTACCGATAACGGTTGAAGGTGGTAGTGATTGAAGATAAACACTTGGCGTAAAGTTCAGCCATTGTATTCCAGTGTGTACATTCTATAAACGTAATGATACAACATAAACATCCGTTAAGTAAATAACAGTATTTACACCTTCATACAGTCGTATAAGTGTAACAGGAAAAAGCACTTATACATTGTATGTCCGCAGATATGCACTATGGTAATACAGTACAGAGTTGCAAAGTCACTGCTATTTAACATATTTGTCTGAAGTTGTTATTGTTCCTGTTTAAAGTTAAAATGATAAAAATGTTAGTTAGAAGTCCTGATTAAGCATAATGCACGTTCGCAGAATCCATGCGTCGCGCCTTTCGGCCGAAACCGCTGCATTACTTAAGAACTACATTGTGAATGTTGAAATTCGAAAACTAAAGAATGAAACTAAGGTACGCTGCGGTTAACCCGTTTACTCATATTTAATTACTAAAAAGTGTTTAATGAATTTTACCATATGTTACTAGCACATGTGACCTATAGTAACCAATTAAAAACAATACTTTCTGGTGGGTATTTTATTATCCTAGCAACACTCTTCTAGTAACAAGTTTTGAATTGATAGCAGCCGCATGGATTAATAAAACAAGTACATTAAAACATGACTTTACATAAATATTATTTTTTTAAAATTTGAATAAAACGCTTTCCATATAAGTTCATTGTTCACTTACAGGTGTAACAATATTTGCGAATTGATACAGAACGTTTTCGGTGCCGATTTTTTGTATCTCTTTTGGTATAAGTTATAAATAATTATGTGCCTTTTTCAGTAACTGTTATTAATTCTCAATAATGTTACACTTTTATTTTTGGTGAAATTTGGACTACCTTGGTAGTCTTCCGGTTACCATCGATTTAAAAAGTTATTGTCTAGACCTGTTTTGGATTTTTGAAAACTATAGATATTGTTTTAATCTGTTATTTTTGTTTATTCCTTTTTTTACATTATGTAGCTTTTTTAAACAAAAGAAACGCCTCACAATATAATATTCGTGAGAACGCAAGTTCGTATGTCAGGCTTTTCTTGTCTGAACTACTCCAACCTAGGTACTTTTCAGATTTTCATGAAACTTGTTAAGAAATATCTGAATGAAGTCGAATTGCGCGTGTTGTCGGGGTGTTTATGTTCATCAGCTTTTGGCGGATCTATTGCCCTTTAAATACGTTTAATGAACGAATATAATTATTGTCAAGACTACTCCATAACATAATTTGAGAATACTTAGTTGAAAATATCAGTATAACGTCTAGTTGCACATGCACAGCAACGGCATCCTTGTCAATAAACACATTTTTACCATAGTTTATAAAATATTTATTGTTAAACAATGTATATAGTTTATTGTTTGGTCGTTATTTATCAACCAGACTTTCTAAAAGTACTTTTGATAAAAAGCTTTGTCAGACAGATAGTTTTAAATTGGTGTTGGTTATTTGGTAAATGACAAATTACTAAATGGAGATTTTTTTTCAAAACTAATCAAACTCTCACCTGACATAAGTAACAATAAACATTTATAGATATTTATCTAACTGGAAACTTATCGCGTTTGTTATCAAGATAACTAGATTTTTTTCGCGATAGTTAACTAGATAAGTGGTGGCAGTAATGGGCACTAACATGTATTTTTTCTTGTTGAGATATTTATTTATGTTAGTTAACTAGATAACTAGATTCTTTTTGCAAAAATTATGTGGTTTACTAGGAACTTATCGCGTAAGGTAAGTATATAACTGGTGGCAGAACTATGCCACCATATTTAATGTATGTAGATAACTTTATATAATATAATTTGATTCGCAACCAATACCATTTCGATGTCTATTTGGATACGTAAACTTTTAAATTTAAAGCTAAAAATTGTGAACGAATAATGTTGCTTTTTAGATGATCAAATGAACGTATATAAAGTTATACAAGAAATATATTAATTTAAAAGAAATATAAATTAGCATTTGCAAAGGAAAAATCATATACATGTAGTATTACAGAATTATACTCTTGATTAAATGTACTATTGTATTTTGTTTGGTTTTGGTGTTGTATTTCTAATAATCTATCGTATTACATGATACTGTCAGATCATTAAACAAATTTTATGTATCAAAAGAGAGTTATGATAAAATTGTAAATAGAATTAAAAAAATGCATGTCACAAGAATAACATACTGATACTGTTATGCATAGTCACTAACACTCAAATAAAATCTAACAGAAGGGCCGTTACATAACAATGACATATCAGCACGCTGATTTGTCAGTTTCTGCAGAGGAAGCTTATCACGACACATTTTGGTGAACGTATTGATGCTATGCACTGTGGGACAATCACGGATTTCCATGCTTTTACATTTCGAGATTACAAACCTTAATGGAGAGGTGTAAGGTTCTGGGACAGACTTGAATAAAATCACACTAATGAGTCATTCTTTTTTCAGAGTCATTGTTTAATCCGAATATCGACACATTGCAGAATACATATGACAATGAATTTTATTTTTTGAAGAAAACCTCGGGTATATACACATGTATCTTAATAGAAAATAATTTTAAACAGCTCTGCAAATGTCAATGTAAACAGGTTCTTTTATCACAATCCACCTTAAGTGTAATACATGATACATTACATCGGTTCATTTCCTAATATATGTGTTCTGCAAACCGTCGTAGATCGAAGCGTCACAGGTGCAATTGTTTTCATGTGTTCGTCATCCGTCGTACCTCAAACGACTTCATCTCTGAAACCGACTTATATATATTCATCAAACTTTGCATGAAGCATTTTTATGTAAAGCTCTCTCTGGTTGATGAAAATCACACCAATAATAACATAGAAAGGCCAGAAATCAATATCACACCATTTGTTATTATTTCACGAAACAATCAGCTCATTAATTTGACATTTAAAACATAACCATCTTCATGTTTGCGTAAAATGAATAGAAATGCACGGCAAATAGATGTACGCTTTTATCTCAATCATGTCGTTAAAAATACAAGTATCAATATTATACATATATGAATAGATGAATATTTGTTGTAGCAACATTTACACCATTCCGGCTTTTTGCCAGTAGAGCTTAAATTGTTCGAGAAAAACGCAAATAACGTTTCGTGTATTTATTTGGTGTGCCATTGTACATTGTATTAAAACCGTCTAGTTAGCAGAAGTTGGACATATCAATTCAAGTCATAGTGATACTATATATCTAATGTACATGAAGACAAATACATTTTGATGAGCACACACACACAATAAACAATAAAAAAGAAATAAAATTCAAAATGGAATATATTAACTAGTGTGGCGAATATAGGTGCAAAATAAGGCTGTTTTTACTATACATAATTGTATTTAAGCAATAGTTACAGACTAAATTGGCTGTATTTCACAATACACAACTGAAAAGGAATATTTTAGTCTGTATTTAAGTGTATATTGTACATTCAGATATAATAGGATGGATGTTTTAATTGGAAATGGGTTGACTTATAGATTGAGGTAAGATTGTGTTTATTTATAGATAAAACAGGATATGTGCTTGAAGTGGTCTGACAATTAGATTTAGCTATATAGGTCTCACTACACAGTTTAATTTTGTTCTTTGTTCTATATAAAATAAGGACTAGGATTTCAATGGTAAAAAAGAATTCCACATAGAATTTTTTTCAAAGCAGGAATGTATACCAACATAAAAATGCACAATAACTGGTAGGTTGTCCACGTTGCTTTTTTTTTAAAGATTGTGCAGTGACACCTTGATCTTTTTTAGAAAAAAAAGTCTTCAAATGTTCATAAATACATGCATATGTTGAAATCCTTTAAAAGTCACATTTTTAGCTCACCGGGACGAAGTCCAAGGAGAGCCATTGTCATGACCCTGGCGTCGTTGTCGTCGTCGGCGTCGTCTGTAGACACCAAGGTTAAACTTTTGCGTACAAGTTTCAGATATCTATGCAACCACTCATTAGATGTCAATGAAACTTTGCATGTATGTTGACCATCATCAATGGCACACACAGAGATAAGAACCATAACTCTGGATTGCATTTTGGCACAGTTATTGCCCTTTTTGGACTTAGACACCCAGGTTTAACTTTGCGTTAAGTTGCGTTTAAGTTTAAGATATCTATGCAATCACTCATTGGATGTGAATGAAACTTCACATGTTTGTTCACCATCATCAATGGAACACACAGAGACAAGAACCATAACTTTGGATGACCTTTTTGGCACAGTAATGGTCCTTTTTTGGACTTAGACACCAAGGTTAAACTTTGAGTTTAGTTGCGTTTAAGTTTAAGATATCTATGCAACCACTCATTAGATGTGAATGAACCTTCACATGTGTGTTCACCATAATCGATGGAACACACACAGACAAGAACCATAACTCTGGGTTGCATTTTTGCACAGTTATGTCCCTTTTTCGACTTAATTTTTCAGGTTATAGTTTTTTTATCAGGTAAGAGATCTATGCAACCACTCATTGGATATAAATGAAACTTTGCAGGTGTGTTCACCATCATCATTGAAACACACAGAGACAAGAACCATTGGGTTGCATTTTGGCAGAGTTATGGCCCTTTAAGACTTATTTTTCGTCTGGAGGCACCCAGGTTAAACTTTTGCGTTTAGATGCGTTTAAGTTTTGGTGTTTGCCTCCAATCTCAATCTTTGCATTGGTGGTTAGTTTTATCTAATCGGCAAGTTTTAACTCCAATGATGTCTTATTGCAGTATATGCTATGCCAGCTTTTGCTCTACTCATCTGCAGCAAGAAATCACAACCACTATGAACTATTTTGAAAATATTTCATAACCAAAGTACATAGGCCATTTTTTTAAGCTTAAGAATCTTGCTTACGTGGGGAAAAAGGGGCTTAACTGTGTAGTGAGACGTTTATTACAACAGTCGCACAAACTATAAATTGTTGATGGCAGACATAATGCTTAATCAGATATATCAATACCATCTGGTTGTGAATCTGCAGTCGTGTAAGGATATATACATATTGCATATAGAAGGCACACTAGCAAATAACATTTTAACAGTTACACTGGTATGAAGTGGTTACAATATTGTAGTGACCTGAATAAATCTACATGTATTCAGACTCATAATGATGGTTCGATACCATTTCTCAATGATTCTGGGCTTATTCCATTCATAATTTGAAAAGTAGTGACGAGTGAACTAAGGTGAGCGACTTAAACCCATTAGGATATCTTGCTGAAACGGACACACGACACTTGTTTTGAAAATTTATATATTTTCATGCGAATATACAAATTAAAATACCCCGTTATGAGCGCAGACCAATTAAATGAAATAAAGCCCATAGTTTCAAATAGTTTTCAAAGTTATTATATAATTATTTATCAAATACAGTCAAACCTGTGTAAGCAGTCGCCTTTTTAAGCAGCCACTTGTCTTAAGCAGCCACATTTGCTTTTTCTCAGTGTTATTCTGTTAGAACAAATTAACCTCTGTTAAGCAACAATTTGTCGTAAAATGCCACTTTTGTTTATCAATTCCCGTGACTGTCAGCCTAAGACAGGTCTAACTGCAAGAAGTTTCACAAAATAATTCATAAATGTAGATTGTATTAAAGCCTCAACTAAAGTAAATTGATTTCAACATACTTTGTGCGTGACTTTAAGTTGACCTGAAGAAAGCGATTACAGCTCCGCCCACTGGCAACGTGGCGTGGTTTGTGCAAGTAAATACAATGTAGTGTTTACTTAGACTTCGATTTTTGTCGAAGGAAAATAGCTTCGTAAAAATCATTATCGATGGCTAATTAGATTATCGACGTGTTTGATTGATAGACGGCGTCAGTTCAATTCCATTTGTTATTGGCCTTGTTATGCAATACGTTGTTATCCCGAGCATGAACCCGTGTATTACACTGTTTTCTATTTATTATCAATAAACACACTATGTCTTAAAATGCCACTTTTGTTAATTCCCGTGACTGGCTGCTTAAGACGCGTTGACTGTAGGAATTTTCGCAAAATAATTAATAAATGTAGATTGTCTTAATGCCAGAACGAGAGTTAATTGATTTCATCATACATCATAACTTGACCTGAAGTGAGATTGACTATCGTACCGCCCACTGACCACGTGGCGTTGTTTGTCCAAGTAAATACAATGTAATACGACGCAGTGTTTACTTAGAGACGGTTCGCTTGTCTGAAGCAAATAGCAGAGTAGCAACCAACATCGATCGCTGATTGGATTATCGACTTGTTTGATTGACAGCCCATGTCAGGTCAGTTGTACAGGACTATGATTATCATAGTTTACATGAGAAATTTACAGTGCTTTGCTAGTCTACAGATGGTAATATTTTGTACAGATATTTCACAGATGCACACCTATTAGACAAGGTACCAAATGTGTTCTTGCTGTTGGCGGCGATATATGTGCCCATGCAAGTGATTGGAATTCTGTGTATAACTCTGCCGCCCAACTTTACAGAATCTGTGATAGTGAGTAAACTTGTATTACATGCTGCGTGACATACCGTAATAATCGCCCATACATTTACTCAGTATTGATATTGGTTTTTAATCTTTTGTATCGTGCACTTTCATATTTAGTTTTGTTCGATAAAAGAATTCCGCTGTATAAAGCGGGTGCATAGGCTACGGAGTGTGTGTGTGTATGTGTGTATGTGCGTGCGTGTGTATGTGTGTTGGGAGGTTAATGTGTGTTGCATATTTCATAACACCTCTTGAACAGACACGATAAAACCGAGATTGTTATTGTTTCTTCTTGTTTGCATCCTGAGATTCCAACGGATATGCTTTTATCACTGGGATAGCTGGCAGATTTTGAACTAGTTCATGAAATTAGAATTACTTGCTATGGTTTCTTATTTTTTTGGAATTCAATATTTGTTTTTATATTTTCCCCACAGTCAAACATTGGTAATTCGCAAACATCATATTCTAAAGAAACTTGTTGACTATAAATCAATATGATTATAGGTTTGTAACATAATTCATATATGACTTTGCTACGTTAGCATTATTATACACTTTGTGGAAGTATATTGAATGCCAAAACCTAAAAACAATACGACTAAACTTATATTTAACCACAGGAGACTCAAAAACCAACAGTAGACAATCAGAAAAAATATATCAATGAAGAACTAAGCATCCCTGACTACGGTGCCGTTACCA
Source organism: Panopea generosa (assembly GCA_029582155.1). Classification (NCBI taxonomy): domain Eukaryota; kingdom Metazoa; phylum Mollusca; class Bivalvia; order Adapedonta; family Hiatellidae; genus Panopea; species Panopea generosa. Next base: position 36,766,337 of record CM055907.1, read on the forward strand.
TTAAAAAAGATATTGATGAATCGAATAATGCCAATGCAACACAAGTGATACGGTTTGTAGTTCGTCGTTTATTTATGAGTTATATTGAAGTGTAAAGAATAATTATGCTTATTTCTTTTGTAAATAAAGTCAAAAAATAAAAGGAAAAAAAATCACTGTAAGAATATGTAAACCATGACATTACATAGCTAAATCTTCTGTTGATGTAAACAGTTTTACCTAATTATAGCAGACTCAGTTTAAAAGCAGTGTTATGTTGATATGAAACAATAAACTGTTTGAAGAGAAATAAGTTGAAAATAAATAAATAAACAATTTTTAAACTATAGATGATTCGTGGATTTTGCAGTAACTCATAAAATGGCTTCTTGTTGAATATTGCTTACATATTTTTTAAACAGACATGTATTTTAAAATTGTATACAATGTAAATATTTAAAAAAGAGAAATACCGCAGTTCGTTGTGTATTTTATGAACATAAATACAAATGGTGCCGTTATAAGCATATCAGACATCTTTAAATTAATGTTCATGCAAATGTTCTGAAGCTAAAACCAGTGCAGCGGTTGGCAAAAGTGTAGAAACTGATACTCTATTTCAAATTCAGTATCATTTGAAATAATCAGATCAATACAGCGAATAAAGCTCGTGTTATCAATCATACAACTGAGTCATAAATGCAAAATTAAGTGTATCCTTAGTTGTGTTTTCTGTTGCTATTGTTACTCTTTGCAGAGATACGAAAAAAATTCCAGTACGAGAGCTTTTATCACAGTTGTTGAGGAACAGGAACAGTTATATCGTCTGGTTGATGGTCGTCTGCATACATAGCGGAATGCAATTTGCAATAAGTCTTTACAAGGTTGGTACACATGTATTAACCATATACACATAGGAAACGATTTTATAAAACAGTTTTATCGTCTGGATGATTGACGTCTGCATACATAACGGAGATCAATTTACCATTAGTATTTACAAAGTTGATATATGTACACCGAAATACTTTAAAAACATTGAGTTCTTTTTTTAATTAAAAAAATAATTCTATTTAATAATATAACATCTTTCTATCATTTCTCTTAATTGTCATCAGCACCGATTGCGATGATCACTTCCTTTTATTGATTTGAAACACACAACCCCAGTTACCTAAATTCACAAACTCAGTATCCTATATTGCCTCCTTGTGCATTGATGCACGCACGACAGCGAATTTACGTGTGAATTGAGGGGTTGTTTGATTCAATCAATAAAAAATGAGTGATAATCGCAATATATTTCGAAAACATACAGAAATAGTTGAAAGATGTTAAATTATGATATTGATTGATTGATTGATTGATTGATTGATTGAATATTTAGCGTCATTTTTATGTCATCGAGGGCTAACAGACGATCAGTTAACCTAACCACTGTTTCCTGGGATTAACCAGTACTCGAGCACACCTCATCTCCGCAAGTAACTGATAACTTTCCCACTTGAATCAGCGGTGAGAGACGAATGATAATGAGACACAATGTCGTATATCAATCATCACGGAGACTGTTGCCGGGCGGGGATTCGAACTCACGACCCCTGGATTTACAGTCAGACGCGTTACCGACTGAGCTAATCGGGCCCGGCTATATAATGATAAAAAATAAAATTTAGAAAAATATCGATAAAGAACTCAATGCTATATTGATATGTACCTGAGTGTTGCATTTTTAAAGTATTTCGGTGTAAATCAATAAATAATTCAGGGGAGCTAGTTTATGGCACACTTTTATTGTCTGGTTGATTCTTTTCTAGAGTAGTATGCATGTAAACTGGCAGTGTATGAAACAAAGGAACTATGTTATAATACAGTTATATCGTCTGGTTGATTCTTTTCTAGAGTAGTATGCATGTATACTGACAGTGTATGAAACAAAGGAACTATGTTATAATACAGTTATATCGTCTGGTTGATTCTTTTCTAGAGTAGTATGCATGTAAACTGGCAGTGTATGAAACAAAGGAACTATGTTATAATACAGTTATATCGTCTGGTTGATTCTTTTCTAGAGTAGTATGCATGTAAACTGACAGTGTATGAAACAAAAGAACTATGTTATAATACAGTTATATTGTCTGGTTGATTCTTTTCTAGAGTAGTATGCATGTAAACTGACAGTGTTTGAAACAAAGGAACTATGTTATAATACAGTTATATCGTCTGGTTGATTCTTTTCTAGAGTAGTATGCATGTAAACTGACAGTGTATGACACAAAGGAACTATGTTATAATACAGTTATATCGTCTGGTTGATTCTTTTCTAGAGTAGTATGCATGTATACTGACAGTGTATGAAACAAAGGAACTATGTTATAATACAGTTATATCGTCTGGTTGATTCTTTTCTAGAGTAGTATGCATGTAAACTGGCAGTGTATGAAACAAAGGAACTATGTTATAATACAGTTATATCGTCTGGTTGATTCTTTTCTAGAGTAGTATGCATGTAAACTGACAGTGTATGAAACAAAAGAACTATGTTATAATACAGTTATATCGTCTGGTTGATTCTTTTCTAGAGTAGTATGCATGTAAACTGACAGTGTTTGAAACAAAGGAACTATGTTATAATACAGTTATATCGTCTGGTTGATTCTTTTCTAGAGTCGTATGCATGTAAACTGGCAGTGTATGAAACAAAGGAACTATGTTATAATACAGTTATATCGTCTGGTTGATTCTTTTCTAGAGTAGTATGCATGTAAACTGGCAGTGTATGAAACAAAGGAACTATGTTATAATACAGTTATATCGTCTGGTTGATTCTTTTCTAGAGTAGTATGCATGTAAACTGGCAGTGTATGAAACAAAGGAACTATGTTATAATACAGTTATATCGTCTGGTTGATTCTTTTCTATAGTAGTATGCATGTAAACTGAGAGTGTATGAAACAAAGGAACTATGTTATAATACAGTTATATCGTCTGGTTGATTCTTTTCTAGAGTAGTATGCATGTAAACTGACAGTGTATGAAACAAAAGAACTATGTTATAATACAGTTATATCGTCTGGTTGATTCTTTTCTAGAGTCGTATGCATGTAAACTGACAGTGTTTGAAACAAAGGAACTATGTTATAATACAGTTATATCGTCTGGTTGATTCTTTTCTAGAGTCGTATGCATGTAAACTGACAGTGTGTGAAACAAAGGAACTATGTTATAATACAGTTATATCGTCTGGTTGATTCTTTTCTAGAGTAGTATGCATGTAAACTGAGAGTGTATGAAACAAAGGAACTATGTTATAATACAGTTATATCGTCTGGTTGATCCTTTTCTAGAGTAGTATGCATGTAAACTGACAGTGTATGAAACAAAAGAACTATGTTATAATACAGTTATATCGTCTGGTTGATTCTTTTCTAGAGTAGTATGCATGTAAATTGACAGTGTATGAAACAAAGGAACTATGTTATAATACAGTTATATCGTCTGGTTGATTCTTTTCTAGAGTCGTATGCATGTAAACTGACAGTGTATGAAACAAAGCAACTATGTTATAATACAGTTGTATCGTCTGGTTGATTCTTTTCTAGAGTAGTATGCATGTAAACTGACAGGGTATGAAACAAAAGAACTATGTTATAATACAGTTATATTGTCTGGTTGATTCTTTTCTAGAGTAGTATGCATGTAAACTGACAGTGTGTGAAACAAAGGAACTATGCTATAATATAGTAATATCGTCTGGTTGATTCTTTTCTAGAGTAGTATGCATGTAAACTGACAGTGTATGAAACAAAGGAACTATGTTATAATACAGTTATATCGTCTGGTTGATTCTTTTCTAGAGTAGTATGCATGTAAACTGACAGTGTATGAAACAAAAGAACTATGTTATAATACAGTTATATCGTCTGGTTGATTCTTTTCTAGAGTAGTATGCATGTAAACTGACAGTGTATGAAACAAAGGAACTATGTTATAATACAGTTATATCGTCTGGTTGATTCTTTTCTAGAGTCGTATGCATGTAAACTGACAGTGTATGAAACAAAGGAACTATGTTATAATACAGTTATATCGTCTGGTTGATTCTTTTCTAGAGTAGTATGCATGTAAACTGACAGTGTATGAAACAAAAGAACTATGTTATAATACAGTTATATCGTCTGGTTGATTCTTTTCTAGAGTAGTATGCATGTAAACTGACAGTGTATGAAACAAAGGAATTATGTTATAATACAGTTATATCGTCTGGTTGATTCTTTTCTAGAGTAGTATGCATGTAAAGTGACAGTGTATGAAACAAAGGAACTATGTTATAATACAGTTATATCGTCTGGTTGATTCTTTTCTAGAGTAGTATGCATGTAAACTGACAGTGTATGAAACAAAGGAACTATGTTATAATACAGTTATATCGTCTGGTTGATTCTTTTCTAGAGTCGTATGCATGTAAACTGACAGTGTATGAAACAAAGGAACTATGTTATAATACAGTTATATCGTCTGGTTGATTCTTTTCTAGAGTAGTATGCATGTAAACTGACAGTGTATGAAACAAAAGAACTATGTTATAATACAGTTATATCGTCTGGTTGATTCTTTTCTAGAGTAGTATGAATGTAAACTGACAGTGTATGAAACAAAGGAATTATGTTATAATACAGTTATATCGTCTGGTTGATCCTTTTCTAGAGTAGTGTGCATGTAAACTGACAGTGTATGAAACAAAGGAACTATGTTATAATACAGTAATATCGTCTGGTTGATTCTTTTCTAGAGTAGTATGCATGTAAACTGACATTGTATGAAACAAAGGAACTATGTTATGATACAGTTATATCGTCTGGTTGATTCTTTTCTAGAGTAGTATGCATGTAAACTGACAGTGTATGAAACAAAAGAACTATGTTATAATACAGTTATATCGTCTGGTTGATTCTTTTCTAGAGTAATATGCATGTAAACTGACAGTGTATGAAACAAAGGAACTATGTTATAATACAGTTATATCGTCTGGTTGATTCTTTTCTAGAGTAGTATGCATGTAAACTGACAGTGTATGAAACAAAGGAACTATGTTATAATACAGTTATATCGTCTGGTTGATTCTTTTCTAGAGTAGTATGCATGTAAACTGACAGTGTATGAAACAAAGGAACTATGTTATAATACAGTTATATCGTCTGGTTGATTCTTTTCTAGAGTAGTATGCATATAAACTGACAGTGTATGAAACAAAGGAACTATGTTATAATACAGTTATATCGTCTGGTTGATTCTTTAATAGAGTAGTATGCATGTAAACTGACAGTGTATGAAACAAAAGAACTATGTTATAATACAGTTATATCGTCTGGTTGATTCTTTTCTAGAGTAGTATGCATGTAAACTGACAGTGTATGAAACAAAGGAACTATGTTATAATACAGTTGTATCGTCTGGTTGATTCTTTTCTAGAGTAGTATGCATGTAAACTGACAGTGTATGAAACAAAAGAACTATGTTATAATACAGTTATATCGTCTGGTTGATTCTTTTCTAGAGTAGTATGCATGTAAACTGACAGTGTATGAAACAAAAGAACTATGTTATAATACAGTTATATCGTCTGGTTGATTCTTTTCTAGAGTAGTATGCATGTAAACTGACAGTGTATGAAACAAAGGAACTATGTTATAATACAGTTATATCGTCTGGTTGGTTCTTTTCTAGAGTAGTATGCATGTAAACTGACAGTGTTTGAAACAAAGGAACTATGTTATAATACAGTTATATCGTCTGGTTGATTCTTTTCTAGAGTAGTATGCATGTAAACTGACAGTGTATGAAACAAAAGAACTATGTTATAATACAGTTATATTGTCTGGTTGATTCTTTTCTAGAGTAGTATGCATGTAAACTGACAGTGTATGAAACAAAGGAACTATGTTATAATACAGTTATATCGTCTGGTTGATTCTTTTCTAGAGTAGTATGCATGTAAACTGACAGTGTATGAAACAAAGGAACTATGTTATAATACAGTTATATCGTCTGGTTGATTCTTTTCTAGAGTAGTATGCATGTAAACTGACAGTGTATGAAACAAAAGAACTATGTTATAATACAGTTATATCGTCTGGTTGATTCTTTTCTAGAGTAGTATGCATGTAAACTGACAGTGTATGAAACAAAGGAACTATGTTATAATACAGGTATATCGTCTGGTTGATTCTTTTCTAGAGTAGTATGCATGTAAACTGACAGTGTATGAAACAAAAGAACTATGTTATAATACAGTTATATCGTCTGGTTGATTCGTTTCTAGAGTAGTATGCATGTAAACTGACAGGGTATGAAACAAAGGAACTATGTTATAATACAGTTATATCGTCTGGTTGATTCTTTTCTAGAGTAGTATGCATGTAAACTGACAGTGTATGAAACAAAAGAACTATGTTATAATACAGTTATATCGTCTGGTTGATTCTTTTCTAGAGTAGTATGCATGTAAACTGACAGTGTATGAAACAAAGGAACTATGTTATAATACAGTTATATCGTCTGGTTGATTCTTTTCTAGAGTAGTATGCATGTAAACTGACAGTGTATGAAACAAAGGAACTATGTTATAATACAGTTATATCGTCTGGTTGATTCTTTTCTAGAGTAGTATGCATGTAAACTGACAGTGTATGAAACAAAGGAACTATGTTATAATACAGTTATATCGTCTGGTTGATTATTTTCTAGAGTAGTATGCATGTAAACTGACAGTGTATGAAACAAAGGAACTATGTTATAATACAGTTATATCGTCCGGTTGATTCTTTTCTAGAGTAGTATGCATGTAAACTGACAGTGTATGAAACAAAGGAACTATGTTATAATACAGTTATATCGTCCGGTTGGTTCTTTTCTAGAGTAGTATGGATGTAAACTGACAGTGTTTGAAACAAAGGAACTATGTTATAATACAGTTATATTGTCTGGTTGATTCTTTTCTAGAGTAGTATGCATGTAAACTGACAGTGTGTGAAACAAAGGAACTATGTTATAATACAGTTATATTGTCTGGTTGATTCTTTTCTAGAGTAGTATGCATGTAAACTGACAGTGTATGAAACAAAGGAACTATGTTATAATACAGTTATATCGTCTGGTTGATTCTTTTCTAGAGTAGTATGCATGTAAACTGACAGTGTATGAAACAAAGGAACTATGTTATAATACATTTATATTGTCTGGTTGATTCTTTTCTAGATTAGTATGCATGTAAACGGACATTGTATAAAATAAAGGAACTATGTTATAATACAGTTATATCGTCTGGTTGATTCTTTTCTAGAGTAGTGTGCATGTAAACTGACAGTGTATGAAACAAAGGAACTATGTTGTCATACAGTTATATCGTCTGGTTGATTCTTTTCTAGAGTAGTAAGCATGTAAACTGACAGTGTATGAAACAAAGGAACTATGTTGTAATACAGTTATATCGTCTGGTTGATTCTTTTTTAGAGTAGTATGCATGTAAACAGACAGTGTATGAAACAAATGAACTATGTTATAACACAGTAATATCGTCTGGTTGGTTCTTTTCTAGAGTAGTATGCATGTAAACTGACAGAGTATGAAACAAAGGAACTATGTTATAATAAAGTTATATCGTCTTGTTGATTCTTTTCTAGAGTAGTATGTATGTAAACTGACAGTGTATGAAACAAAGGAACTATGTTATAATACAGTTATATCGTCTTGTTGATTCTTTTCTGGAGTAGTATGCATGTAAACTGACAGTGTATGAAACAAAGGAACTATATTATAATACAGTTATATCGTTTGGTTGATTCTTTTCTAGAGTAGTATGCATGTAAACTGACAGTGTATGAAACAAAGGAACTATGTTATAATACAGTTATATTGTCTGGTTGATTCTTTTCTAAAGTAGTATGCATGTTAACTGACAGTGTATGAAACAAAGGAACTATGTTATAATACAGTTATATCGTCTGGTTGATTCTTTTCTAGAGTAGTATGCATGTAAACTGACAGTGTATGAAACAAAGGAACTATGTTATAATACAGTTATATTAACTGGTTGATTCTTTTCTAGAGTAGTATGCATGTAAACTGACAGTGTATGAAACAAAGGAACTATGTTATAATACAGTTATATTGTCTGGTTGATTCTTTTCTAGAGTAGTATGCATGTAAACTAACAGTGTATGAAACAAAGGAGCTATGTCATAATACAGTTATATCGTCTGGTTGATTCTTTTCTAGAGTAGTGTGCATGTAAACTGACATTGTATGAAACAAAGGAACTATGTCATAATACAGTTATAACGTCTGGTTGATTCTTTTCTAGAGTAGTGTGCATGTAAACTGACAGTGTATGAAACAAAGGAACTATGTTATAATACAGTTATATCGTCTGGTTGATTCTTTTCTAGAGTAGTGTGCATGTAAACTGACAGTGTATGAAACAAAGGAACTATGTTATAATACAGTTATATCGTCTGGTTGATTCTTTTCTAGAGTAGTATGCATGTAAACTGACAGTGTATGAAACAAAGGAACTATGTTATAATACAGTTATATCGTCTGGTTGATTCTTTTCTAGAGTAGTATGCATGTAAACTGACAGTGTATGAACAAAGGAACTATGTTATAATACTGTTATATTGTCTGGTTGATTCTTTTCTAGAGTAGTATGCATGTAAACTGACAGTGTATGAAACAAAGGAACTATTTTATAATACAGTTATATCGTCTGGTTGATTCTTTTCTACAGTAGTATGCATGTAAACTGACAGAGAGTGAAACAAAGGAGCTATGTTATAATACAGTTATATCGTCTGGTTGATTCTTTTCTAGAGTAGTATGCATGTAAACTGACAGTGAGTGAAACAAAGGAACTATGTTATAATACAATTTTTTCGTCCGGTTGATTCTTTTCTAGAGCAGTATGCATGTAAACTGACATTGTATGAAACAAAGGAACTATGTTATCATACAGTTATATCGTCTTGTTTATTCTTTTCTAGAGTAGTATGTTTGTAAACTGACAGTATATGAAACAAAAGAAATATGTTATAATACAGTTATATCGTCTGGTTGGTTCTTTTGTAGAGTAGTATGCATGTAAACTGACAGTGTATGAAACAAAGGAACTATGTTATAATACAGTTATATCGTCTGGTTGGTTCTTTTGTAGAGTAGTATGCATGTAAACTGACAGTGTATGAAACAGAGGAACTATGTTATAATACAGTTATATCGTCTGGTTGGTTCTTTTCTACAGTAGTATGCATGTAAACCGACAGTGAGTGAAACAAAGGAACTATGTTATAATACTGTTATATCGTCTGGTTGATTCTTTACTAGAGTAGTACGCATGTAAACTGACAGTGTATGAAACAAATGAACTATGTTATAATACAGTTATATCGTCTGGTTGATTCTGTTATAGATTAGTATGCATGTAAACTGACAGTGTATGAAACAAAGGAACTAAGTTATAATACAGTTATATCGTCTGGTTGATTCTTTTCTAGAGTAGTATGCATGTAAACTGACAATGTACGAAACAAAGAACTATGTTATAATACAGTTATATCGTCTTGTTGATTCTTTTCTAGAGTAGTATACATGTAAACTGACAGTGTATGAAACAAAGAACTATGTTATAATACAATTATATCGTCTGGTTGATTCTTTTCTAGAGTAGTATGCATGTAAACTGACAGTGTATGAAACAAAAGAACTATGTTATAATACAGTTATATCGTCTGGTTGATTCTTTTCTACAGTAGTATGCATGTAAACTGACAGTGTATTAAACAAAGGAACTATGTTATAATACAGTTATATTGTCTGGTTGATTCTTTTCTACAGTAGTATGCATGTAAACTGACAGTGAGTGAAACAAAGGAACTATGTTATAATATAGTAATATCGTCTGGTTGATTCTTTTCTACAGTAGTATGCATGTAAACTGACAGTGTATTAAACAAAGGAACTATGTTATAATACAGTTATATTGTCTGGTTGATTCTTTTCTAGAGTAGTATGCATGTAAACTGACAGTGAGTGAAACAAAGGAACTATGTTATAATATAGTAATATCGTCTGGTTGATTCTTTTCTAGAGTAGTATGCATGTAAACTGACAGTGTATTAAACAAAGGAACTATGTTATAATACAGTTATATTGTCTGGTTGATTCTTTTCTACAGTAGTATGCATGTAAACTGACAGTGAGTGAAACAAAAGAACTATGTTATAATACAGTTATATCGTCTGGTTGATTCTTTTCTACAGTAGTATGCATGTAAACTGACAGTGTATTAAACAAAGGAACTATGTTATAATACAGTTATATTGTCTGGTTGATTCTTTTCTACAGTAGTATGCATGTAAACTGACAGTGAGTGAAACAAAGGAACTATGTTATAATATAGTAATATCGTCTGGTTGATTCTTTTCTAGAGTAGTATGCATGTAAACTGACAGTGTATTAAACAAAGGAACTATGTTATAATACAGTTATATTGTCTGGTTGATTCTTTTCTACAGTAGTATGCATGTAAACTGACAGTGAGTGAAACAAAAGAACTATGTTATAATACAGTTATATCGTCTGGTTGATTCTTTTCTACAGTAGTATGCATGTAAACTGACAGTGTATTAAACAAAGGAACTATGTTATAATACAGTTATATTGTCTGGTTGATTCTTTTCTACAGTAGTATGCATGTAAACTGACAGTGAGTGAAACAAAGGAACTATGTTATAATACAGTTATATCGTCTGGTTGATTCTTTTCTACAGTAGTATGCATGTAAACTGACAGTGTTTGAAACAAAGGAACTATGTTATAATATAGTAATATCGTCTGGTTGATTCTTTTCTACAGTAGTATGCATGTAAACTGACAGTGTATTAAACAAAGGAACTATGTTATAATACAGTTATATTGTCTGGTTGATTCTTTTCTACAGTAGTATGCATGTAAACTGACAGTGAGTGAAACAAAAGAACTATGTTATAATACAGTTATATCGTCTGGTTGATTCTTTTCTACAGTAGTATGCATGTAAACTGACAGTGTATTAAACAAAGGAACTATGTTATAATACAGTTATATTGTCTGGTTGATTCTTTTCTACAGTAGTATGCATGTAAACTGACAGTGAGTGAAACAAAGGAACTATGTTATAATATAGTAATATCGTCTGGTTGATTCTTTTCTAGAGTAGTATGCATGTAAACTGACAGTGTATTAAACAAAGGAACTATGTTATAATACAGTTATATTGTCTGGTTGATTCTTTTCTACAGTAGTATGCATGTAAACTGACAGTGAGTGAAACAAAAGAACTATGTTATAATACAGTTATATCGTCTGGTTGATTCTTTTCTACAGTAGTATGCATGTAAACTGACAGTGTATTAAACAAAGGAACTATGTTATAATACAGTTATATTGTCTGGTTGATTCTTTTCTACAGTAGTATGCATGTAAACTGACAGTGAGTGAAACAAAGGAACTATGTTATAATACAGTTATATCGTCTGGTTGATTCTTTTCTACAGTAGTATGCATGTAAACTGACAGTGTTTGAAACAAAGGAACTATGTTATAATATAGTAATATCGTCTGGTTGATTCTTTTCTACAGTAGTATGCATGTAAACTGACAGTGTATTAAACAAAGGAACTATGTTATAATACAGTTATATTGTCTGGTTGATTCTTTTCTACAGTAGTATGCATGTAAACTGACAGTGAGTGAAACAAAAGAACTATGTTATAATACAGTTATATCGTCTGGTTGATTCTTTTCTACAGTAGTATGCATGTAAACTGACAGTGTATTAAACAAAGGAACTATGTTATAATACAGTTATATTGTCTGGTTGATTCTTTTCTACAGTAGTATGCATGTAAACTGACAGTGTATGAAACAAAGGAACTATGTTATAATACAGTTATATCGTCTGGTTGATTCTTTTCTACAGTAGTATGCATGTAAACTGACAGTGAGTGAAACAAAGGAACTATGTTATAATATAGTAATATCGTCTGGTTGATTCTTTTCTAGAGTAGTATGCATGTAAACTGACAGTGTATTAAACAAAAGAACTATGTTATAATACAGTTATATCGTCTGGTTGATTCTTTTCTAGAGTAGTATGCATGTAAACTGACAGTTTATGAAACAAAGGAACTATGTTATAATACAGTTATATTGTCCGGTTGATTATTTTCTAGAGTAGTATGCATGTAAACAGACGGTGTATGAAACAAAGGAACTATGTTATAATACAGTTATATTGTCCGGTTGATTATTTTCTAGAGTAGTATGCATGTAAACTGACAGTGTATGAAACAAAGGAACTATGTTATAAAAAAGTTATATCGTCTGGTTGGTTCTTTTCGAGAGTAGTATGCATGTAAAATGACAGTGTGTGAAACAAATGACCTATGTTATAAAACAGTTATATCGTCCGGTTGATTAAACTGACAGTGTTTGAAACAAATGAACTATGTTATAATACAGTTATATCGTCCGGTTGATTCTTTTCGAGAGTCGTATGCATGTAAACAGAGAGTGCATGAAACAAATGAACTATGTTATAATACAGTTATATCGTCCGGTTGATTCTTTTCGAGAGTCGTATGCTTGTAAACAGAGAGTGTATGAAACAAATGAACTATGTAATAAAACAGTTATATCGTCCGGTTGATTAAACTGACAGTGTTTGAAACAAATGAACTATATTATAATACATTTATATCGTCCGATTGATTCTTTTCTAGAGTAGTATGCATGTAAACTGACAGTTTATGAAACAAAGGAACTATGTTATAATACAGTTATATCATCCGGTTGATTCTTTTCTAGAGTCGTATGCATTTAAACGGACAGTGTGTGAAACAAATGAACTATGTCATAATACAGTTATATCGTCTGGTTGATTAAACTGACAGTGTTTGAAACAAATGAACTATATTATAATACAGTTATATCGTCCGGTTGATTCTTTTCGAGAGTCGTATGCATGTAAACAGAGAGTGTATGAAACAAATGAACTATGTTATAAAACAGTAATATCGTCCGGTTGATTAAACTGACAGTGTTTGAAACAAATGAACTATATTATAATACAGTTATATCGTCCGGTTGATTCTTTTCTAGAGTAGTATGCATATTAACTGACAGTGTATGAAACAAAGGAACTATGTTATAATACAGTTATATCGTCTGGTTGATTCTTTTCTAGAGTCGTATGCATGTAAACGGGCAGTGTGTGAAAGAAATGAACTATGTCATAATACAGTTATATCGTCCTGTTGATTAAACTGACAGTGTTTTAAACAAATGAACTATGTTATAATACAGTTATATCGTCTGGTTGATTCTTTTCTAGAGTCGTATGAATGTAAACGGACAGTGTGCGAAACAAATGAACTATGTTATAATACAGTTATATCGTCCAGTTGATTCTTTTCTAGAGTAGTATGCATGTAAACGGACAGTGTGTGAAACAAATGAACTATGTTATAATAAAGTTAGATCGTCTGGCTGATTCTTTTTCTAGAGTATATCGTCCGGTTGATTCTTTTCTTCTGCAGTATGCATGTAAACTGACAGTGTGTGAAACAAATGAACTATGTCATAATACAGTTATATCGTCCGGTTGATTCTCTTCTATAGTATTATGCATGTAAACTGACAGTGTGTGAAACAAATGAAATATGTCATAATAGAGTTATATCGTCCGGTTGATGCTTTTCTACAGTATTATGCATATAAACGGACAGTGTGTGAAACAAAGGAACTATGTTATAATACAGTTATATAGTCCGGTTGACTCTTTTCAACAGTAGTATGCATGCAAACTGACAATGTATGAAACAAATAAACTATGTTATAATAAAGTTATATCGTCTGGTTGATTCTTTTCTAGATTAGTATGCATGTAAACTGACAGTGTATGAAACAAATGAACTATGTTATAATACAGTTATATCGTCTGGTTGATTCTTTTCTGCAGTAGTATGCATGTAAATTGACAGTGTATGAAACAAAGGAACTATGTTATAATACAGTTATATTGTCTGGTTGAGTCTTTTCTAGACTGGTATGCATATAAACTAACAGTGTATGAAACAAAGGAACTATGTTATATAACAATTATATTATTTGGTTGATTCCTTTTTAAAGTAGTATGCATGTAAACTGACAGTTTATGAAACAGAGGAACTATGTTAAAATACAGTTATATCGTCTGGTTGATTCTTTTCTAGAGTAGTATGCATGTACACTGACAGTTTATGAAACAAACGAACTATGTTATAATACAGTTATATTGTCTTGTTGATTCCTTTCTAGAGTAGTATGCATGTAAACTGACAGTGTATGAAACAAAGGAACTGTGTTATAATACAGTTGTATCGTCTGGTTGATTATTTTCTGGAGTAGTATGTATTTAAACTGACAATGTGTGAAACAAAGGAACTATGTTATATAACAGTTATATTGTGTGGTTGATTCTTTTTTAAAGTATTATGCATGTAAACTGACAGTGTGTGAAACAAAGGAACTATGTTATATAACAGTTATATTGTCTGGTTGATTCTTTTTTAAAGTAGTATGCATGTAAACTGACAGTTTATGAAACAGAAGAACTATGTTAAAATACAGTTATATCGTCTGGTTGATTCTTTTCTAGAGTAGTATGCATGTACACTGACAGTTTATGAAACAAACGAACTATGTTATAATACAGTTATATTGTCTAGTTGATTATTTTCTGGAGTAGTATGTATGTAAACTGACAATGTGTGAAACAAAGGAACTATGTTATAATACAGTTATATCGTCTTGTTGATTCCTTTCTAGAGTAGTATGCATGTAAACTGACAGTGTATGAAACAAAGGAACTGTGTTATAATACAGTTGTATCGTCTGGTTGATTCTTTTCTAGAGTAGTATGCATGTAAACAGACAGTGTATGAAACAAATGAACTATGTTATAATACAGTTATATCGTCTGGTTGATTCCTTTCTAGAGTAGTATGCATGTAAACGGACAGTGTATGAAACAAAGGAACTGTGTTTTAATACAGTTATATCGTCTGGTTGATTCTTTTCTAGAGTAGTTAGCATGTAAGTCGTCGGTGTATGAAACAAAGGAACTATGTTAAAATACGGTTATATCGTCCGGTTGATTCTTTTTTAGAGTAGTATGCATGTAAACTGACAGTGTATGAAACAAAGGAACTATGTTATAATACAGTTATAGCGTCTTGTTTATTCTTTTCTAGAGTAGTATGCATGTAAACGGACAGTTTGTGAAACAAAGGAGCTATGTTATAATACAGTTATATCGTCTTGTTGATTCTTTTCTAGAGTAGTATGCATGTTAACTGAAAGTATATGAAATAAAGAACTATATTATAATACAGTTATATTGTAAACTAACAACGAAAAAACTTTATTTAAAAAAAAATAGTATTAACTTACACGAGGGTAAGATCTGTGTTCTATCGCCTCCTTAAAATGACATAGTTTGTAATACTACAGGTTTACATAAAATATTGTGTTGGTACCATTTAAAGAACCAGTTTTAACTAAAAAAACATAACTGAAAATGGATATTTTGCAATTAACAGTATTACATGTATTACGAGTGGTTGAATGCAATGGGCGCGTTTTCATATTCTATACATGGGACGTCAGAATAGGAATCTATTGGTCCTATTCACTCCAATGATGCGAAAAGGTACCAAGTGCCTTCTTATTTCATAAACATTTGGTACTTTATTGCGCTAATGGGACAAATTTTGTACTCCATATCGCTTTCTTAGAGCTAGTTTTACCCAAGAATATATCTTGCATGATAACTTTATGTGTATTAACGCATACTCTTTGGCGAAGTTTAGAGAATAACAAGCCCATATATATATTTGAAAAATGAAGTTTTACAAAAAAAACCTGTTGTCGGATTGAGCATACAGCCCACTATTTCATGCAGTACTACGTTGAATACAGGTAATATTTGAAAATACAGTCAAATTTCAAGTGTCAGTTTTATTTGAAAATATAATAAAGCGCTAGTGCAATGGATAAAATGTTTGGCCGCTCACATCAGAGGATGCGGGTTCAATGTAAGCCTCAACCCGATGGCCTCTCAAAAACAACAATCAATACACGGTCTCAAGAGGAGCGATTCATTGAGCTATAAATAAAACTTTATGAAAATCAATACAACTGTTAGTTCACCACAATTACAGAGATATAATTATGTATATTAATATTCCAGGCTTACGCACAAACATTTATTTCTGACGATCAATTTCTGGCTTTGGTTGGATCTCTTTCCTCCATATTCAACTGCATTTGTCGACCAATGTGGGGAATGGTGATGGATAAATACGGGTTCGAAGTAAGTATATATGTATATACCGAAATAATAAAGAAACGCCGGGTGGATTTCAGATACATATTATCTTTTAAGCGATATTTACAGTTTTAGAACATGCATGTAAAGGTATTTTATTAAAAAAATTGTCAATAACAGTGATCATATTCTTGACAATATCATTAATGCAAGAGATTTATAAACATATTCATGACAATATCATTAATGCAAGACATTTATATATATGTATACTTGACAATATCATTAATGCAAGACATTTATATACATATTCTTGACAATAACATTAAAGCAAGACATTTATATACATATTCTTGAAAATAACATTAAAGCAAGACATTTATATACATATTCCTGGCAATATCATTAATGCAAGACATTTTTTATACATATTCTTGACAATATCATTAATGCAAGACGTTTATATACATATTCTTGATAATATCATTAATGCAAGACATTTATATACATAATCTTAACAATATCATTAATGCAAGACATTTATATACATATACTTGACAATATCATTAATGCAAGACATTTATATATATATTTTTGACAATATCATTAATGCAAGACATTTATATACATATTCTTGACAATGCAAGACATTTATATACATATTCTTGAAAATATCATTAATGCAAGACATTTATATACATATGCTTAAGCTGTAAATATCGCTTACAATAGTTTGGTAATATGCCTCTGAAATTCATACAGCATTTCATACCCTTAAAGTATTAATCAGTAGACTTTAAGTATTAATCAGAAGCCTTTATGTATCAATCAGTAGCTTTATGTATTATTCAGTAGCCTTTAAGTATTAAACAGTAGTTTTTATGTATTAATCAGTAGCCTTTAAGTATTAATCAGTAGCCTTCATGTATTAATCAGAAGCCTTTATGTATTAATTAGTAGCCTTTATGTATTAATCAGTAGCCTTTATGTAAAAATCAGTAGCCTTTATGTATTAATCAGTAGCCTTTATGTATTAATCAGATTTATGTATTAATAAATAGCCTTTATGTATTAATCAGTAGCCTTTAAGTATTAATCAGTAGCCTTTATGTATTAATCAGTAGCCGTTAAGTATTAATCAGTAGCTTTTAGTATTAATTAAAAGCCTTTATGTATTAATCAGTAGCCTTTAAGTATAAATCAGTAGCATTTATGTATTAATCAGTAGCCTTTATGTATTAATCAGTAGCCTTTAAGTATTCAGCAGTAGCCTTTATGTATAAATCAGTAGCCTTTATGTATTAATCAGTAGCCTTTAAGTATTCAGCAGTAGCCTTTATGTATTAATCAGTAGCCTTTAAGTATTAACAAGTAGCATTTAAGTATTAATCAGTAGCCTTAAGTATTAATCAGTAGCCCTTATGTATTAATCAGTAGCCTTTAAGTATTAATATGTAGCTATTAAATATTAATCAGTAGCCTTGATGTATTAATCAGTAGACTTTAAGTATTAATCAGAAACCTTTATGTATTAATCAGAAGCCTTTATGTATTAATCAGTAGCTTTTAGTATTAATTAATAGCCTTTATGTATTAATCAGTAGCCTTTAAATATAAATCAGTAGCATTTATGTATTAATCAGTAGCCTTTATGTGTTAATCAGTAGCCTTTAAGTATTAACAAGTAGCCTTTATGTATTAATAAGTAGCCTTTATATATTAATCAGTAGCATTTATGTATTAATCAGTAGCCTTTATGTGGTGAACACTACAATATATTTTTAATGAAGCTAATACGAACACAAAACTATGCAATATTATTTGAGAAAGGTGAGTACACAATATAAATGCATTCAAATGGCTTTGGTTTTACCAACACGCCGATTATAACACATATTATAAAGGTCATTTTACACAAATAAAGTGTATTATCTTCACACAAATTACGAAGCAATCAACAGAAATGATACAGACAGATGGAGTCAATGTAAATCAATGTATAAGATAAACTATCTGATAACAGAATTCTTTGGAAGTACAGGATGCAACTTAGTTCTGTTAAATCTGTTCATGGGGGTGGGAGAAGGGGGAAGGGGGTTGCAATTAAAATATCCAACCCCACAAACATCGGCTTCAGCGGGCATTTTTTACGAACAAGCTTGAATGAGCTTTCAGAAACAACACTCAGTTTAAAGTACGGGTCGACCTTTTATTGCCGCCACTAAGCGCATAAGAGCACGTACCATATATCTTGTAATACTCAATTTCAAAAGTTCGCGAGGTTAAGTATTCGCGATGTCATTATAGAACTTGTTAGCACATATCGTCCCGTTGGTGCAAAACGGTACCAAGTGCCTTCTTATTTCATATACACTTGGTACCTTATTGCGCTAATGGGGCGATAAACTGATGTTCGTCCTACTTTACTTCAGACAACCGTAAAATTGCTATCTACTGGTTTTGTGGCCCTGACGTCGACACTTCTTCTCACAGAGATGCTTCCTAAAGAGTTCTTCATGGTCTGGATATGTGCGCTATACGCTTGCTTCTGTGGTATACACTAGTTTTGTAGATGCTATGTTAACTTAGATCATATGTAAAATTACGTATTCTCACTGCAAATCAAATCCTAATTATCATAGAATTCATGAGTATCTTTATATCTTTATTGATGGAGTTTAACGCCTTTTTAATTTATTTATTGAATCCGGTATTCATAGTTGAGAACGACATAAAACACAATACAACGAATCTGAGTTGAACGACTGACTGTCTTCAAAAATGTAATGGTCAATCCTTCTCCCATAAGTGTTTGGTCTGAGGTTGGATCGAACAAACGACCTTACAGATAAGAGGTAAATGACCTTGAGACGGCGTCTTCGAACAACGGGCCACAGGTGTTTTTTTTTATCTATTAACAACGAGCCAGAAATTTACAAACCAAATCATTTTGTTTGAAGATACAAGCAAATTGATTAGCAGTGTAGCTCTGTTTCGATACAAACATATTGTAATCGTATGGAACTATACTAAACAATGTTACTGTATTGATTAACAGTGTAGCTCTGTGTCGATACAAACATATTGTAATGGTATGAAACAATACTAAACAATGTTACTGTAATGACTTACAGTGTAGCTCTGTGTCGATACAAACATATTGTAATCGTATGAAACCATACTAAACAATTTTACTGTATGCCATATAAGTTCGTGAAAGTATTTTTTTAATGCTATAGTAGTTTTTGTCTCGCCGCGACGAAGGAGAGACGAGATTAAGGTGTTGCTTTTCAGTCGATGGCGACGGCGGCGGCGTCAAACATTTATATTTAGCTCCAACGTTAAGTTTTCGTTGTTACACTATTTCTTAACTCATACTTGGATCGTAGTTACAACTAACACCCTGCATCACATTATATACTGCAGATGCTGAGTATGACCTACATTTCATGGTCCATTGACATTGTTTGATGCTGAATTTTGCATTTACCTCCAACGTTAAGTTTTCGTTTTTACACTATTTCTCAACAAGTTCAAGTGCTAAGACACTCATACTTGTATCATGGTTAAAACTATAATAATAATAATAATAATAATAATAATAATAATAATAATAATAATAATAATAATATTTTATTTGGTAAGATAGGCCTCTGGCCCAAAATACAAACATACAAACAATACAATTTTACAATAGAGTGACAAATATACAAATAATAAATGTTGTTGTAGCATTACAATAGATAATATTAGTAACTATAGAATATTAACTTCTAGTTTTCTAGTGTTCATTGCGTGATATAAATATTTAGCGATTGACAAAATTTCATCTGATTTTGAAGATGACATAAGGGATTAGAATAACTTATGAGTGCTGTTTCTTAACCATATATCTTTAAAATAGATAGCTCTCATGTTGTTATACAATTGACTTTCGAAGAAAAAATGATATTCATCTTCAATAACATATGTGTTTGTCCTTAAGCAGAAAAAGCAGTATCTTAAATGCCTATCAATTCCTATATGTCTTCCCTTCTCTATCATTACTAACACCCTGCAACACATTATATACTGCAGATGCTGAGTGTGACCTACATTTCATGGTCCATTGACATTATTTGATGCTGAATTTTGCATTTACCTCCAACGTTAAGTTTTCAATTTTACACTATTTCTCTATAAGTACTAGTGCTAGGACACTCATACTTGGATCATAGTTACAACTATACCACCCTGCATTATATACTGCAGAGTTTTTTTTAAATATGTTTTACTTAGAAATACTGGTTAAAGTTTTGTGTGCAACTACCATCAAGTTCATATCTCAAAAAATCACTTAATGTATTTGATCGAAACTTCACACAATACTTCCAACAATATTTCTTAGTCATTAAACCTACTACATTGACCAAGTTAGATAACTCTTGCATGAATATAATATTTTATTTTTTTTCTCTCCCATGTGTGTATTAACGGTCAAAGCGGACACGGCGAGACATACCATTCCGCGGAATTCTTGTATATGGAAACTAATACGTATAATTTTTATGCTGTTTGCACTGTTATTTACGATACTTACCCATTTACATATCAGTTATATAACATTATTAAATGTTTTTATACTTGAATCTACCTATTGTAAATTAATTATAAAATCGTAATTTATTTATTGGATAAATAGTTTTACTTCAATGTTACTATTATGAAACAGAAATATTTAAATATATGTTTTTAAAATCATGTTTGTTTGTTCATATAAGCATAAACCAATTCAACGCGTCTGTTGTATTAATAAAATGTTTAGAACAAATACATAAATGTATTGTTTTTATCTGTGTAAGGTATATGGCCGGTGGCACCAGCAACGTTTGCAAGACTATTTGGCACCAACAACATGGCTATCAACATGGGATTCATTATGTTGGCTGCAGTAAGTCTCATTAAAGGGGCAATGTGGAAACCGACTTTGCTCATCTCCACGCATGAATCGATCACACATGAACGTATACCAACGTGGACGCATCTACCAACCATATAACAATCTGAAACTTCATATTTTAAATACTATTGACAGTTTTTACATGTGACGAAACTAATTAGCGAAAACTATACAAATATAAACATTTACAAATATACATTGATAATCGCTCGTATTTATTTTTATTTCATACGGTATAACAGATTATATTAATATTCATTTAGCAGTTTTTGTCACAGATCTCTATAAATCTACGTAATAAGACACATTTCGACCAATTTTAATTCATGTGATAGCCCTTTCTAAAATAGAAACACAATTATTGGTCGGCATACATACTTGGGTATTATTTCATATTTTCATCATGTAGATCTTTTATTTCTAGAGATAGTGTTAAATTTACTTTATCAAATTCAAAACTATAACAACTACTTACAGCCATGTTATTTTTTAAATCAATCAACTGAAATCTTTAAAATTAATATAATCATTTTATAATATTACTTCTCTTTTAAAGATTGTTACATAGAGATGATAAATATCATTTTTAGTTCATACATAAAAACTGCTGTCTAAATATGACCTTAATACCATTTCCAATGCTTATTGAAACTGGTGGTGTATAGGCTAGTAAGGCCTATACAAGAGTACAATACATCAAGATAACTTTTAACTGACCTTATTATAAGGTGGGTTATGCACTGCTAATCAATTAGTTCATGTATATTGGAACGTCTGTATCGGTAGGTTGTTGGTTAGCAAGAGACGGATTAAAGGTTATCTCGGTCCGTCTTCTGATTGGATGGTTGTAACTTGTGTACTCCAAGCACTTCGAGGGGTTCATACATAACAAGCTAGCACAACACTGCATATTAAAGTTCGTGTATATAATTATGTTAATATTGTTAATGCTACCATTTGCAAATACAAATAAACATCTGCAACTGGTGGACAATTTACCTGATGCGGTTTTTCAATAAAACACGTCGATAATCCAATCGGCAATCGATATTGGTTGATATTCCACCATTTTCCTTAGACAAACTATAGATGTTTACGTAAACACTACATTGTTTTTACTTGGACAAACAATGTCACGTGGCCAGTGGACGGAGCGATAGATGTTCTTGCGTCAGGTCTATTGTTGTAATCACGCGTCTTATTACTCTCACTTGTATCAGTATTGTTGTGTTGTGTTGGTAACGTTGAATACATTTATTTTTTTAGTACAGATGCTAACATCTTCCAAAAATATTATCTTTCTTTAAATATACATTAACATATTTTTTTGTATTCCAGAGTGTAGCGTCAATATTGGGCGGTGTTGCAGGGTTAAGCCTTAAAAGTCTCATAGGCTGGCATGGCTTATTTCTAATGTCTGGATTTCTCGGAGCCATAGGTAAGTGTCATATCAAGATTTCTTAGTTTAAACTAAAATTTATTTTTAGTGCGATTTCGAAAAACAAGTTCATACAACATAGACAAATCACGCTAGCAGACTTCCTGGGAAGTACCAGTACGGAGAAATTGCGGATAAACTGTATTGCTCAAGGACACCGCACATATCCGTGGCGAAGGATCAAACCCACGACCCGCGATCCGGGATCCGATACTCTACCACTAAACCACGCACTCCGATCCAAGTTTTCGTGGTGAAGGAACCCATCAGAATGAATCTTTGTATATTTCAATGGGAACCCTATCGAATGACTGAATTATAAACACGTTCTGTACAGGTTGCACTGTTTAAATAGATTATACATTGTTTGTTTTGTGCTGTATGCTTCTTTATAAACAAAGTATTTGCTTACTAATTATTTTTATAGAAATATATGCTGTCTTATACTTTATATGAATGCATAAGTCATCTTAAATATATAACAAATGATGTTATTTATTTCTATTCTATTTCAGCTTTCTTTATTACATTTTTCTTCAATGGGAGAGACATGGAAGGAAAGAAAATTTAAAAGTGAACAAAGAACCATAATTGTATATTGGGAATACAAATTTCATCCAATCTTAGCTCCGCCAGCGTTGAGATACATGTTTTTACATTAAAAAATGAATTATATACGTGTTACAGTTTAAATTATATGTGCAATATTATATGTGCAATAATATATGAGTAATACAGGAGTTACATGTTTATAAAATATGTTGTGTATTTTTATGCCCCACCCGAAAATTTTTCGGGTGGCATATTGTAGTCGCAGCGTCCGTCCGTCCGGCATTTCGTGTCCGGCCTGTAACTTTGTCATGCATAAATGGATTTTGTTAATATTTGCTACAAATGATCAAATTAACATGACAACGTGACGCGAGTAAAACACACACCAGTACCTCAAAGGTGGTCAAGGTCACACTTTGAGTTTGTTTGACAACACTTTGAGTCTGTGTGAGATTTCGTGTCCGACCTGTAACTTTGTCATGCATAAATGAATTTTATAAATACTTGCTACAAATGATCAACATAACATGATGATGTGTAGCGCGTAAGAACCGTACCTCAAAGGTCAAGGTCACACTTTGAGTTGTTTGACAACACTATGAGTCTGCGTGAGATTTCGTGTCCTCCCTGTAACTTTGTCATGCATATATGGATTTTGTTAATACTTGTTACAAATGATCAACATAACATGACGACGTGTCATGGGTAAGATCCACACCCATACCTCAAAGGTCAAGGTCATACTTTGAGTTTGTTTGACAACACTTTGAGTCTGTGTGAGATTTTTCGAACTGTAACTTTGTCATGCATAAATGGATTTTATAAATACATGCTACACATGATAAACATAACATGATGACGTGTCGCGAGTGAGACACATATCCATACCTCAAAAGTCAAGGTCAAACTTTGAGTTTGTTTGACAACACTTTGAGACTGTGTGAGATTTCATGTCCGGCCTATAACCTTGTCATGCATAGATGGATTTGATAAAACTTGCAACAAATGATCAACATAACATGATGTGTTGTGCGTTACACCCAACTCCAACTTCAAAGGTCAAGGTCACAATTTATCTTTGTTTGATGACATTTTTAGTCTGATTGAGATTTCGTGTCCGGTCTGTAACTTTGTCACCTATAGATTAATTTCAAAAACACGTGGCTTAATTCATCAGCAAGGCATGATGAAGTGTCACGCGTAAAACCCAAATGCATACCTCAAAGGTCAAGGTCAAACTTCGAGTTTGTTTGAGATTTTGTGTCCGGTCTGTAACTTTGTCATGCATAGATGGATTTTATAAATAATTACTACAAATGATCAACATAACATTTAATAATAAGTCACACTTAAACCCGGACTCCCATTTCAAAGGTCAAAGTCACAATTAAACTTTGTTTGACAACACCTTCAGTCCGTTTGAGATTTAGTGTCCGGTTTGTAACATTGTCACCTATTGATAGATTTTAAAAACACTTGGCTCAGTTGATCAACATTACATAATTCATTGTCGTATGTAAGACCAAGAACCTTCCCTCAAAGGTCAAGGTCACACTTTCATTTTGTTTGATACTGTACGTCTGGTCAGTAACTTTGTCTTTTACTTGGCTCAACTGATCAAGATGACATGACGACGTGTCACAAGTAAGACCTAGACCCGTATCTCAAAGGTCAAGGTCACACTTTGAGTTTGTATGACAACACTTTGAGTCTGTTTGAGATTTCAAGACCGTCCTGTAACTTTTTCATATATGAATGGATTTCAAAAACACTTGTTTCATTTTATTATTTTTTAATATTTGATTTTTAAAAAAATCAACAACAAAAAAATCCTTACACTACACACCTGTCTCTCTTGAATTCACATATAAGTTTGTTACTTATTCTTTCTGTATATTTATATACATAATTGACATAATATTTTAGTTTGTATGTGAATCTGCTTAATTTTTCATGAAATATATGCAAATGAGAAATATTTTACACTAATATTCAACCAATCCAATAACTGAAAACACATGTTTTATAAAATTTAAGAAATAGGTGATTCTTTTGTGTTTACTGATTCTCAAAAAAAGTTAAATTTTACTAGAAAAATATAAAATGAACCGAGGTATTTTTGATATTTTTTTTAAAGTCTTCTCCTTGGCTTTCAATAAACACCATCAATTAACACACAAAAAATTGTGTTTATAAACCATTCCAATTATAGATACCTCTAATAAATATAAACACACAAAAACAACCCCAATATAATAAAATTCATGTAATTATTGCCATTTTATCTTTTCTATAAAAAGGGATACACCAAAATACATATTTAATATTTATTAAGGTCCTACACCAAGCCAGCCGTCATTAGACAACATAGTTTTCTTATACTATCATCTGCTGTGTCAAACTATATTTTATTTCTGTTTGATTTTTGTTTTAGCTCGAGCTACAATCTATAATTTGTTTAGAATGGTGTGTCCCTTTAAGATTAATGTATATATGTGTATTCGGTGAAAGGAAAAAGAAAGTATACATACCTATAAACGTCGACAGGTCAAGGAACAAAAAATGTATTACATATAAATTTTGTATATTTGTTGAATCAAAAAACAAACATCTAATTCATTTCAAAGCAAAACAATAAGAAAAAATCAGTTTTTTTTTTCATCACATGAATAAACTTAGTCAATAATGAAATAATTTCAAAAACCAAAATGTATGCTTTCTTTTTCCTTTCAGTGTATATATATGAATGTATGTTACAACTTGACTGATATATATATTTGTACGGTTTGTTGAGGGATGGCACACCCCGACCCTCACAGACCTATTACGGGGTGATTAAATGGATCACTTTTCAGTGATTGAAATTAAAAAAAATCATTGTCGTATGTAAGACCAAGAACCTTTCCTCAAAGGTCAAGGTCACACTTTCATTTTGTTTGATATTGTACGTCTAGTCAGTAACTTTGTCTTTTACTTGGCTCAACTGATCAAGATGACATGACGACGTGTCACAAGTAAGACCTAGACCCGTATCTCAAAGGTCAAGGTCACACTTTGAGTTTGTATGACAACACTTTGAGTCTGTTTGAGATTTCAAGACCGTCCTGTAACTTTTTCATATATAAATGGATTTCAAAAACACTTGGCTCAATTCATCAATTGATCAACATGATATGATGACGTGTCACGCTAAGACTCATAACCTAACTTCAAGGTCACACTTTCAGTTTGTTTGATATTTCATGTCTGGTCTGTCACTTGTCTTACATAGAGGGATTTTAAAATAGCTTGGTTTCATCAGATATATAAAATATTATTATCTATATCTGATTTCATACATGTTCCTACCAAGTATTTGGGGAAAATACAGTTCAAAGTGTTATCAGTTCCCTTGTTGTAGGTACAATTTGTTTGTAAGTGTTCTTACTTTTTATTTAATAATAATCATTTTCCCGATCTTCCAGAGCATATTTACAATCACACTTGTTAACACGAAATAAGAAAGAATAATATCCAACTCACCATCCCATCACACCCACCTCACCAAACTCCACCGACCAGTTCAAGGCGGTTGCATAAACAATACGTATCAGCATTAAACAGATACAGTGTGTAATTTGCCAAAATATGAAGAAATATTATAGAGAATAAGATTTCTTGATCTTTGTTACATGTTATATATATACATGTATATATATATATATATATATATATATATACATGTATATATATATATATATATATATATATATGTATATGTGTGTGTGTGTGTGTGTGTGTGTGTGTGTGTGTGTGTGTGGGTGTCTGTCTGTCTGTCTGTCTGTCTGTCTGTCTGTCTGTCTGTCTGTCTGTCTGTCTGTGTGTTTGTGTGTGTGTGCCTGCCTGCCTGCCTGCCTGCCTGCCTGCCTGCCTGCCTGCCTGCCTGCCTGCCTGTCTGTCTGTCTGTCTGTCTGTCTGTCTGTCTGTCTGTCTGTCTGTCTGTCTGTCTGTCTGTCTGTCTGTCTGTCTGTCTGTCTGTCTGTCTGTCTGTCTGTCTGTCTGTCTGTCTGTCTGTCTGTCTGTCTGTCTGTCTGTCTGTCTGTCTGTCTGTCTGTCTGTCTGTCTGTCTGTCTGTCTGTCTGTCTGTCTGTCTGTCTGTCTGATTGTTACATTATAGAGAGAGTCATACGTCTAACAAAACACCTTTCAGGAGCTCTGTATCCTTGAAGGGGTCAACGTCTTGCGATATATGTATAATTATATAACTATATATACGCATATCTAATATAATTTTCAGAAACAATCTTAAGGGAAAATTCTAAAAAGCGTTCTTTAACATAAGGCGTATCGGTGTATCACTTTAAAATAATTCAATGTACTTAAATATACATATGTTAATACAACCATAAGTTTAAACGTTCTGCTTTACTTGACATTTTGCTATTTAAACATTCCTCCTTGATGGGAAGATAGCGTTGTCGAATATTAAATATGTTGAATAGGTCAGGACTGCTTGATTACACTTACAACTTCATTGGCAATAAAGTTATTCATCGACTCGCTTAAGAGATAGAGCGAAGTGAAATTGTGCCACGGAACTTATTAAAAATGTTATTTTGAATTAAATAGTTGATTGAAATTTTAACCATCGTTTGTAAATTGGGACAGAAGTATGAACTGCCGTGTGGCCAGGTAATGTTTTATAAAAATAGTTTTATTGTTTTATTTAAGCTTTAAGTTTTAACACGCGATATAATGCAATCATGTTGACCGTTGTAAAATTCACCTAGATTAAACCACACCCAAAACGTTTCATTATAAAGTCGATCATATAGTTTGGTGATGGAAAGAGGGGATAGGGAAGCAAGGTAATATTTACAGTTTGGCGATTGAACGAGTGGAGAGGAAAGCAAGGTAATATTTACAGTTTGGCGATTGAACGAGGGGACAGGGAAGCAAGGTAATATTTAAAGTTTGGCGATGGAACGAGGGGATACGGAAGCAAGGCAATATTTACAGTTTGGTGATGGAACGAAGGGATAGGGAAGCAAGGCAATATTTACAGTTTGGCGATGGAACGAGGGGATAGGGAAGCAAGGCAATATTTACAGTTTGGCGATTGAACGAGGGGATAGTGAAGCAAGGCAATATTTACAGTTTGGCGATGGAACGAGGGGATAGGGAAGCAAGGCAATATTTACAGTTTGGCGATGGAACGAGGGGATAGGGAAGCAAGGCACTATTTACAGTTTGGCGATTGAACAAGGGGATAGGGAAGCAAGGCAATATTTAAACTTTGGTGATGGAACGAGGGGATAGGGAAGCAAGGCAATATTTACAGTTTGGCGATTGAACGAGGGGATAGGGAAGCAAGGCACTATTTACAGTTTGGTATGGAACGACAGGATAGGGAAGCAAGGCACTATTTACAGTTTGGTAATGGAACGAGGGGATAGGGAAGCAAGGCACTATTTAAAGTTTGGTGATGGATTGAGGGGATAGAGAAGCAAGGTTCTACTAACAGTTTGGCGATCGAACGAGGGGATAGGGAAGCAAGGCACTATTTAAAGTTTGGTGATGGAACGAGGGGAAAGAGAAGCATGGCACTATTTACAGTTTGGCGATTGAACGAGGGGATAGAGAAGCAAGGCAATATTAACAGTTTGGTGATGGAACGAGGGGATAGAGAAGCAAGGCACTATTTACAGTTTGGTGATGGAACGAGGGGATAGGGAAGCAAGGCACTATTTACAGTTTGGCAATTGAATGAGGGGATAGAGAAGCAAGGCACTATTTACAGTTTGGTGATGGAACGAGGGGATAGGGAAGCAAGGCAATATTAACAGTTTGGCAATGGAACGAGAGGATAGAGAAGCAAGGCACTATTTACAGTTTGGTGATGGAACGAGGGGATAGGGAAGCAAGGCAATATTTACAGTTTGGCGATGAAAAGAGGGGATAGGGAAGCAGGGCAATATTTACAGTTTGGCGATTGAACGAGGGGATAGGGAAGCAAGGCAATATTTACAGTTTGACGATTGAACGAGGGGATAGGGAAGCAATGCAATATTTACAGTTTGGCGATTGAACGAGGGGATAGAGAAGCAAGGTAATATTTACAGTTTGGCGATGGAACGAGGGGATAGAGAAGCAAGGCAATATTTACAGTTTGGCGATTGAACGAGGGGATAGGGAAGTAAGGCAATATTTACAGTTTGGCGATGGAAAGAGGGGATAGGGAAGCAAGGCAATATTTACAGTTTGGCGATTGAACGAGGGGATAGGGAAGCAAGGTAATATTAACAGTTTGGCGATGGAACGAGGGGATAGGGAAGCAAGGCAATATTTACAGTTTGGCGATTGAACGAGGGGATAGGGAAGCAAGGCAATATTTAAAGTTTGACGATTGAACGAGGGGATAGGGAAGCAATGCAATATTTACAGTTTGGCGATTGAACGAGGGGATAGAGAAGCAAGGCAATATTTACAGTTTGGCGATGGAACGAGGGGATAGAGAAGCAAGGCAATATTTACAGTTTGGCGATTGAACGAGGGGATAGGGAAGTAAGGCAATATTTACAGTTTGGCGATGGAAAGAGGGGATAGGGAAGCAAGGCAATATTTACAGTTTTGCGATTGAACGAGGGAATAGGGAAGCAAGGTAATATTAACAGTTTGGCGATGGAACGAGGGGATAGGGAAGCAAGGCAATATTTACAGTTTGGCGATTGAACGAGGGGATAGGGAAGCAAGGCAATATTTAAAGTTTGGCGATGGAACAAGGGGATAGGGAAACAAGGCAATATTTACAGTTTGGCGATGGAACGAGGGGATAGAGAAACAAGGCAATATTTAGAGTTTGGCGATTGAACGAGGGGATAAAGAAGCAAGGCAATATTTTACAGTTTGGCGAAGGAAAGAGGGGATAGGGAAGCAAGTCAATATTTACAGTTTGGCGATTGAACGAGGGGATAGGGAAGCAAGGCAATATTTAGAGTTTGGCGATTGAACGAGGGGATAGAGAAGCAAGGCAATATTTAGAGTTTGGCGATTGAACGAAGGAATATGGAAGCAAGACAATATTTACATTTGGCAATTGAACGAGGGGATAGAAAAGCAAGGCAATATTTACAGTTTGGCGATGGTACGAGGTGAAAGAGAAACAAGGCAATATTTACAGATTGGCGATGGAACAAGGGGATAGGGAAGCAAGGCAATATTTACAGTTTGGTGATTGAACGAGGGGACAGAGAAGCAAGGCAATATTAACAGTTTGGCGATGGAAAGAGGGGATAGGGAAGCAAGGCAATATTTACAGTTTAGCGATGGAAAGAGGGGATAGGGAAACAAGGCAATATTTACAATTTGGCGATTGAACGAGGGGATAGGGAAGCAAGGCAATATTTACAGTTTGGCGATGGAACAAGGGGATAGAGAAGCAAGGCAATATTTACAGTTTGGCGATGGAACGAGGGGATAGGGAAGCAAGGCAATATTTACAGTTTGGCGATGGAACGAGGGGATAGGGAAGTAAGGCAATATTTACAGTTAGGCGAAAGAACGACAGGATAGAGAAGCAAGGCAATATTTACAGTTCGGCGATGGAACGAGGTAATAGGGAAGCAAGGCAATATTTACAGTTTGGCGATGGAAAGAGGGGATAGGGAAGCAAGGTAATATTAACAGTTTGGCGATGGAACGAGGGGATAGAAAAGCTAGGCAATATTTACGGTTTGCCGATGGAACAAGGGGATAGAGAAGCAAAGCAATATTTAAAGTTTGGCGATTGGACGAGGGAATAGGGAAGCAAGGCAATATTCACAGTTTGGCGATGGAACGAGGGGATAGGGAAGCAAGGTAATATTGACAGTTTGACGATGGAACTAGGGGATAGGGAAGCAAGGTAATATTTACAGTTTGGCGATGGAACGAGGGGATAGGGAAGCAAGGTAATATTTACAGTTTGGCGATGTAACGAGGGAATAGAGAGCAAGGTAATATTTACAGTTTGGCGATAGAAAGAGGAGATAGAGAAGCAATGTAATATTGACAGGTTGGCGATGAAACGAGGGGATATGGAAGTAAGGTAATATTTACAGTTTCGCAATGGAGCGAGGGGATAGGGAAACAATGTTATATTTACAGTTTTGCGATGGATCTAGGGGATAGGAAAGTAAGGCAATATTTACAGATGGCGATTGAACAAAAGGATAGGGAAGCAAGGCAATATTTACAGTTTGGCGATTGAACGAGGGGATAGGGAAGCAAGGCAATATTAACAGTTTGGCAATTGAACGAGGGGATAGTGAAGTAAGACAATATTAACAGTTTGGCGATTGAACGAGGGGATGGGGAAGCAAGGCAATATTAACAGTTTGGCGATTGAACGAGGTGATAGTGAAGCAAGTCAATATTAACAGTTTGGCGATTGAACGAGGTGATAGGGAAGCAAGGCAATATTTACAGTTTTGCGATGGAACGAGGGGATAGGGAAGCAAGGCAATATTTACAGTTTGGCGATGGAACGAGGGGATAGGGAAGCAAGGCAATATTTACGGTTTGGCGATGGAACGAGGGGATAGGGAAGCAAGGCAATATTGACAGTTTGGCGATGGAACGAGGGGATAAAGAAGCAAGGCAATATTTACAGTTTGGCGATGGAACGATGCGATAGAGAAGCAAGGCAATATTTACAGTTTGGCGATGGAACGATGGAATAGACAAGCAAGGTAATATTAACAGTTTGGCGATTAAAAGAGGGGTTAAGGAATCAAGGTAATATTAACAGTTTGGCGATTGAACGATGGAAAAGAGGAGCAAGCCAATATTTACAGTTTGACGATTGAACGAGGGGATAGGGAAGCAAGGCAATATTTACAGTTTGGCGATTGAACGAGAAGATAGAAAAGCAAGGCAATATTTACTGTTTGGCGATGGAACGAGGGGATAGAGAAACAAGGATATATTTACAGTTTGGCGATGGAACAAAGGGATAGAGAAGCAAGGCAATATTTACAGTTTGGCGATGGAACGAGGGGATAGGGAAGCAAGGTAATATTAACAGTTTGGCAATTGAACGAGGGGTTAAAGAAGCAAGGTAATATTAACAGTATGGCGATTGAACGAAGAGATAGGGTAGCAAGGTAATATTGACAGTTTGGCGATTGAACGAGGGAATATGGAAGCAAGGTAATATTAACAGTTTGGCGATTGAACGAAGGGATAGAGAAGCAAGGCAATATTTACAGTTTGAAGATGGAACGAGGGGATAGTGAAGCAAGGCAATATTGAGAGTTTGGTGATGGAACGAAGGGAAAGAGAAGCAAGGTAATATTAACAGTTTCGCGATTAAACGAGGGGATAGAGAAGCAAGACAATATTTACAGTTTGGCGATTGGACGAGGTGATAGGGAAGCATGGTAATATTTACAGTTTTGCGATGGAACGAGGGGATAGGGAAGCAAGGTAATGTTTACAGTTTGGTGATAGAACGAGGTGATAGAGAAGCAAGGTAATATTTACAGTTTGGTGAAGGAACGAGGGAATAGGGAAGCAAGGTAATATTTACAGTTTGGTAATTGAACAAGGGGATAGAGAAGCAAGGTAATATTGACAGTTTGGCGATTGAACGAGGGGATAGAGAAGCAAGGCAATATTTACAGTTTGGCGATCGAACGAGGGTACAGGGAAGCAAGGTAATATTTACATATTGGCGATGGAACGAGGGGACAGGGAAGCAAGGAAATATTTACAGTTTGGCGATGGAACGAGGGGACAGGGAAGCAAGGTAATATTTACAGTTTGGCGATTGAACGAGGGGACAGGGAAGGAAGGCAATATTTACAGTTTGGCGATTGAACGAGGGGACATGGAAGCAAAGTAATATTTATAGTTAGGCGATTGAACGAGGGGATAGGGAAGTGAGGCAATATTTACAGTTTGGCGATTGAACGATGGGATAGAGAAGCAAGGCAATATTTACAGTTTGGCGATTAAACGAGGGGATAAGGAAACAAGGCAATATTTACAGTTTCGCAATGGAACGATGGGATAGGGAAGCAAGGCAATGTTGACAGTTTGGCGATGGAACGAGGGGATACGGAAGCAAGGTAATATTTACAGTTTGGCGATAGAACGAGGGGATAGGGAAGCATGGTAATATTTACAGTTTGGCGATGGAACGAGGGGATAGTGAAGCAATGTAATATTAACAATTTGGCGATTGAACGAGGGGATAGGGAAGCAAGGTAATATTTACAATTCGGCGATTGAACGAGGGGATAGAGAAGCAAGGTAATATTTACAGTTTGGCGATTTGACGAGGGGATAGAGAAGCAAGGTAATATTTACAGTTTGGCGATGGAACGAGGGGATAGAGAAGCAAGGCAATATTGACAGTTTGGCGATTGGACGAGGAGATAGGGAAGCAAGGTAATATTTACAGTTTGGCGATGGAACGAGGGGATAAAGAAGCAAGGTAATATTAACAGTTTGGCGATTGGACGAGGGGATAGAGAAGCAAGGTAATATTTACTGTTTGGCGATGGAACGAAGGGGATAAAGAAGCAAGGTAATATTGACAGTTTGGCGATTGGACGAGGAGATAGGGAAGCAAGGTAATATTTACAGTTTGGCGATTGTACGAGGGGATAAAGAAGCAAGGCAATATTTACAGTTTGGCAATTGAACGGGGGAATAGAGGAGCAACGTAATATTTACAGTTTGGCGATTGGACGAGCGGATAGGGCAGCAAGGTAATATTTACAGTTTGGCGATTGAACGAGAGGATAGGGAAGCAAGGTAATATTTACATATTGGCGATGGAAGGAGGGGATAGAGAAGCAACGTAATATTTACTGTTTGGCGATGAAACGAGGGGATAGGGAAGCAAGGTAATGTTGACAGTTTGGCTATTGAACGAGGGGATAGGAAAGCAAGGCAATGTTTACAGTTTGGCGATGGAACGAGGGGATAGGGAAGCAAGGTAATGTTTACAGTTTGGCGATTGAACGAGGGGATAGAGAAGCAAGGTAATATTAACAGTTTGGCGATGGAACGAGGGGATAGAGAAGCAAGGTAATATTTACAGTTTGGCGATTGAACGAGGGGATAGGGAAGCAAGGTAATATTTACAGTTTGGCGATTGTACGAGGGGATAAAGAAGCAAGATAATATTTACAGTTCGGCTATTGAACGAGTGAATAGAGGAGCAACGTAATATTTACAGTTTGGCGATTGGACGAGGGGATAGAAAAGCAAGGCAATATTTACAGTTTGGCGATTGAACGAGGGGATAGAGAAGCAAGGCAATATTTACAGTTTGGCGATTGGACGAGGAGATAAGGAAGCAAGGTAATATTTACAGTTTGGCGATGGAACGAGGGGATAAAGAAGCAAGGTAATATTTACAGTTTGGCGATTGGACGAGGGGATAGAGAAGCAAGGTAATATTTACAGTTTGGCGATGGAACGAGGGGATAGAGAAGCAAGGTAATATTTACAGTTTGGCGATTGGACGAGGGGATAGGGAAGCAACTTAATATTTACAGTTTGGCAATTGTACGAGGGGATAAAGAAGCAAGGTAATATTTACAGTTTGGCGATTGAACGGGGGAATAGAGGAGCAACGTAATATTTACAGTTCGGCGATTGGACGAGGGGATAGAGAAGCGAGGTAATATTTACAGTTTGGCGATTGAACGAGAGGATAGGGAAGCAAGGTAATATTTACATATTGGCGATGGAACGAGGGGATAGAGAAGCAAGGCAATATTTACAGTTTGGCGATGAAACGAGGGGATAGGGAAGCAAGGTAATGTTGCCATTTTGGCGATGGAACGAGAGGATAGGAAAGCAAGGCAATGTTTACAGTTTGGCGATGGAATGAGGGGATAGGGAAGCAAGGTAATGTTTACAGTTTAGCGATTGAAGGAGGGTATAGAGAAGCAAGGTAATATTTACAGTTTGGCGATGGAACGAGGGGATAGAGAAAGATAGTAATATTTACAGTTTTGCGATTGGACGAGGGGATAGGGAAGCAAGGTAATATTTACAATTTAGCGATTGCACGAGGGGATAAAGAAGCAAGATAATATTTACAGTTTGGCGATTGAACGAGGGAATAGAGGAGCAACGTAGTATTTACAGTTTGGCGATTGGACGAGGGGATAGGGCAGCGAGGTAATATTTACAGTTTGGCGATTGAACGAGAGGATAGGGAAGCAAGGTAATATTTACATATTGGCGATGGAACGAGGGGATAGAGAAGCAACTTAATATTTATAGTTTGGCGATGGAACGAGGGGATAGCGAAGCAAGGTAATGTTGACAGTTTGGCGATTGAACGAGGGGATAGGGAAGCAAGGCAATGTTTACAGTTTGGCGATTGAACGAGGGGTAAGGAAGCAAAACAATATTTACAGTTTGGCGATTGAAGGAGGGTATAGAGAAGCAAGGTAATATTTACAGTTTGGCGATTGAAGGAGGGGATAAAGAAGCAAGGCAATATTTACAGTTTGGCGATCGAACGAGGGGACAGGGAAGCAAGGTAATATTTACAGTTTGGCGTTGGAACGAGGGGATAGAGAAGCAAGGTAATATTTACAGTTTGGCGATTGAACGAGGGGATAGGGAAGCAAGGTAATATTTACAGTTTGGCGATTGAACGAGGGGACATGGAAGCAAAGTAATATTTACAGTTTGGCGATGGAACGAGGGGATAGAGAAGCAAGGTAATATTTAATGTTTGGCGATTGAAGGAGGGGATAGGGAAGCTAGTCAATATTTACAGTTTGGCGATGGAACGAGGGAATAGAGGAGCAACGTAGTATTTACAGTTTGGCGATTGGACGAGGGGATAGGGCAGCGAGGTAATATTTACAGTTTGGCGATTGAACGAGAGGATAGGGAAGCAAGGTAATATTTACATATTGGCGATGGAACGAGGGGATAGAGAAGCAACTTAATATTTATAGTTTGGCGATGGAACGAGGGGATAGCGAAGCAAGGTAATGTTGACAGTTTGGCGATTGAACGAGGGGATAGGGAAGCAAGGCAATGTTTACAGTTTGGCGATTGAACGAGGGGTAAGGAAGCAAAACAATATTTACAGTTTGGCGATTGAAGGAGGGTATAGAGAAGCAAGGTAATATTTACAGTTTGGCGATTGAAGGAGGGGATAAAGAAGCAAGGCAATATTTACAGTTTGGCGATCGAACGAGGGGACAGGGAAGCAAGGTAATATTTACAGTTTGGCGTTGGAACGAGGGGATAGAGAAGCAAGGTAATATTTACAGTTTGGCGATTGAACGAGGGGATAGGGAAGCAAGGTAATATTTACAGTTTGGCGATTGAACGAGGGGACATGGAAGCAAAGTAATATTGACAGTTTGGCGATGGAACGAGGGGATAGAGAAGCAAGGTAATATTTAATGTTTGGCGATTGAAGGAGGGGATAGGGAAGCTAGTCAATATTTACAGTTTGGCGATGGAACGAGGGGACATGGAAGTAATGTAATATTTACAGTTAGGCGATTGAACGAGGGGATAGGGAAGCGAGGCAATATTTACAGTTTGGCTATTAAACGAAGGGACAGGGAAGCATGGTAATATTTATAGTTTGACGATTGAACGTGGGGATAGAGAAGCAAGGTAATATTAACATTTTATCGAGATTTAAGCTCCTTATTGGAACCGCAGCGGTGGTCTTGTGGTAGAGCGTCTGCCTTGCTCGTGGGTTCGATCCACAAACGGGTCATACCAAAAACAAAAACGGTACTAGAGGCTTCCTCGCTTAGCGCTCAACATATATAGAATAGCTCTATGTCAAAACGGTCCGGTGTCAGTGACTGGGTGGAGTATCATACCATCTATCTGCAGCATGATACTCCAGTGTGGCAGCGCTCAGAATACTGTCTCAAATAGACACCATTGCGATATAATTGAAAAATTTTTTGAAAGCGACGCTAAACACCATACAACAACAACATCTCCTTATTGGGGGCTTAGCATTGGTTTAGGATAACTTCAATACCGTAACTACTGTTATGCGTTTTTGTATGTAGTTTAACTAAAGGTGAGCTTTTCTGACCGCCTTATACATCCGTGTGTCCTTAAACGTTTTGGGGAATACACAATTTATGCGCTCTGCCATCTGGATTTTCTATTTAATCCCCACCAGTCTTACATAGTAGTTAAATAACTCGGATAAGGTCTTGAACTTGCAAAATCTGATAATTAATGTTGGTGTTTAAACCTTTGCATTGTCAAAAAAAATCGTATTTGATGTTGAATGCTCTAAAATTCCATTGATCTTCACCAAACTTACTTTATTATTATTACATAACTTATATATCTCTGACGAATTTTTACACTGACCAAATTGGATAAATTAAATATATGTCGAAGTTATGGCCCTTTAATCATCAATTATTGCGTTAATTGACGTCATGTGCACCCTAGCACCCTCACTTTTTAAATGTGAACCAAGTTGCACTACTAAAAGTATTTTTAGTATACTATCAAAATGAAATTCTGTAACGTAATCTTATTGTTTGCGTATCTAACAATATACGCATATATAATGCATGCTTAATAAGCTTATTTAAATGATTTGAAGTCACACTTGACAGTTGAGTGATCACATGTTAGCAATGTGTAACAGCTCAATTTAGCATACAGGTTTATTACTATTATTATTATGACTCCTCGCATTTTTATGCGATACATATATACATAGTTTTCAAAGCATTACAACATTAAAGCGCCATTTTTTTTGAGCTACCGTAAGGTTGCCCGTTTATTACCCTGTAATGGGTATGCAGGGGCCAGGGCCATCCCGCTGCAAACCGCACAATAATAGCATGTAAACAAGTTTAGCAACATTTTGAAAAACATATTTGTATAGGTGCAAAAATTAAACATACATATCTCAAAACAGGATAGTTATACGTTGAATATTCAATATAAATACTGGAATATCGGCTCGGACAAAACGTACAAGCTGATCCTTACAGATATCCCAGCATATATCAATTGTTTATTATAATTAATGTTTTTCACATTTCATATAAGTTATGTAAACTTGATAAAAAGCGAAACTAAAGCATTGAGGAATTTATTATTTCGTTCTTTTCGATTTTGCATCATTGCAATACGTTAATGTTCACTATATATATTGGAATATCGGTTCAGACAAAACGTACAAGCTGATCCTTACCGATATCTCAGCATATAGCGAGAATGTTTAGTTGATTTAATGCTTTTACACATTTCATAAATATATATTTAAACTATAGAACAAAGGGGTAATCTTATAATACTTAAAAGCAAACAACTGTCGCCCTATATAGATAACGTTTGCACAGGCCTCTCGTGTGTAAAGCAACTTTCACGAAACGAAACAGAAGAGTTAAGCTATATTTAGTTTAGTTTAAACATATTTTATTGCTTTTAAACATATATATATATATATATATATATATATACATATATAAGCAAAAGGGTTAAAGAAAGCTATATTTCAAGAGATGATATTTTTAAGGAATGCAATATTCAACAAATCAAAAATTGTTTGTGTCAATTCTCAATAAATAATTTATAGCGGCATTGTTGTTGTTTTTTTCTTGGTTTTAAAAATACAATCTGTTTTTTTATACAACGTATTGTATTAAAAAATAATGTCTCTGAAATACGTATTTGTTTATCAAATTTACAGCGCCATTTAATTTCGGAAAACCTTAAAATTTTGATAATAACATAAATGATTGGAATTAAATATGCTGGTTATATTGGTAAATTTATTCTTATACACTTCAAATAAGGAACTGTCGAAATGAACGAACCGTTCTTTTAAGCTGTTTGTTTACATTCTGTATTCGTCATTAATCGGGTCGTTTTAACGACAATTCGGCAATATTCGGAAGTACACACATCACTACACGTATATTATAATGCGGGTATTTAGTAAATGAAAGAAAAAACACAGAGAAAGGGAGAGAGAGAGAGAGAGAGAGAGAGAGAGAGAGAGAGAGAGAGAGAGAGAGAGAGAGAGAGAGAGAGAGAGAGGGAGGGAGGGAGAGAGAGAGAGAGAGAGAGAGAGGGAGGGGGAGGGGACCACTTTATGAACATCATAACAATTTGTCAATCGTAGAAAATCTCTGCTGCATTTGTTTACTAAACGGTTGAGGCAAAATCGTTATAAGCCTGCAGTTTGCTGCTTTCAAATGACCTAAACGTTTTTTTAAGAAAGGATGAACGTGGTATTTGTGTACGTTGGGTTGATTCCGAAAAAAAAAATGATATTTGCTTGAAAGGGATGGAAAATGAAAAATCAGACATAAATTGATGAGATGATGTTGAGACTAAATGTCATTGGACTTTCTATCGTATCTTATTATATTTTATCTTATCACAAGTACAAAACCTGCCAAACAACAACTTACTGTGCATCAGGATTCTAGAAGTATATCTAGAGGGCATAATGGTTTATTCTGTAAAAGGGCTATACAAAGGTGACCTGTTTCATTTTATTCCTTCGTATGCGTTAGCTTCAATAGACTTTGTCTCTGTTTAGATGCAATGATCTGAACAATGATATAATTTCAAATTATTTAAATGAAGATGATGGTATGACTTTTCTCAGTTTGGGAAGAGCGAGGTCGGGTGCTAGGTTTAAGCTTCTCAATGGCAGTTTTTCTACCGACCGTTCCATGGCAGTTACCTTGTTAAACTTTATATTTTGTTATGATTGTGCCCTTGTAGTTGCTCTGCCCTTCAAATGTAACGTCTTTTGTTGGGAATATATTTTATTATATTTTATTATGTATTGCTATATATTATGTTTCCCATCTCTGATCATTGACCCCTTAATTAAATACGACGTTGATTTAACATATAGTAGTGTAGTATAGCACTGCCTCAATTAAGTATCATGCCACAGAAATATGTTATAAATATTGTAATAAAACTAAGTTCTTGATATAAACATTGTTTATTACCTAAATCTATTTCAATTGCAGACCGTCCGTCAATGGGAGCCTTTTTATTAAATAATTGTACAAAAATATCCCGTATTTTGGTTTATCCATGTTATGTTATGTTTTCGTGGAACCAAACTGCTTTACGAGCTGTGTCTCCATTTTTCTTGTGTTGTAGTGCATATAATGTGTGGCTAAGATCGTTTCGTCATCTGATTTGCGTGAATTTATATATGTTTTGCGTATAGTCTTTCTATCTTCAGTGTTTACCAACATTCAATGTATAACATGTACCGTGGAAATCGCCATAGAAAGTGAACTATACGAACTATTGTACAGAAGGGAAATATACATATATATATTGATTTCCGAGTACAAAATGGAATGTAAACGAATGTCGTGTCAATCAGTCACGTTTCTGTATAACAATAACCATAACGGTTTATGTTGCATTATTATTTTATAGTCTGCTGCAATGGATACTCATTGGTTTTGCGATCACAGTACAGGAAGTTCAAGGTATTTTAATTTAAACGACTTCCATAGCTCGTTGTTAGCTTGTCGCCTTAAATATGAAAACAACCAAATTCCAATGTTGCATACCGTTTTTGGAGTCAGCTTTAACAGCAATAGACGTTAGACCATCTGCACACATCCACATTGCTGTGTTTAAAATATTTTTAATATGTACACAGTCATGTTGATACTATGTTAAGTTATTTAAGTTTAGAGGAAGTAGCTATGTTTGCATTGACGCCAATCACTCATGAACAATCCTTATATGAATGGCAGTGTGTTAAAGTATAGTGGGCGTGGATAAGCACCCACGAAACAATTATATATAATTCAATAAGCTAATGTTTTATGCCCTAGCCATTTAAGGAATGGTGATTGGACTTTAAGTGTGATCCCTGGTCACCTGATTGTACGTGCGTCTTTGGTAGAAAATTGGTTTCCGACTACGTTCTAAAAGAGTATATGTACTCAATCATCATCTGGGTTGTAGCAGTATAATTATAAAATAAAGGTCTTGTTTTATATTTGCTAATGGCGGTCACATTTTACAAGTGCTATGATCATTGATTGACCTCATTGTCAGTCAAATGACATAGAAAAGAACACACACCCATGCCCTATTAACTCATTTATTGTTTAATTAAGCAACACAATTAAACAGCTTTTTTTAATAAAGTTATTTTTTTTTTAAATGTTTATTTCGAATATAATAAAAAACAACACATTTATAATCTTGCGTTAATTAACTTTCAAAGGTGATGCTGCAGATGATATAAAGAACTTACAAGACAAGTTTTGGGAATTTCGAATGAGAGGAAACCCTACAACGTCCACTTACGATGGAATGTACAAATATAACGATTTAATGGAGTCATTTGATGTGGACGACTTCGATATATCACGTGTAGGTTTTTAGTATTTTTGTCCCATATTAACATAAACAAGAATGTATTCATGCCTTAAATTAAATATTAAACACTGTAAAACGTTTCAATGCTGTTTATATTATTTTTAACAACTTGACTTTAAAAATAGTGTTGATAGTATCGTGGAGTTAAACGGTGACTACAATAGCAGAAGTGACACTAGAGATACCGCCTTAGAACAGACGGCCACAGAAGAGCCTAAGCTGTTTATGAGTGAGTCAAATTTCGCTTTCCTTCCGTCATCATATCGTAAACGGTGTTAAACAAGAATAATTTGGTTGTTCAAAATCCAAACCCACATTAGGCATACAAATCATTTAGCAAACAGACGGTAGCTGAACAATGATATATTTTAGTGTTTCAATGTTTGCTTATACTTGTTTCAATTTGAAAACGCCAGATTGGAAGAGGAGGACAATACATTAGAGACACACATGTGTTATGTGTCTGGTGATGGTCCAGTTAGTTTTACACAGTTAAGATATGGGGTCATTATGTTCTTGTAAACAATTTGTTATCTACGTGTGAGTTTAGATGAATATTATGCTTCTCAACGCCGGCACGATTGTATTATACTTTATGGTACTTGCGTAACTTGAAATAAATAACAACGAAGAAGGGTTAAGACATCTTAAAAAAATATTGACACTGGCATATTTATTACATTGTCCTCAGTTTGTGTCTACGGTGTTGTACGAAATGTTTACATACCACAGTAAGTATAGATAATGACAACTAACATGTATCGGGTACCACAGGGGTGGTTTAAGAATAGAGCATCCGCCTCGCATGCGGAAGATCGTGTGTATGGTGCCCGGCCCGGTCATACCAAACACTTGAAAATGGAAGTAGAAATGTATGTAAGGCATGACACTTAAGTGTGGCGACGCTCAGAATACTGCTTCAAGTGGTTGTTTTAAAGCGGCGCTAAACACCATACAACAACAACACACATGTACACGTAACGCTGGTGTACAATACGTTTTGTTATTGGCTGTCAGTATAGCGACAAGCAAAATCACAGTTGACTAATGTACCTGTATAAATACCATGGTTTTCAGTTGTTAACTGAACTATACTAAAACACGAAACCGAATAATTTTTTTTTTGCAAAAATGCTTTTTCAAGACACCAAAATACTATTCTGTTGAACGGACCCATCTCTTCCGACTTATAGTAATGTTGGGAAAGTATTATTTGAGCACGTTGATTGGTCAGTTACTTCAATGATATCACAGTATAGTAAGCGTTCAATTGCTATGAATTGTAGGATAGGCATAGAATTCTCTGCTTTTTCATTTGGGTCTATATACCTGATTTGGGAGATATCATGTTCTGGGATAGACAACAAAAATGCACAATGGTGTAGGTGGGATACTCACGACGTCTGGTGTCACTTCTTTAAGAAGTACTAAATGCTCCCCTTGAAACATTGTTAACCCAGTAAAAGCGATTGGATGACACGTGTTCATAATTGTTTACATGATTATTATTTCTTGTTTTTAACCTATTACTAAATGATGCATTTTTCCTTTGAGTCCCTTTTGTTCAAATTCAATACATTTATTT
This sequence comes from Panopea generosa, assembly GCA_029582155.1. Lineage (NCBI taxonomy): Eukaryota > Metazoa > Mollusca > Bivalvia > Adapedonta > Hiatellidae > Panopea > Panopea generosa. The sequence continues at coordinate 36,809,616 of CM055907.1, forward strand.
CAGAACAAAACTCTGGGATTTATGACAACATTAAAGTCTATAAATACTGACGGTCTCCTTGAACATGATAAGGTCAACTATGACATTTTAGCGGATACACTCCAGACGTTTCTCGATGGTAATTTATGGGCGAGGTAAGTACTAACGGTATATGTTATCAGTTGTTGTTGTTATGTAAATTGATTAATTTACAGGGGTTAGTGTAACGATAGCATGAAACTGTATTAAAGAGACACACGACACTATTGGAATCGATTTTCATTCATGTGTACGCATAAGGTCAATTTTAACATTGTTGTTATTATGAACATGTTCTTCTCAGAGTACTACTGTCTGGAACTTCATATTCAACAAAAAAAAACCCAAAAACATTGACAAATATTTTGTGTCACGCTACCTTTAATATATATATATTATTAAAACTTGTTAAAAAGTGTAATATTGAGACTTTCTTGTCTTTTTTCTAGCTTACTGATAAACGTTGATGACATTAAACTATATAGTACACGTTTTGTCAAAGATGATCACGAATACGTAAAGTATGTCTGCTAACCATTTGCACGAGTTAAGCCCAGTAGAGAGAGAGAGAGAGAGAGAGAGAGAGAGAGAGAGAGAGAGAGAGAGAGAGAGAGAGAGAGAGAGAGAGAGAGAGAGAGAGAGTCGGAGTGTTATCGCATTCTTAACTTGTGAAACTACAACCACACTAACGAATGCAATTTAAACAAACACCATTTAGATTACACACGTTTTATCACCTATGAAACAACGTATGTATAGCACACCGGTCGTTGTTATATATAGTGTATATCAACATTTTCCATTTATAATTCACACTTTGTATCCACGAGAACATCCGAATTTATTATAGTAGTTTTAAATCTTAAAATGGTCAAGCCGACTATTTGGTCAGTTTCAAATTGTTGGTGATCAGATTTTAACAATGGTCAATTTTTCACGTGTAGGTGGGTTATTAAATAACGGTCGGGGTCAGTTTTCAATGTTAAAAAATGGATCACTCAACGGGATCAACATTTAATGTTACACCGGCGCACGTTCGGCCCGCTCTTGATAACATCGACAAAAAGTTAGACTGCTCCGCGTACGTGTTATTATCATGGTAAATGGAACGTCCACTGTGGCTGGGATATAAGAATAATACTATAGATTAGTTTTGCAGGTTATTAAAAATGAAAAAATGAAATTTTAATGAGACTAATTTTTGTCCCATATCTTGAAAAAAAAAACAACATTTGAGAGTGAAAGTTTACGTAATTCTTGAACAATGCTTGTACGGTGCATTTACCCAGCGTTTTATATATATTGTGCTATGATGCTGGTCATACTTTTATTGATAAGATGCAGTGACGCTAATCAATATTTTATAGGTACGGTGCATTGACGCCGATAAACTTTCTTGGAGGAATCCAATTATTTGGCGGTCCTTCATTTCCACAGAGCTCAACCCGAGGAGACTTCGAAAATTACATAGCCAGACTTCATGCTGTACAAAAACAGGTACTTTGTCTAGTTGTTGTTCTTATTTCTGTTTCTTTGAAACCATGAAGCTCATTCACTGTTGGTTGTTTTTCTACTAAGAGAAAACGTTAACGAGTTTGCGTCAATAGAAAAACACGGTGAGAGATGTAACAGAAATTATCAAGTGGTACGAGTTACTAAGCGATTTTAGGATGAAATCGGAGTCAACTCGTTTTAAAAACCTGTAAGACGTTGAGACGTGCACAGACGGAAATGATGTAAAAAAAGACTTTGGGAATAAAAGAAAAGACAGAAAATTATAATCTAAAACTATAGAAAATTATGAGAGTTTTGGGAAAAAAGGAACGAAGAAAGCCATGGCTAAGTATTAAATTCAATTCACTTATTTATTTTTCAATAACAATTCTAAGAATGCCATATCTGAGGACGTTGATTGGTCAGATACTTCAGAGAAAATTTAAATGACGTCATAGTTTGGTAAGCGTACAATTGCTATGAATTGTTGGACAGGCAAAGAATTCCCTGCTGTTTCGTTGGAGATTAATAGACTTCATTCGGGAGGTACTCGGTTCTGGGATAAACTATGGTTTTAAGGAATATTGCATATTTCATTATCTCTCATGAACAGACGCAATAAAACCGAGTATGTTATTATCTTTTCTTGTTTACCCACTGCTATAACATGGACATGTTCAATATTCGTCGATAGGGAGCGAACATTTTAACAGTTGTTTGACACTTTTTAATTTTTGGAATGAGATACTAGATGCTATATCAACCAAGCATGAAGTCTTGTTTATATAATGAACCTTGTTTAGTTGTTTACTCTGTTTCTTTAGATAACCTGATCATCCTCTCCGTCGTTCATTCTAGGTGAACTTTTGGTTGTGTGCAAGTTTTTGAACGGGCAAAATCGGATGATTAAATGTCAGAGTGATGCGACAGATGAGCGGTTTATTAGCAAAGTGGCTCTTTTTTAAAAAAAAAAAAAAAAAAAAAAATAAAAATTTACGTGTTAATAATATTTGGGTTAATTATATTTTGTCACTTTTATTTTATGTTTTAATTGTTCGAATTATGCTTATAGTGTAAATTGGTTGTGTTTGCGTTGATGAATGTGTTCATGGAACTTTACAATATACATTTGCTGTTTGACATATACTATATCATTGTAAATATCATGTTTACTTTATCTGTATTTAAGGTAGACGAGATGATAGCATCCTGCCGATTGGCTATATCATTAAATAGGACATTACACAATGTATCAATGGTAAGATGTGATAATTACACCTTGCATACCAACTTTTAGTTGAAACCGGAAGACGTAACACTGTCAATATATGAACAAAGAGTATGCCTCCTTTGTAACTCTGTAGATGTTGAGGATGAAGTTCATGTAATTATGAAATGTGCCTATTGTAATAATTTACGATATCAGCGTCTATCCGAATTTATGATGGGTAATTATAATAGATTAAATTTATTCTATAAATTGGTGATTAAGCAAAACACTAATTTGTTGATAAAATACTTCAAATTCGTACTGGAAATGTTCAATAAACAGAAACACTTTCTTCAAGCTTAAACTCGTATAAACTCAAACATGATTGTGCTCCACCGTCTGTAAGGTCCAAGTATCTTGTAAATGTCACGTTGGTTTAACATGCCAGATAGTCGATGTGTGTTACTTCATACGTTATTTTTCCGCTTTCTAATATTATCTTTGTCCATTTTGGCACATTGTTTTATAACTATATACTATATATGTGTATATATGTATTATGGGCCAGTAGCCAAAACTACTTAAAATAACCTATTGTCATAGTCATGATAATTCGAGATGTTTCTATGTTTGAACACTTGAGCCTCTTGAAGAGACCCAATAAAACACAATCTGTTTTTTGGTTGCGGCCATGCTTCTCAGGGAGTATTCTTTTGTCATGTTTGTTTGCTATCAACGAGAATGAGTTGTATTTAGTGGAGCATTGCACAATTATATTGATTTATGACTGCGTCAGAATAAGAATTCATTATGAAAAGTAAGCCATGCATCTTATTTTGGTAACCAGGACAAAATACTGTATACGAGCAACGTTGCATTTAGATAATCAAGGCGGATAACTGTGAGTGAACTGTCCCTTGGAATCTTGAAACCATTACGGAAATAAACTCTATCATGATGTTGAAGTTTACTTGCTGCTTTAAAGATGATTTCTAAAAATGGTTTGTATGAATGGTGGGAAAATTCTGTAAAACAATTATATACTTTGTTACGGCCGAGGCATTGATGTTGAATTCGAATATTTGTTTCTAATAATAAGGCATAAAACTTCATAATAACTATGGTACAAATGCACAGTATAATTTTAGAAAAATGTGTGATTTATTTTATAGTTCCAGTTGTACCATTATACGACGAGGTCAGCTCTTTAACTTACAAATAATACCTATTTGCTTTTGGGATATTGTTTTGTATCAATATTAGAATGGGGAATATGAATTTTACCGGTACGATGATTTAATAGCTAATGCATAAAACAAACATTGCTGAAAAATACATGTGATTTTTTTTAATTCTACAGGAAATAGTTTCAGTCTAGCAAACATATTTGACTGTTTCTGAAATTAGTTTTAGATTTTTTTTCCGGGAGACATATTAACAAAACTGTAAGATATCCGTCCGAATCCCTATAACAACGCTTTAAGTTTATAAACTAAAATGCGATATGTTAAATGAACTTGTTTACCATTTGTGAATAAAATATATTAAGATTAAATTAAACTGTATCTATCAAACCGTTATCACGACTGATGTTCTCTATATTGGTATAGGCAAGGGTTCCAGAACAGATCGATAGAAAGATTTTTGATGACCCCGAGCAATCCCCGTACTATAATAATACGTTCATGGTCAAGTTGAACAACTCTGAAAATGTTCAAGATGAAACAGTTCGGTAAGTCATATGTTCAAGATGAAACAATTCGGTAAAGTATATGTTCAAGATAAAACACTTCGGTAAGTTACATGTTCAAACTAAAACAGTTTGGTAAGTTTTACGTTCAAGTTGAAACAGTTTGGTAAGTTGTATGTTCAAAATGGAACAGTTCGGTAAGTTATTATTAAAGATGGAACAGTTCGGTAAGTTCTATGTTCAAGATAAAACAGCTCGGTAAGTCATATGTTCAAGATGAAACATTTGATAAGTTATATGTTCAAGTTGAAACAGCTCGGTAAGTTGTATGTTCAAAATGAAACAGTTCAATTAGTTTTAAGTTCAAGATAAAACAGTTCGGTAAGTTGTATGTTCAAGATGAAACAGTTCGTTAAGTAATATATTAAAGTTGAAACAGTTCGGCAAGTTGTATGTTCAAAATGAAACAGTTTCGTAAGTTTTTTGTTCAAGATGAAACAGTTCAGTTAGTTTTAAGTTCAAGATAAAACAGTTCGATAAGTTATATGTTCAAGATAAAACAGTTCAGTAAAGTATATTTTCGAGATGAAACAGTTCGGTTAAGTTAATCAATTCATCATTGCCTACCCTTTTCACTTCTTCAAGGAGTTTGCTTATTTTACATTTAAATAGACGATCAATTAACTTAGCAACTATTTCTTTAAGATTTACCACTTTTTACCTTTTTTCTGAACACACAGAAAGAAATGAAATATGTATAATGTTCTATATTCTTTTTAACAGTTACTTGTGGAAAACAGTGTTTTTATCCACATTTATTTTGTCATGTATCAAAATTGATGTGTTAAAAATAAGGATGGCAACGAATGGCAATATTGATATTCGAATATTCGGTCATTCTTTCGAACGAATATTCGAATATATTCGGTCAAGATCTTAATAATAAATAATCATCAACTTTCTATCCCGAACGTTTTTACTCGGCATATTTGTTACTTTCTCTTTCAGCGGAAACGGTGCTGATGTATAAATACTAAAAAGCAAACAATTGGAATATCATTGTCGTCAAGATTCAACATGACGTGGAACTCGATGATGCATAATTAATAATAATAAATTAATAAATGCTATGTTATATTAGCTTTACTAAGTTAAATATTCGTATGTTTGTATAGTTTTTAAGTAATTAACTATTTATAAATGAAATTGAAAAACAAACATAAAAAAAAAATATATATATAAGTAAATTCGTCTACTACTTGACGCGTTTATTATTCACAAGTACATAAACGGCCTTCAAATCAAAGAAGTGTGCTCTTCAATTAGGTATAAAATTGGTAAATAAACAAACTTGCTCTCACTTTTTCAAAACAGGGTGATTTACAACAGACCGTAAAGGCAGATCGATGATTAAAATTGCCTAAGGCAAACAATTAAAGGATTACCGACCAGGACTCCTTATCACCTTGACAATGTCCAATTGACACTCGTCTTAGGAGGAAATCAATAATTATCGTGTCTTAACCTGGTTGATATAACACCTTTCAAAACCATTTGTGGCAAAAATATTGAAATTGAAAATAAATAAAGAAAACAATTTGAATTTACTATATTTTTTTTGTTGTTGCGAATATTCGAATATCAATATGACATTCGAATATTCGGACGTATGACCGAATATTCGAATATCCGAATATTCGTTGACATCCTTAGTTAAAAATGACATTTTTCATATACTTTTATCAAGATATTTGATAAAAGTACGTTCGTGAGGGATTTGTTTGTGAAAAAAAGCTATATGTATGATTTAAAAAGCACGTGTGTAAAATGGATCGATGACCGGACCAGCCATTTTTGAAATGTCAATTTGGACACCATATCACTTGAACCATAAAGTAAACCTTTAGGCTTTAGTCCATAATATAATAATACCAAAATGATCGAACATTGAATATTAAGTGTTATGCAGGTATGAATCATGCTTCCCACTTCTAGTATGACTATGAATATAATACTCTTAAACCAGGCGTTGAAGAAGATGCTATTAGACACTACTTCATTTAGAGGAAGGATGAAAACACTTCGACATATATTTTTGAAAAAATAATCGAATTGTACTTAAAAGTCATATACAGCGAGAGGGTAGTGTAAATGATAGAGTTTTGGCCGCTGAAGCCAGAGGTTGCGGGTTCGGACCTCAACTCGACCTGATGCCTTATAAAACAACACTCAGTACTGGTTCTATCCAGGAAACGGACTCGTGAGCGGTTCATAAAAGCTGTGACGTTTCATCACAATCGAGCTTAAACAAAATTAATATAAACTAAATTCATATACGAATATGTAATATTAAATCAATTTCAGGACAGACCTTCGTTCTCGAGGACGAACAGCGGTATTAGCCTACATGGACGCTTTCAGGAGTCTGAAGAACTTCATTGTAAATGTAAGTGATTTAACTCTACGCTGGTAAATGTAAGTGATTTAACTCTACGCTGGTAAATGTAAGTGATTTAACTCTACGCTGGTAAATGCAAGTAATAAAAAGCAAATACAAAATATATATAATAAGAAATTACATGGAAAGATGTGTATGCCTTTTAAAGCCATACTATGTTTAATGGAGTGCTCTTAAAACTATTTTTGTCATTATCAAGTGTAATTTTATCCTCTATAAAGTACATTTGACATTTCGTCTTTAAATCATATATAATACTTAATATAACCACTTTTATACTCTATATAAAGACGAAAACGTTCTATATAAAGACGAACTCACTTTATGTTACGACAAAACACTTAATAAAATGTCAGTAACACTCATTCCACATAGAGAGGAAAAATACTCTATATAAAGATAAAAACACTAAATAAAGCGATAAAAGCACTCTATATAATGATAAAAACACTATATAACGTGTCAAAAGCAGCACTCTTTATAAAGATAAAAAAACTATATAAAGTGTCAAAAGCAGCACTCTATATCAAGATAAAAACACTATATAAAGTGTCAAAAGCAGCACTCTATATAACGATAAAAGCCCTATATAAAGGGACAAAAGTACTCTATATAACGATAAAAGCCCTATATAAAGGGACAAAAGCACTCTTTATAAAAATAAAAAAAAATATATAAAGGAACAAAAGCACTCTCATATATAAAGATAAAAACACTATATAAAGGGACAAAAGCACTCTATATAATGATAAAAACACCATATAAATGTACAGACACTCTATATAAAGATAAAAACCCTATATAACGTGTCAAAAGCAGCACTCTATATAAAGATAAAAACACTATATAAAGGGACAAAAGCACTCTATATAAAGATAAAACCACTATATAAAGGGACAAAAACACTCTATATAATGATAAAACCAATATATAAAGGTACAAAAGCACTCTATATAAAGATAAAAACCCTTTATAAAGTGTCAAAAGCAACACTCTATATCAAGATAAAAACACTATTCAAAGGAACAAAAGCAGCACTCTATATCAAGATAAAAACACAATATAAAGAGACAAAAACACACTACATAAAGATAAAACCCTATATAATGGGAACTATATAAAAGAACAAAAGCACTGTCTCTTATATAAAGATAAAAAATCTATATAAAGGGACAAAAGCACTCTATATAAAGATAAAAACACTATATAAAGGGACAAAAGCAGCACTCTATATCAAGATAAAAACACTATATAAAGGGACAAAAACACACTATATCAAGATAAAACCCTATATAAAGGGACAAAAGCACTCTATATAAAGATAAAAAACTATATAAAGGAACAAAAGCACTCTTATATAAAGATAAAAACACTATACAAAGGGACAAAAGCACTCTATATAAAGATAAAAAACTATATAAAGGAACAAAAGCACTCTTATGTAAAGATAAAAACTCTATATAAAGGGACAAAAGCACTCTATATAAAGATAAAAATACTTTATAAAGGGACAAAAGAACTCTATATAAAGATAAAAACCCTATATAAAGTGTCAAAAGCAGCACTCTATATCAAGATAAAAACACTATATAAAGGGACAAAAACACTCTTTATAAAGATAAAAATACTTTATAAAGGGACAAAAGCACTCTTTATAAAGTTAAAAATACTTTATAAAGTGATAAAAGTATTTTATTTAAAGACAAAAACACTATATAAAGTGACAAAAACACTCTATATAAAGAGAATAACACTATATAAAGTGATAAATGTACTCTATATAAAGAGAATAACACTGTATAAAGTGTTAAATGTACTTTATATAAAGAGAAAAACAATATATAAAGTGTTAAATGTACTCTATATAAAGAGAATAACACTATATAAAGTGATAAATGTACTCTATATTAAGACAAAACACTTTATAAAGTCATAAAAAAACACTCTATACAAAAGGCATTCTATATAAGACAAAAAAATAACAACTATATAAAGTCATAAAACACTCTGTATAAAGATAAACACTTTATAAATTGATAACATCACTTTATATGAAAAATTCGTGTGATTTGAGGTGAACATTTTTTTATAGCAAGACTGATAAAAAATAGTTCATTTATATTTAATAATATGGAATACAAACAATAATTTTATTGATAAAAAATAGTTTTTCTTGAATATAGTAATGCGCTTTTCTAGAAATGTGTGTTCCAATATAACTCACATTTATGGAATTGGCAGATGGCTTATTCTGACTTTATATTTTAGTTTGATATTTAAATTTGCATGTCGTTTTTACTAGGAGTATATGCCGAACACAAGGACAGAATGGGGTGTGTATGCGTGGGATCCGTCACACGAGTATTACAAAGCGTGTCTTAAATGGCATATATCTTTTGAAATGACCCCCGATGATGTACATAGCCAGGGATTGAGAGAGGTGCAACGAATTAGTCAATCAATGACGAAGGTATTGATTGCATTGCTCGCCAGATATACAGTTGAACTCAAATACAATATGTCACGGTGTCTTCTTCCTTTATTGTATTTCTGTGACTATTTGTTTTGAGTTAACATTCTTCTTAATTTTTAATTAATAATATTACTACTTCAACGGTACATTTAGCAATAGCAACTTCTAATTATGTGCATTAGCTCATTTACGAAACATTTCAATATTCATTTAAACTTTAAATGCATGGCCATTTTATTGACTAAATATTGGAAATGACGTGACTAATGTTCAACTTAAAGTTTGCTTTTAGTCATTATAAACATTGATGTGTATATTTCTCTTTGTAGATAATGAAGAATCTCAACTTCGAAGGTAGTGTTAGCGAGTTCTTTAAAAGTTTGACAGGCGATTCTAGATTTTACTCCAATGATACGGTAATTGAATTAAATGATAAGAAAATGAGTTACGAGATAAAACTATTTCATACACCTGTTTGTTCTCATCATATATAAATAAAATCATATATTTCAATTAACGGTATATCGTGATATATTATTAAGCAACAATGTTGTTGTTGTATATAAATGAGCTTATTTTACATCGTCACCAGTTTCCCATTTGAGCGATGCCCCTAAAAGAGTGTTAGTCTTTTAAGGTTTCTGGGGATAGTGCAGGATACAGATAGAAACACATCGTAGATTTATCACATTTCTTTAGCGTGCTCTGGGGATAGCATTGTAACACGGGCCCTCGATTTAAAGTCCCACCAAAACTTTTAGTTGGCTAGCTCCGGGAATCGAACGTGCAACCCCGTGACTAGATGTCTCGTGCTCTAAGCTACAATTGGCATGAAGGAATGTTTTTAATCTTCTGACTCATATTCATGGCTAATTACTATTCACTCTGAGCCCCAGATAATTATATTGATAACAGGGTTGATTGCTTCATAAAGTGAGAAGGTATAGAGGGATTAATTTTACTCCCGAGTTTTTAACATGTTTGTATATAACCATAAGCTTTAACATCCATAATTACAATCAGTGCATGGAACAGTCCCGAGTGTTATTTTAATGCAGATAACGTTGTTTACTTCCAGAATATTATTTGAATTAGGTAATCTATCATTTGTTTGTCCTTGTACATAAAGTCATACATGTTAAGACATACCTTTTTAGAATAAAAAATATCTCAGTATAGCAATTTCGTAAAACATTGTTTTGAAGGAATAAACATATCCCCTATAGTTTAATGTAAGGAGTACGTTTGCACACATTTATAAAAGCTAAGTTGTATTTGATAAATTAAATTGTTATAAAGTGCCCTCATAACGACTTATCATCTGGACAGTCGAATATTGATATATTTTAATAACTTGTTTCTTTGAAATCATCATGTTAATTAATAAAGCAGTATCATTTGCTTTAATGACCGCAATAATGTTCTTTGTGTAAGGTTTTAATTATAGACAAAGATCATTTGATTTATTGTTTCAAGGATATAGTTTTAGTGACTTACTAAGAAACTATTTTAGCCGTATTGAGCAAATATAATATTTAAATTTATATACGAGTCATAAAAAACCTAAATTGATTATTTTAATTGTTTCATTGACCTGTTTGTACAATCATCCAGAAGCAACGACACAATGTACTCTTAATAAACTTAAATATATACTTGCAAAGTATTAATATATGAGTTAAACAATTCATTTTTGCTTCTAGGCCACACTTCTAAAGGCTTATAACGACACCGTTTTTATCCGTATTCAACCCAAACTGGGACAATACTTTCGTGACATTCCTGTGGTTCCGCTAAAGTGAGTTTGGAATTTCTTTAATCTTCAGTATGAGTTTAGTTTAAACATATTTAATTTTGCAAGTTTTTCCAACTTAGATTCGGCCCATCCCTTACAAATAACAAGTTTATAGTGTATAAAGAACAAATTACAAGTTTTATTTTACTGCAACAATTGTAAGTATATAGTGGAGGTTGAGAGAGAGAGAGAGAGAGAGATAGAGAGAGATAGAGAGAGAGAGAGAGAGAGAGAGAGACACAAACACTATATGAGCAGAGTAAAAAAAAAAAAAAAAAAAAAAGTCATATATGTTCAGTAGGAAGTGTACATACCTTTGTTAAACAGCAATGTCTATGAAATTTATTTAAATTCATGTAGTCAGAAGGAAAGAAGAAAGCAACAACGAAAAACAAAAAGCAGGCTATGTTTTATTGAGTCGGTTTATGATGAATAATGTTAAGTGCTACATACCATACGGACATCCAGCACCAGGATAAACAGATCCCCCCAATTGGGTCCGTTAAAAAGTAATGTTTTGAAAGCCAAATTTTAGTACGTTGGTTGGTCCGTTGCTTCATGGAAAATTTGAATGACGTCACATTCTAGTAAGCGTTCAGTTGCTTTGAATTGTGGGACAGGCATAGAACTCCCTGCCTTTTGCATTAGGGGTTAATATACCTGATTCGGGATAGACTTAGTATTATGTATATGAACTACATTGAATAAGTTCCAAAAAGAATGATAATAAGACTGAAATACTTTCTTTGTTTTCATTGCATATTGTTGAATAAATTATCCCATTTTTAGATTGTCTAACATAACAAAGTATACATATATTATTATATCACGTAATGTACTTTTTCTAATGATATACCCAAATAGTTTGTAACACTTACGATGAACTCGTATTGTATTATTGTAAACAGCAATTGATACTAATGATATCACATGTGTTATTGCTTGTAGGATAGAGGCATCATCATACGATGGTTTAGGTGGAGGATACTCATCCGCCACAGAAAATAGTCCTGGAGTGTTCTCAATAAATCTGTTTAGACCTCTTGAAGTGTAAGTATGTCTTATGTTAATGTTATTCGTTTTCTCGACACATTTAAATTAAAAGTGTTGCTTCAAGATCACTTAACCAGAACATCTGGTCAATTAAGACATGGGATCGCGCTTATCACTGTTAAAGCAGTTGAAGTAAGAAGAAGAAAGATCATTAAAAATAAGTGGTGGTTCTTCTCAGATTTAAACATCTGCGTCTGAGGTGTCTTTTCACCAACAAAACCAGATGTTATATAGATAAATAACGTATACTGTTTCACAATAGATAATTTTTTCAGTTTTAGTTGTTTGGATGAGGTTTAACGCCATTTTTAACACATTTCAGGTTAGGTGTGGCATATCCAGTTATATTGGTGGACGAAGATCTCGGAATAAATCTGAGTACAACCATCGTCCTTCCGCAAATAACTGGCAAACTTTCTCACTTAAAGTATTTGGAGCGAACCTTCAACCTTAGCGGCGAGAGGTGTGCTATATTGAGCCGGTGCCTTAAACCACTTGGCCACGGAGAACCTACGACCTTAGCGGCGAGAGGCGTGTTATATTGAGACGGTGCCTTAAACCACTTGGCCAAGGAGAACCTACGACCTTAGCGGCGAGAGGAGTGTTATATTGAGACGGTGCCTTAAACCACTTGGCCACGGAGAACCTACGACCTTAGCGACGAGAGGTGTGCTATATTGAGACGGTGCCTTAAACCACTTGGCCAAGAAGAACCTACGACCTTAGCGGCGAGAGGCGTGTTATATTGAGACGGTGCCTTAAACCACTTGGCCAAGGAGAACCTACGACCTTAGCGGCGAGAGGTGTGCTATATTGAGACGGTGCCTTAAACCACTTGGTCACGGAGAACTTACGACCTTAGCGGCGAGAGGTGTGTTATATTGAGACGGTGCCTTAAACCACTTGGCCAAGGAGAACCTACGACCTTAGGGGCGAGAGGTGTGCTACATTGAGACGGTGCCTTAAACCACTTGGCCACGGAGAACCTACGACCTTAGTGGCGAGAGGTGTGCTATATTGAGACGGTGCCTTAAACCACTTGGCAACGGAGAACCTACGACCTTAGCGGCGAGAGGCGTGCTATATTGAAACGGTGCCTTAAACCACTTGGCCACGGAGAACCTACGACCGTAGCGGCGAGAGGCGTGTTATATTGAGACGGTGCCTTAAACCACTTGGCCACGGAGAACCTACGACCTTAGTGGCGAGAGGTGTGCTATATTGAGACGGTGCCTTAAACCACTTGGCCACGGAGAACCTACGACCTTAGCGACGAGAAGCGTGTTATATTGAGACGGTGCCTTAAACCACTTGGCCACGGAGAACCTACGACCTTAGCGGCGAGAGGTGTGCTATATTGAGACGGTGCCTTAAACCATTCGGCTACGGAGAACCCACGACCTTAGCGGCGAGAGGCATGTTATATTGAGATAGTGCCTTAAACCACTTGGCCACGGAGAACCTACGACCTTAGCGGCGAGAGGAGTGTTATATTGAGACAGTGCCTTAAACCACTTGGCCACGGAGAACCTACGACCTTAGCGGCGAAAGACGTGCTATATTGAGATGGTGACTTTAACCACTTGGCCACGGAGAACCTACGACCTTAGCAGCGAGATGTGTGCTATATTGAGACGGTGCCTTAAACCACTTGGCCACGGAGAACCTACGACCTTAGCGGCGAAATGTGTGCTATATTGAGCCGGTGCCTTAAACCACTTGGCCATGGAGAACCTACGACCTTAGCGGCGAGAGGTGTGCTATATTGAGACGGTGCCTTAAACCACTTGGCCAAGGAGAACCTACGACCTTAGCGGCAAGAAGTGTGCTATATTGAGACGGTGCCTTAAACCACTTGGCCACGGAGAACCTACGACCTTAGCGGCGAGAAGCGTGTTATATTGAGACGGTGCCTTAAACCACTTGGCCACGGAGAACCTACGACCTTAGGGGCGAGAGGTGTGCTACATTGAGACGGTGCCTTAAACCACTTGGCCACGGAGAACCTACGACCTTAGTGGCGAGAGGTGTGCTATATTGAGACGGTGCCTTAAACCACTTGGCCACGGAGAACCTACGACCTTAGCGGCAAGAGGCGTGCTATATTGAGACGGTGCCTTAAACCACTTGGCCACGGAGAACCTACGACCTTAGCGGCGAGAGGCGTGCTATATTGAGACGGTGCCTTAAACCACTTGGCCACGGAGAACCTACGACCTTAACGGCGAGATGTGTGCTATATTGAGCCTGTGCCTTAAACCACTTGGCCACGGAGAACCTACGACCTTAGCGGCGAGAGGTGTGCTATATTGAGACGGTGCCTTAAACAACTTGGCCACGGAGAACCTACGACGTTAGCGGGGAGAGGCGTGCTATATTGAGACGGTGCGTTAAACCACTTGGCAACGGAGAACCTACGACCTTAGCGGCGAGAGGTGTGCTATATTGAGACGGTGCCTTAAACCACTTGGCCACGGAGAACCTACGACCTTAGCGGCGAGAGGCGTGTTATATTGAGACGGTGCCTTAAACCACTTGGCCACGGAGAACCTACGACCTTAGCGGCGAGAGGCGTGCTATATTGAGATAGTGCCTTAAACCACTTGGCCACGGAGAACGTACGACCTTAGCGGCGAGAGGCGTGCTATATTGAGACGGTGCCTTAAACCACTTGGCCACGGAGAACCTACGACCTTAGCGGCGAGAGGCGTGTTATATTGAGACGGTGCCTTAAACCACTTGGCCACGGAGAACCTACGACCTTAGTGGCGAGAGGTGTGCTATATTGAGACGGTGCCTTAAACCACTTGGCCACGGAGAACCTACGACCTTAGCGGCGAGAAGCGTGTTATATTGAGACGGTGCCTTAAACCACTTGGCCACGGAGAACCTACGACCTTAGTGGCGAGAGGTGTGCTATATTGAGACGGTGCCTTAAACCATTTGGCTACGGAGAACCTACGACCTTAGCGGCGAGAGGCGTGTTATATTGAGACGGTGCCTTAAACCACTTGGCCACGGAGAACCTACGACCTTAGCGGCGAGAGGTGTGCTATATTGAGACGGTGCCTTAAACCACTTGGCCACGGAGAACGTACGACCTTAGCGGCGAGAGGCGTGTTATATTGAGACGGTGCCTTAAACCACTTGGCCACGGAGAACCTACGACCTTAGCGGCGAAAGACGTGCTATATTGAGACGGTGACTTTAACCACTTGGCCACGGAGAACCTACGACCTTAGCAGCGAGATTTGTGCTATATTGAGACGGTGCCTTAAACCACTTGGCCACGGAGAACCTACGACCTTAGCGGCGAGATGTGTGCTATATTGAGCCGGTGCCTTAAACCACTTGGCCACGGAGAACCTACGACCTTAGCGGCGAGAGGTGTGCTATATTAAGATGGTGCCTTAAACAACTTGGCCACGGAGAACCTACGACCTTAGCGGCGAGAGGCGTGTTATATTGAGACGGTGCCTTAAACCACTTGGCCACGGAGAACCTACGACCTTAGCGGCGAGAGGTATGCTATATTGAGACGGTGCCTTAAACCACTTGGCCACGGAGAACCTACGACCTTAGCGGCGAGAGGCGTGTTATATTGAGACGGTGCCTTAAACCACTTGGCCACGGAGAACCTACGACCTTAGCGGCGAGAGGTGTGCTATATTGAGATAGTGCCTTAAACCATTTGGCCACGGAGAACCTACGACCTTAGCAGCGAGAGGTGTGCTATATTGAGACGGTGCCTTAAACCACTTGGCCACGGAGAACCTACGACCTTAGTGGCGAGAGGCGTGTTATATTGAGACGGTGCCTTAAACCACTTGGCCACGGAGAACCTACGACCTTAGCGGCGAAAGGCATGCTATATTGAGACGGTGACATTAACCACTTGGCCACGGAGAACCTACAACCTTAGCAGCGAGAGGTGTGCTATATTGAGACGGTGCCTTTAACCACTTGGCCACGGAGAACCTACGACCTTAGTGGCGAGAGGCGTGTTATATTGAGATGGTGCCTTAAACCACTTGGCCAAGGAGAACCTACGACCTTAACGGCGAGAGGTGTGCTATATTGAGATAGTGCCTTAAACCACTTGGCCTCGGAGAACCCTGTAGTACGCTAAGTCACAAAACCATTACAAATTAAATTGTATTGTAACAATGTGTCAAGAATATTTAATGTTCGACATTTTAAAATAATCCTGAAAACTGTTCATTATCTAGTTATTCACAGAACTTGTACTTCTGTTTTAGTCCTTTCTTCGAGATGATGGTTTTGTCATTGCATGAAGCGAATCCAGGACATCACTTACAGGTATATTGTTTTCAAAACTTTTCAATATTTGTCTTTAGACAGTTCTGGGATTTATCTATGTATACCGGATTATGGAATCATACTACTTGTTTAGTTATCATTAATTACAGTCAGACCTGTGTAAGCGGTCATCTCTAATAAACAGCTACATGTCTAGCTCTTAAGCAACCATATTTTCTATTTCCCCCTTTCTATGCTATCAGAGTAAATTAACCTGTATTAAGCAACAGCCCGTCTAAAAGGACCAATTTGCTCTTTCCCTTGACTGGCTGCTTAAGACAGGTTTGACTTTACTAATAAATGGATCCCGCATTAGCACTAAACACAAGCAAGAAAAGCCAATAGCAACTCTGGTCTTATTGAGTTTGCTTACGTTGGGTAATGACCAATACATCACACCAGAAAGCACCAGTTCAAGCCGTTCCTGGCTATTCCGACAGTGACCATTACATAGCAGTGACATACGAGCACGCTGATTGGTTAGTTGCTTCAACGGAAATTTAAAGACGTCATAATTTGGCAAACGCGTTAAAGTGCTATGAATTGTGGGACAGATAGGACATTCCCTGCTTTTACATTAAAGTATAACAAACCTGAATCGGGATATAGACTAGGCTTAAACTCTAAATACGACAGGTACGTGTTAGGTGCGTAAGTATTGACTATTATTGTAAAATCAACAAAAATAGTCAAAATCATCTAATAAGTTAATGTGAAAATGATACAGAGAAAATTGGTAGACGCTTGTTTAAATCTTAATATTTAAATTAAAAAAGTACAGAAAAAATCACACATCAATAAAATACTCAGTACATGAAGCATTGGGCAATGCCTTTTAAGTACATGTACAGTCAAACCTATCTTAAACAGCCAGTCAAGGGAAGAAGCAAAAGCGGCCTTTTAAGACAGGTTGTTACTTAACACTTGTTAATATGCTCTGAAAGCATATAC
This sequence comes from Panopea generosa, assembly GCA_029582155.1. Lineage (NCBI taxonomy): Eukaryota > Metazoa > Mollusca > Bivalvia > Adapedonta > Hiatellidae > Panopea > Panopea generosa. The sequence goes on from CM055907.1 coordinate 36,827,078, forward strand.
ATTGGAAATAGCAAATATGACTTCTTAAGACAAGTGGCTACTTAATAGATGTGACCAATTACATAGGTTTGACTGTATGTTAAAATCTACTTTAAGTGGAATCATTGTAAATGAGGTTGAGTTGTATGTTTGATGTTTTGTTTATAACTAATACCATATATAGCACACACTTTGTGTTTATGCATAACACGTAGTTTATATGTATGTGTATTATTAATCATCAATTTGAATTCAAACATCTTAAGTATTTACATGTATAAGATTTCTGTTTTTATTCTGCAGTTAGTTTCTAACGCTATACATTATAATATGCCATTGTATTAATTTGAAATTTTAAATTAGGACAAACACTGGATATACTTACATATAACACGCTATGTGCAACATCATTCGGAAATAGAAACCTAACACATACTCATATTTGATACTTTATTTCAGCAAAGCTATTCGATGAAAGCGGATTTGCCAGACTTTAGAAGAAACGCCATGTTGTCTTTCTACAACGTTCCTAACTGGTTCCCATTTTATTCTGCATACCAAGAGGTGAATTAAATAAAACCCGAACACTTACTTTAATCCACCTTCTTTCTTTACGGTATTACATTTTGAATGGTGTCAAGTTAGATAACCTAGTTATATGTCATGTAAGTAGTACTTTTAAACAAAATGTTGGCATTATAACGATGGTCAGTAAAGTAAATATATAAAGATGAACTGAGGAAATGTGTTAAAATAAACGTGTATAGTCATTAAAAAACGAGCTGTAGGACGGAGTGTTATCATTTTTTTGCCAATGCAAGGATAAAGACTGAACGCATAATATGTTGGGCAACCAGTATACAACGTCTTTATCATGTATTGTAGTTTCTTTGTGGTGTTTGGTACCTGTAAAACGACGGAAGATTATGTTTATATTTTATTAGTTATTATGTTATATAACGCTCGTCTAATGTTCTCTTACTCTATGTTTAAGATTACCTTATACTTATAAAAATATTAATTAAATATCATATCAAACAGTATGAGATATTTCTTTTGGACAGGGTTGGGGATTATACTCGGAGTTCCTCGGTGAAGAGATGGGACTTTACAAGGATGACTATGAGATGTAAATATTATTTTGCACAAAACTAAATAAGAATATTTATACATTTATGTTTTAGTTAAACACTGTAAAATGGTACTTGTATATTCTACACATCTGGATATTTAACTCATTCTATCATATATGCTTTTTTGTGTGAAGCCCAGTGCTCCTGAAATGTGTTTTGTACGTGTAAGACGTATACTTCTACCACTCATATACATATGTGTGTATACACATGTATGCATTTAACTACAATACACATTTATTGTATGTTAAATAAATACTGAAATGGCCTTTAAAGATGACCATGATATGTAAAATACTCCCTAACGTACTTAATATGACACCAAGTAGTGGATTGATTTCAGGCCTTAAAACTATGAGATGGAGAGTTCATTGGTGTGTTTTATATAACGCAATCAAATCAATTATGGACCGAAAAAATGACTAACATAGGTAAATGATATTAAATAACCATTTATGTATAAAATTACACGATGAAAAATTAACTATTCGTCCCTAGTGAGATGTTTAAACATGAATCTATGACGGTAATATTTGTTTTTATTTGTTAAGATGAGAACTCTTGAAGATAGCTATAGGTCAGTTTTAGTTGTTACACCCCTTCCAAATATAAAACAACAAAAACAACAACAACTGAGTTTATTGTTTAATATATTTGCAGGATGGGAAGGTATAGCTATGAAATACTGCGGGCTAGTCGGCTTGTTGTGGACACTGGCTTGCATTATAAAGGGTAAGATTAAATTACAGATCGCTCGAAAGCTTTAAACTCCAAACAAAACGTAATGAAGTCTAAAATTTTCTAAAATGTTTAAATTTTTAAAAACATTTTAGACAAAAATAAAGCAAAAAACAGGAAGACTTTATGTCAATGAAGAAAAGTAGTGTTCAAAGGACGCAACCACACCAACAATACAAACAAAATCAATACATAAAGTGCAACAATAATAATCAAAGTACCCAAAAGTACTGTCGTCTCACTACACAGTTACGCCCTTTTTTCCCACAGTAGCAAGATTCTTACTCTTAAAAAATAGGCCTATGTACTTTGGTTATGAAATATTTTCAAAATGGTTCATAGTGGCTGTGATTTCTTACTGCAGACGAGTAAAGCAAAAGTTGGCAAAGCATATACTGCAATAAGACATCACTGGTTTAAAAATGTGACTTTTATAGGATTTCAACATATGCATGTATTTATGAGCATTTGAGGAATTCATTTTTCAAAAAAGCTCAGGGTGTCACTGCACTCTCTTTAAAAAAAAACAACGTGGACAACCTACCAGTTATTGTGCATTTTAATGTGTGTATACATTCCTGCTATGAAAAATATATACTTTAAACAAAATTCTATGTGGAATTATTTTTTTACCAGTGAAATCCTAGACGTTGTTTTATATAGAACAAAGAACAAAATTCAACTGTGTAGTGAGACCTAAAATGTTAGTCTTCAATAAATATGCATACACCTTCCTAATTTGACTGACATTATTGTAGCGTTTAGTTTATTTTATGCAACATTGTTTTAAAAATGACATAGTACAATGTCCACAATGTATTTTTATTGTTTGATTTGTTTCTTTTTGCATATATAGTATACATAAAATTATATCGAGCAATAAAAAAGTAGTCCCTATCGCGTATGTTCATTTTGGTGGTAATTTACCCTGCAAAGATTGATAACGGCGACATTAGCATGGCCTTGGCTTCATTCAGAATAAACAACAACAGAACTCGCAACCTTTGAACGAGAAGTAGCAAAACGGCAATTGTTTACGGATGCACCTAATCTGTAAAACGGGCCCAGCTCTTCCAACAGGGTCCGTTAAAAACCAATGTTAGAAAAGCCACATTTGAGCACGATGATTGGTCAGGTGCTGTAACTGAAAGGTTGAATGACGTCACAGTGGAGTTAGCGTTCAATTGCTATGAATTGTGGGACAGGCATAGAATTCCATGCTTTTTCAATGGAAGTTGATAGACCTGATTCGGGAGATATCAGGTTCTTTTATAGACTAGGATGCACACGACCTCGCTCCTTCTCGTGTCAGCAATATATAAAATGAGAAAGGGTAAATGCAAGAAATCCCTACTAAGTCTAAAATCAACATATCTTTTTATTATTCTCTACTGTTATTTTAAACATATAGATAATACAATAGCATTTTTGTGGTCTATTTGTATGTCCCACATCTTCCCAGGTGGACGAGGGATAAAGCAATAGAATATCTGACCAATCATACAGCGCTTGGTGGCGGAAGTGCAGAGAATGAAATTGATCGGTACATCACGTGGCCTGGTCAAGCATGCGCATACAAATTGGGCGAAATAAAGATTAAAGAACTGCGACAAAAATCAGAAACTGAATTAGGTATAGTTTGTTATTATATATGTATAGTTTTTACTTTAATACAAATGATATTTGATTTAATAGTTTTTGACAGTATTGTGGTATTTTATATAATTGTCATAAATGTAGCTGAAAAGTACACATCGAATTGCCTATTGTCGTTCCGCAAGTAACTTAGAAACTTTTTATGTGTAGACCAACTGGTTCGTTCCACAATGACATGTCTTTGCGAAGGTTGTGGGTGAGATCAGCGGTGAGAGGTCAATGGCCATGAGACATATACACATGTACTGTATCAATTGATTGACAATCAGTGTTAGTTTAAACATTATATTATTCAGAAGTCGTATACAATTACATTGAAAAACGCCAGTTACCAATTAACACATTCGAGTACAATTATGAAAGGGATTTTACAGAAAGCTTAAGCTTTTGTGAATCTGTCCTCCTAAAATCGATAAATTAGGCATGTGAGAATCAGTATGCAATCAACAACGGGATACTGTCATGTCTGTAAAAAAAAACAGATTCCAAATTACGATTTTTTACATTGATACCATCATAAGCTGTATATATTGCAGGTGACAAGTTTGACATAAAGGATTTCCACTATCTAATACTCCAGAACGGGGGAATGCCAATGAGCGTATTGGAGACATTGGTAAATCACTGGATCGAAGAAACGAAAGCGAAGCAACCAACCAGCGCGGCATCAACTACTATACCATCAGCGGTCGCCTACATCTTCGCCTGTCTTTGTACTATCATTATAAAACATGCAGCAAATGAGATTTAGAAAGCACAACATATTTTATTACACGAACGATTGTCTTCAAATTCAAATCTTGTGTTTGTTGATTTACAACGTAAATGTCCGTATAGTTGAGTGTGTTCTTGTGCTTAATATGTGTTACCCTTTCTATTTTATGACCTTTAATATGACAACATTCATATTCTAATGTGGAGCTCGGACCTATGATCGGAGGGTTGTGGGCTCGATCCTCCGTCACGGCTACGCGTGGTGTCCTTTAGCAAGACACTGTTTGCGTATATGCTTAATACTGGTTCTACATATTAGGAAGACTTCGAGCGTGGTTTGTATAAGCTTAAATAATTTGTTTCACAATTCAAGTGAAATAAATGACTTAAACTTGTTATGTTATTGTTATTACTGCTAGGAATAATACAGAACGACAATATATTGTATTCTAACTATTTATTATTGCCCTAAGAACTAACTGTGATTACTAGATGAATGGTATAGACCAGACTGTCCGAGATAAAGCATGCACAGGTAATATGTAGTAGAAGGGAAGTAACTCTGGCAGTTTCAGATGCTGAGGTATCATGTTACATCTCTCTTCTTATAAAAATGAATTATTGCATAAACAATGTTCATTCCTAAAACTGCTGACCATCTTACAGTGTCATTATCAATCACATGATTGAGGAAGTGGTCATTCATCACAGAGATAATTTCCTGTTCTAAAATCATTAATGCAAAGTTAATGCCGGATATCTTTGTTATCACTTTTATAGACTCAATGATTGACAGTAAACTATTACCACTTCTATGGGAATAGTCCCTGACTAATAGTTAATGTACTTTTAAACAGATTCAATCAACTTTGGTTTTACGACTCTTCCTGATCTCGTTATATACACATCAGAATCTTGCACCTGGGAGGTATTTGCAGGCTGTTGTGAAGAGATAGTTTGTTTGATCTCAGAATCAGAATTTGTCTGGTTATTGTTTTGTAAAGATGGTATTTCAGGATCTAAGACAGAAGTTTTCTGAATGGGTTCCTTTGATTTTAACAAATCCCGTCTGTTTCTGGTGTACCTTGACCCATCAGGGCACTGTACAGTGTACGAACTTTCATTGCGTTTGCCAATTAAAATTGCAAGTTTTATCCTGCTGCTGTATACGTGCAGACTGACCTAATTCTAAGGGATCTAACTGTTTTGCCTGTCTATCATAGTATCTTTTTTCCCTTTTCTTATTTGCTTTAATATTCTCCTTGACTGTATTTGGAGATAGTGTTTTGGGTTTCAGGTTTTCTATTGATGTTGCAAGGATTTAGCGCAACTGTCTGCCAATTGACAGTTGTGCAGGGGAATAACCTGACACCAGCGGGATGGTCCTGTATTCTTAAATACCAGTCATGGGGTTCCTTTTACTTTCATTGGCCTTCATGAGTATTTTCTTGCAAATGGAGATATATTTCTCAGATAACCCATTTGCTTGTGATGAGGAATAATCATTTGGTGATTAAAATCCCATTCTTTGGCAAAGGGAGCAAATTCCTGTGCACTGTAGCAGGGCCCACCATCAGATATGACCTTCTCACTAATCCCCCATCTGGCCATTATCACTTTAATTTTTCTAATGATCATGCCGTTTTTCATGCTGAAGATCTCTTTAACTTCAAAATACCTACTAAAGTGGTCTACTACTAGCAAGTATCTTTTATTATCCCATGTGAACATATCAGTACCAATTATCTGCCATGGATAATCGGGAATCTCTGTAGGAATTAAGGACTCTTTGGGATTTGATGGTCTATGTCCTAAACATATGTTGCAGCTAAGTACCATGTCATTAATTTTGCTGGAAATTCCAGGCCAAAATATGACATCTCTTGCTCTTCTTAAGCACTTTTCTACACCAAAATGACCTGAATGCCCCAAGTCAAGCATTAGTGATCTCATTTGTGATCGCAATTTTCTGTCAGATACAGGTTAATTTGACATCACTAAATGTACCTGCATGTCCATTACCACTGACAGTTCGGGAAATGTGTCACTGACAAAGTTTCTGCTTAAAGTGTCTGCAACTGGGACCTGTTTTGTTGGATAGTGTTCAACCTCAAGGTCATACATTTTGTAATTGTAAAAGCATTCTTTGCAGACGAGCAGGGGCAGAGTTGATTGACTTTTTGAAAATAGAAATCAATGGTAAGTGACAACTTTGCACATGAACTTTCCGACCATATACAAAATGGTTGAATTTCCGACACCTAAATAGAAAAGCATACATTTCTTTCTCAATTTGTGCGTAGTTAAGCTCGGAGGGAGTAAGAGATTTAGAGGCGTATGCTATCGGTTTCCCCTCTTGTAGGATTGTGGCTCCTAGGCCAAATTTGGAAGCATCAACTTGCAAAGTTAATGGCTTTGCTTTATCAAAGTATGTTAATACCTGACCAGGTTTTGTGAGGATTTGCTTCATTAACGCAAATGCATCACTTTGGGACTTTTCCCAACAAATGGCGATATTCTTTGCTAGTAATTGTCTCATGGGAGCTGTAACCTCGTGCAAATCGTGCTAGGTAATTTACCATACCTAAAATGCTCTAAAGTTCTGCCTTATTTGTAAGGGGTTGCATTTTCTCTATAGCCGTGACCTTGGCAGGGTCAGGTTTTAATCCTTCTGAAGTAAGTAAATGACCAAAATACTCTACTTCAGAGACACAAACTGCCAGTTTGTCTTCATTAAAGCAAACACCCTGCTCTTTTGACCTTTGTAACACAGCCCGAAGAGTTTTGTCATGTTCTTCTCTGGTTTTACCAAATACAAGGATATCATCGACTATGGCGACGACACCAGAAATACCTTCATAACATGCATCAATTTTGCGTACAAACAGATCACCACTGAGTTTCAAACCAAACGGAACACGCACATATCTGTAACGCCCAAACATGGTATTGAAGAATGTAAGGAATCAAAACTCGTGATCGAGTTTCAAGGCCCAACATCCAGACCTGGCACCAAGCTTAGTAAAATATTTTGCACCTGACAGCTCTGGCAAGATATCATCAAGTGTTCTCAAGAGGTAATGAGGACGTTGT